>VDFB02000008.1:345495054-345583850 GCA_007258455.2 Sequoia sempervirens
TATAGTATAATTATATATAATTATATATTTATAATTTATGTATATATATATAGTCTTATATGAAGATTTAATGTTCTCATGTATGGGTTAGATAAATTTAGATGAAGGATTTCATTTCTCTTATATTTTTGTTCATGTCATTGAATTTCAACTCATACATAATGGTTACATTTCAAAGAAATGAGACTATTAAATACACAAATTCATTTTTTCATAACATGGAATTGTAAAGCATCGTTATTTCTTTAAAAAAATTAGTTGTAAATAAGGGAGAGGGGCCCATAGTGGAGCACCTTAACTTTGCATTTCTCAAAATCCTACGTGGAAATTTCAAATCACTCCCAGTTTTGTACAATAGTTTATTTGGTAGCTCATGTGCTTCTATATTTCGTTTTAGGGCCACATCATCAAATATGATGCCACATTAGCATGCTTTTTGTTTAGGTATCCAAAAAGGCCCAAAAAAGAAGTGAGACTGATAGTGGTGCACTAAGTCATGTTTTATTGGTGCACTGATGTCGCATCACATGATTTGTCACTTTGCATACTTTATGGATAAAAAATGTTTTGCAATTGGATATTAAAGTTCTCCACTATGAGGTCCACCAAGGACTACTTCTATCTCCACTATTGAACCCTACTCCATTATGGGGCCCTCTCCCCTAAGATTTTAGTTTTCTAAATTTTCCATTTTGTGAACAAAGAAGTTCAATATTGAATAGATATTTCTTATAATTCTTCATTTTTATATATTATATTAATTTTTGAAAAAAATGAAGATTGTGATAGTATTATTTTTAACTTAAACAGTCTCTTTATGTTAAGGATATATTGATTTTATTAGTATAATAATTTCAATTAAGTGAAGAATGTGTTGAAAAAATAGAAATATTTTTATTTTATAATATAAATGTTTATCATTCTTGTTTATGCTATTTACATAATTTATTTTATATAAATGAAATTGTTTATAAAATTCAATATCAATTTTGAATCTCATGTATACATATTTTCTCAAATTATTTTTAAATAAATTAGAATATTTTAGAAAAGAATGATTTGTTCTATTGTTGGTCTTTTATTCTTGTATAAAAGTATTTTGTTGTCCTAGGGGGTAATTGGTTGGTTGGTTGCTACATTATTCTGGGTCCTTTGATATGGGTTTTTATAATATCTGGGTGGTGGTTGGTTTCTAGTGGGACCTTCTATCCAAAATTTTGAATATGTACTCTTGGCTCAAAGTTATAACTGAAGGTTTTCTTCCTGGTTCTTTCCTGCTAGTATGCTCCTTTTTGAACTAGGTTTTTGTAAAATTTGATAATTTAATATAAAAAATTAGTGGCATAGCCACTTTTATTTTATATATATATATATTAGAATAGAAAAAATTATATTTTATTTTAGTAAATATTATTTTATAATTTTAAATTATTTCTTTAATATATAAGATTATGCTTAATTTTAAATGTGTTACTATCACTCAAATACCTCAATATTACACAATAATTTTGAAATATAAACTAATTTTCATCAATACAATAAAACAACATTTATTTCAACAAATATTTTGTGATGCACTAAACTACTTATTAAAGAAAGGGGAATAGATCAATGTCATTCAATTACACCAAACACATGGTTTTAAAAATATTGGAAAAAAAATCTAGGGGAAGTGTTCTAGTAGTTTCCATAGTTAACTTCATGCACTCATAGATCCTAAAAGATACATTTAAATTTGACGATTTTTTTTTGTCCTCTCCATATGTGACTTAATTGCTTATATAAAAAAAATTGGCTTGTGGGTAGTAACAACACATGTTGTAGAATCCGTTAAGAAAGAAGTGGTAAGAAAAAGGTGTTTTCAATTTGTCGTCCACTATGTAACAACTATTTCGCCACTACCACTCATTAGAAAACCAATAAAAACTTTAAAAAAATTAATGGTGTTTTAAGGTGTTTTTAATACGTTTTCATTGGAAATAGATGTATCAGTAGTTTAATTTTTTTGGTCAACTACACATTTAGTAGTGAACATTTATAGATGTAAGATGCAAATATTTATTGACATAATTAGAACTATGTAATGACTAAAATACAAATGGTTATTGGGATTAGATGAGAATCGAGTAAACCATTATTGAAACTATGTTAGCAATTGATGCTCTTCCCCTAATGTTGAGAACAAAACAAGAGTGGAATACTTTTAACTAATATAGTGAATTATGGTGCAAATTACTTAGACAACATGTTGGTGAGAGAGTGGAAGCAGGCAAAGGGCTAGTCCCTAAGCAGGAAGAGGCAACAAATTACAGAAGATATTCTCATTTGCATCCACCAAATCCCATTTGAATGTTTTGACTATGTTATGAAGAAACACCAGAATTAGCATACAGGCATATTCATTATATTATACACGTGATGTGTGAAGAAAATGAAGTGGCTTCTAGAGCCATCCAACTGGAACACTATTTTAAATGGAAAATTCTTCAACATTCTCAACATTTACTCTTTACCTACCCACCATCTAGTGTTTTCTATAGGGAAAACTTTAGTGGTGAATCTTCGCCAATTGGCTAATAATTGAAATTGGGAACTCCAGAAATAGTGAATAGTACAAGATAAAAAGGATGTTGAATTGCTAGGTTTTAACAAAAAAATAATTTCATCTCAATTAATTCACCTATGTAAATGATGCATCATTGGAACTGATTCACCAATAGTTTATACTATAATTACAAATATTAATTAAATTCGCTAATAATATTATATTACTACCATTAATTTTGGGGCAATATTGCCACAATAATAAATTAGCATTTAATTTTAGGGATACTTTAGCGTTGAATAGGGCTTTTATTTATTGTCATCGAATAATTGATTATCTTTTTAATCAGATGGCTACAGGTTGATTCTGCACCCTAATACTCACATTCCTTTTAAAAGGCACATGCATATTAGGTTGCGGAATCAACCTACAACCATTCGATTAAAAAGATAATCAATGGTCTTCATTGTCAGCCTATCACCCAAAACTTATACCTTGTAACCTATGTCATGGGGTTTTGGAAGTTTGAAACTGGGCAATAGTATGTTCGTCAAGGGATTGCTGACTTCTCTAACCTTCTCACAGTGTTTTTAAGTTTCTTAACTTCCCGATTGGTCGATCTTCTTTGTTGTCACGACATCTTGGAGTTTCCTAACCTCTGACTGGAGGTTGTGAAGTTTGTGGTTTCTTCGACTGGGAAAAAAATTATTCACTAGGATTTGCCACTGTGATTATTATTTTTACAAATTATTCATTAAGATTCGCCAAGATTATACCATTTTTTTAATAATGTGCATAGATTCGCCGGGAAAATTAATATACTTTTTTCAAATAAAAGGAAAGATCGCCAGGATTTTACACCTTCGCCAAGGGGGGCGTTTGTTAAAGTTATCCCTGGTTTTCTGAGGCACTTCTCACGTATGTATTTTTTTGTCAACTACTTCCACAGTTTATCAATTAATTATATAAGTCTATGAGAAGGATGAAATATATATGTATATATCTGGGGTTTTCTTTTCTTAATATAATTTGTGAAGCTTGTTGGGTGTATGTGTATGTGCAATTGGTATTCTTGTATCCTCTGCATCCTCTATTCTTATTATTCTTGTTTGTTTTGTTTCCTCTATTCTATTGTACGTTCTCATTGTTGCTGAGAATAGAAAAATAGTCTGGGTAGAGAAAGCTTACCCAACAACTGGTATCAAAGCCTAAAGCCAAGTTTGATAAAGCCAAGGAGTTAGCATAGTTTAGAACAGGAAGAGACTCCATAGTCATTGCTAAAGTACTAAACACAGAAGAGGGTAGATTGCTACAACTAAGAATCATTGGGCTCATTAAAGGCATTTACAAAGATCATATCTAGTCATGGAGACAACAACAGTAGGTGATATGGAGAAATTAAATGGTGCCAACTTTTCCTTACGGAAATCCCAAATGGAAGATATACTAATTCTGAAGGATCGATATTTTCCAATAGAGGGAATATCAATGAAACCCACAATGATGGCAGATGAAGATTGGAACAAGTTGGATAGAAAGGTCATTGCAACCATTTGTCAATTTCTGGCTAAAAATGTGTATTTTAATGTTTCCAGAGAGAAGGTAGCAACATAACTATAGAGAAAGCTTCATGATCTATATGAGAAGAACACAACATCAAATAAAGTCTTCCTAATTGAAAAATTGTATAATCTCAAGATGGTGCTTCAATAGAAAAACATTTAAATGAGTTCAACATAATTACTAATTAGCATGCCTCTATTAAAATCACTTTGGATGATGAGATTAGAGCCATCTTATTAATGTGTTCAATGTTGGACAGTTGGGAGAACCTGATTGTAGCTATTAGTATTTTGACACCTAGAGGAACCTTGAAGTTTGATGATGTCAGTAGTAGTTTAATGAATGAGCAGTTGCAGCATAAATCAATGACAGAAAGCAAGGAGGAGAAGCCCTAACCCTAGCTGATTGCGGTAGAAAATTTGATTGGAATTGACAAGGGTATTCAAAGTCAAGAGGTAGATCAAAATCAAGAAGAGGTAGACTCACCTGCTGTCATTACAACAAACTAGGACACATAAAAAGAGAATGTCATTTCTGGAAGTGGGAAAAAAAGGAAAAAAAATCAACCAGAGCAAATGGAGAAACTACTATTGTTGCATCAGATGGTGAGGTATTAATTACTATTTCATATGAGTAAGCATGTCTTTATACTTCTAATCATGATATTGATTGGATTTTAGATTTTTGGGCCTCCTACCATGCTACCCCAAGCCAAGAAAATTTTATTTCTTATAAATTTATTAATTTAGGTAAGGTTCACTTGGGTAATAATAATTTATGTAGTATTGAGGGAGTGGGAGATTTTTTAATAAAAATAGAAGATGGTTGTAGTTTATTGCTTAAACAAGTTAGGCATGTACCAGATCTTGGAATGAATTTAGTTTTAGCTGGAAAGCTAGATGATGAAGGCTATCATATAGTATTTGGGTTACCCTTGAATGTAGTAGGTGGAAAGTGGGTATGCTCTATGTCCTAAGTCATATGATAGCATCCATCTCACTTTTCATATACAACATTTTGGTGAACCTGCATTTAGAATGTTAAAATTCTGATTTGGAGTGCATCATCATCCTAGATTTGGCTTGCATTAACATTGCATTAGAATTTGCATTGGTTAATTTGCATTCTAGGGTTTCAAATTTTGCATTAGTGAAAGATCATATAGCTTGAATTTTAGCATTTAATTTTATTGAAAATAAAACAAAATCTACATTTGCATCAAAGATCCAGATCATAAAACATAAAAAGCACAAAATTCAAATAAAATTTTCTTAAAATTTTGAAAATCTCGCTGACTCATTCACCACCCTCAAGTAATCAACTCTTTCATATATAATTTCATTTATGGAATTTAAAGTTTTTTTTTGAGTTTTTGTCATATAAAATGTCTCCCTTGTCATTTTCATGGCCTTATAGGTCTTGTTCAAGGATGTTTGATCTATTTTTCTCACTCTATGATGTACCATGGTTTGAACATGAATATTTAGGAATCAAATTCAAATAATGATGTCTTATGAAGGTGTTGAAGTGTTAAAACATTTCTACACTCTTCTAGACTCTATTCATTACAATTCACCTAAAAGCACCTTTTCATCATTTATCAAGTCTTATTTTGAAGTGTTGTATAGCCTTGTAATAAGATTTCACGCTTTTCTAGGCATAACTTCACTATTTATCCCTTTCTTATGCTTTATTTGGCCCCTTTATGCCCTTATATGCTTTAATTAAGTGCATTTTTGAATGTACACTTGACAAACAACATTAAATACAAGATAATTCCTGACACCCATTTTTAGGTCCTAGGTGGGACCCATTTTCCATGGGTGGCGAATGAGTCCCCCCTTGGCTCCAAATTCAAAATATTTTAAACTTCCTTTCGAGTTTTTATTCAAAATCACTTCATGTCAGCCTGTGATGAGGTATGAATGGGTTACTAAGGCACAAGATTGTATAAATAAGTGATTTTCACCTCATTTTACATCCTCCAACATTCACACATCACATTCAAGCATTTAAGCATCTTATAACATCAAATCAAGCACTATTCACGCATTTTGGAGCATCCATTGACACTACTTTATATTTTCATCATCAAGGGTTTGGTATGTTGATAGCCTTTGCATGTTGTTAGTTTATCATTCTTTCATTTCATTATTTCATTAAGGTTTTGATTACCAAAAGTGGGGTTTCACTAAGAAAACCTCATTTTCTAACCTCAACCATTTCCCTCTTGCATGTGTGTTTGTAGACCTTGTATGCAGATTTAGTACATTTAGGTGTTGGAAGATTGGTCAACAAGTCAACTAGGTGCTCTAACTAAAATCAACTCCATTTCAAGCTTGGAGAAATTTCTTCATTCTGCTTCTATGTTGAATTGACTTTGACAACCCGACAAGCGCATATCGCATTCATGTTGCAGTTGTCTCTTGATTTCTTAGAATTTTGGGAGAGGACTAATTTTCCACCAGTGGTGAATGAGTCCCACCTTAAGACTAAAATTATAGATTTTTTCAGATTCTGGATCCTAACAGTTAGAAACCTGTTCTGATTGATAATTTTTCATTAGTAGCAGGACTAATTCGCCACCCTGAGCGAATGAGTCTCACTGTTGATTTTTTGTAATTCCAAATAGCATCCAGACTATTCCTGATTCCTCAAATCTTTCCCAGGTGCACTCCGATTGAACCAATTTCTTTTTGTTTTGCATTTATTTATCTTTTAGTTCATTGTTTGCATATCACATTGTGCTTTCTATCATAGTGTAAATCTTAGTTTTGCATTCATAATCATTCATTTAAATCACTTAATTGCATCTAATACATTTCATTTAGCTCATATAACATCATACATAACATAATTTGAATGAAACCCTTAGCATTTTTGGCCCTACCTCTCTCCTTTTAGGTGAAAAACTCTAAAAGAGCTAGAGAAGTGCATTGGTGGCAGAAGTCTACAGATAATTTTGGTGAACCTGCATTTTGAACACTTTGCATTTCTAATTTCCTTCACATATTGCATCCTAGATTTCACTTGCATTAACTTTCAATTAGGACATTGTTTTTTTTTTGCATTCTAGCACTTTTCATATTGCATTAGTGAAAGCTTTGTTTAGATTTCACTTTTGCATTGCATATCATTGAAAAAACTAAAAAGCTGCATTGAACATTGTTAATTGCATTCTGAAAAGCATTAGAATCATTTTAAAATTTCTAAAAAACACAAAAAAATATCATACTAGGACTCATTCGCCACCCTAGGTGAATTAGTCCCTCTACACTTTTTAAACAACATTTCTAGCATTTTTCTGGCATTTTCCTACATTTATGTATTCTTTAGTTACTTCTCTATTATAGTTAGTAGAATTTCTATTATTTTCATTTAGAAATCTTAGATTACCTTGCATTTGATTTCACCTCATCCTTTGTGGTACTTGTATGAGTGTTTGGTGCCCTATTAATAATACTCTAGTGAGATGAAGTTCTAGACTCATGGCTTCCCATGATAGAACTTTCGTTGTGGACCTTGAGATTTCAAGACTAGCTCCTACTCCTAGTATGGACAATGGTGCATTAGGAATTGACAGTACCACTTCTATGCCTTCACCTTTCCACCCAATGAATGTTGGCACCCACAACAACTCCCTCCCACAAGAAAAGGTCATTAATATTCACAAGGATTTTTCACATTTACAACAAAACTTGTCACTTGAAAACATTTCTACCATTGCCATACTCGCCATTGAAAATCTTTATTATTTGATTGAAAGTGATGATGGTTTGCAAGTGATGAAAATAATTGCTAAGATTTACAATAAACATGCCTCTTCTAATACCCAATCCATAAACATTCCTGTAAGCTAAGGAGGACCTCAAGTTCCTCCCCCTTCAACCATAGCATCCATACCAACTTATACCAATCTGCAAGTCACCACAACTATGCACTAGGTTAATTTTGTGGCTACTTCTTTCCCAATTCCAACTAGCATTCCTAGTTGTCTTATGGCATCACAAGTACCCTCCACCAACTTCACCCCCCTTAGTATTCCTTTCACTTCCCCTAACATCACCTACACTCCATCACCATTTTCCCTTCCTCCTCAAACAACTTACCTCGACCTTGTTCTTACACAACTCCTTAACACCGTTTCTTCCATGCAACAACTTTCTACCATTAGCTAAGGTCAAACCACTCCACCCACATAGCATGTTTGTAGCAGCCCCTTATCCTTAGAAATATTACATACCCCAATGACACAAGGGTTAGAAATGCCTCGGTTTGAGAAATACATAGGTAAAGGAGACCCTATCAATAATATTAATGCTTATATAGTGTTATGCAGTGATTTTGTCCTTAACGATAAAATTTTAGCCAAACTTTTTCCACGGACCTTGAAAGATACTGCATTAGAGTGGTTTTCCAACTTTCCTAATTATTCCATTCGTTCCTTTAATGAATTGGTGGATTCCTTCATAAGTCACTTTCAAGTTCACATGACCCCTAAAAAGACAATGGCTGACCTCATGAGATGTAGACAAAACACAGATGAAAAAGTAACTAATTTTATCTCACGATACCAATCCTTGTATGCTCAAATTGATGTCAAGATTCTTGATGCACATCTGCAAAAGATGTTTATAAAAAACTTGCACACAAACCTTTAGGATAAACTAACTATGATGAAATTAGCTTCATTCATGCATTTATGTACAACCTTGTGTGAATATCACAACTCAGTTTCTAGTCGTGATTCAAAATCCACTTCAAACTGAGTCAACAAATATGAACCACAAAACCAAAATAACACACAAAACTTTTGCAAACCAAACAAAGGCTTCTTATAGTTCAATTTTCCTCCTCAATTGCAACAACCAACCCAACTAGTTCAAAATCAAGTGGAAGTTGTTAAAGCAGCGGTGCCTTATACCTATAGGGACCCAAAGAGACAATTTACTCCCTTACCCGATACCCTCCATAACACAATGAACCAATTACTTCAACAACACATGCTCACTTTTCCACTCGTTACCACCAGCCTTTACCACCCACCTTCAAACCTAATGCTTATTTTTATTTTCATCGCCAAAATGGACATGACTCTAAACATTGCAAGTGTCTAAAACATCTAGTTCAAGACCTCATTGATTCAAGCCATTTGTCCATTGTAGGTGTTAATGATCAAAGCAATACCACCCCCTAACCAAAATTTACAAATTTTCACCAACCCCATGCCTAAACACACTACTTCATTTTTCAAGGCTAGCGAACCTTCAAATACTGATGTAATGAATGTTGATACAAATAGTGAACAACCTGATATAACTCCAACTGTTACCATAGTTAGTCCTATGGATAAACTTGTGGGTGTGATAGACGTTATCCCTCATAACTTGGGCCAAACCAATAAATTTCTTAATATCACTTTTTTTACTAAAGACATACTACAAAAGCTTCCTGATGGTCCTCTTTACATAGTTGGAAAAATCTATGATAAACCCACTAATGGGATATTAATATATCCTGCTTGTGGCGAGAATGTGATCACATAGGAGTTTCTAGTATTACATGAGCTATATCAAGATGATTATAATAAAATGACTGCATGGATTAAGAGACATACTAGCTTTGCATGCCCTACAATCGGATTGATCGTACTCCCCTTACAGATAGGACCTAAAGTTTCAGATGTAACATTTTCAATTATTCCACAATCTGACTAATTTTTTTTGCGGCTAGGTCACCCTTGGTTTCGCTCAATGAAAGCGGTTCCATCAGTGGTTCACAAGTGTTTAAAGTTTCCACATGGCAATGAAATCTTCACCATACACCATAGTGGCTTTAATCGCTTATCTTCTAAAGGTAATTTTTCCTTAGAAGCCTTTTGGCTTGAACCTATGCAACCTATCACACCTCGAAAGGACTTCTTTTTCATAGCCTATTGAAAGTTCAAAGCAAAAAAAATGGCCAAATTATCTCTTTGTAACATGTCCCCATCCACTTCCGCTCCTCCTATCATAGATGAAACCATGCTTCAACCTAAGTTCGACATTGATAAAACCATACAACCTCATGAACAACCACCCTTACATACTTCTCCTCCATCATTTAAAAGACCAAGAGAAAATGAAACTAATTCTATCATACCTCATTGCATTAAACACGTGTATCAAGCCAAAAAGAAAGTAATTGATCCATCCTCTTTGGTTTCAATTATGTTCTTCCCTCTTTAGAAGTAGAAGAACCTATGATAACTCAATTCGCTCTTACACCTCAAAAACTTCAAAACATAATTAAATGAAACCACAATGCTAGGGAACATAGGCGTCATCGTCATCTCCTCGCTCATCAATCTCACATGGGAGAAAATAATGAAAATCAACCTCCACCTTTGATAGAAGTAATAGATGGCCACCCTCCTTCTCTTGACCCACCACATGATAGTCTAGTTCCACCTTCACAACAAAATGAACCAATCCAATAGCCATAGCTTTTGATACATCTTTCCTTGGAAATCACCCTTTGTCCTCCCATCATCATCAATCTTGATGATGATGATGTGACAATAGTAAAATTAGATGAAAAAGTGCACAATGACCTAAATTATTTGTTCTCTTCTACAATGAGTTTAAATGATAAATCATCTCAACCAAGTGAGGAACTTGGCACGACTCCTAGTTTGACACTTGCAATTCTTCCTTTGGATAGTCAACTGCCCTCGCATTACACTGAACATGATTGGGAGGCGGATGACTTGTTAGATGGTTGACTTGCATTTTCCTTGCTAGCCTTTTGCATGTTTCTTTTATTTTTATTTTTCTTTCATGTGTATCATGTTCCCCCATAACGTGTGTTTGATGTTCTCTCTCATCATACACTTCCTCTATTTGTACCTCTATTCTTCTATTTGTCGTGCATTATCTTTTTTTCTTTTGTTTTGTGTTTCCTTTGGGGATGATGTAAAGTGTAGAGATGCCTATGTCTCTTATGTTGACCCAAAAGGTCTTGTCTTTTCTTTTGTTTTTGTTTTTATTTGGGGATGACACAAAGTGTAGAGACCCTATGTCTCTTCCATGTTGACCCAAAAGGTCCTTGTCTTTTCTTTTCTTTTGTTCTCCTTTGGGGATGATGTAAGTGTAGAGACACCATATGTCTCTTCCATGTTGACCCAAAAGGTCCTTGTCTTTTTTTCTTTTGTTTTGTGTTTCCCTTTTGGGGATGATGCAAGGCATTGAGACTGCAATGTCTCCTACATGTTGACCCAAAAGCGTTTTCATTTTCTTTCTTCTTTCTTGTGTTTTCCTTTTGGGCATGATGCAAAGTGTCAAGACCGCAATGTCTCTTCCATGTTGACCCAAAACAGACTTTAGTTTTTTTTTTTTTTTTGTGTCATTCTTCCAGCTCTATGTGCTTTGGGGAATGATGACAGTTCTCGGCACTTTCATAAAACATTGTAGCAACGACTATACCGACCCCAACCATAGATCCCTTGTGTTTGTGCTTCATTTCCTGGGGAACTCCTCTTTGTTTTTCCATTGTTCCGATATGATGCAATTTAATCCTTGAAAATATATGACTTGGCATAGGCTTCAAGTTATTCTCATGTTCTGTTTTCCTTTAGCATTCTTCTTTACTACTTTAAATTAATTGCTCACGTAATGGTGTAGCAATTCCTTTGTATAGGGGCATAATACTACAATTCATTTTCGCTATTGGTTCAGTAGCTCTCACATTTATATGACGTGTTCATCACTTTGTGGATGACATTGCAGATTTCTCTCAAGGCGTGACCATTCAGCATATTACATTCCTCTTGGTGGCTCGATGTGACAAATTGCATCCCCTAAGATGTGAATATAATATTATTTGATTGGTCCTCTCTTGGAGACATTACACATAATTTTCCCTAAGTGACTGACCTTTCATGAACTTAACAAGAATCCTTTTGAACATATTTCATATTTTACACTTTACATTTTTACATTTTACATTTTACATTTTTCATTTTTCCACCTTGCATAACACAACTTGCATGCCTATGGTACTTTTCTTTTGTTCATGAGTTCTAAGCATATGGAGCTTTGCTTGTCTCATGAAGCATGAACCAAAATTTTCCTTTGTGCCACCTTGTTAAAGTTATCAGGATGTATAACTTTAATATGGTTGAGTGGGAAGCCCATCTAGTGGCACAAATTTCCTCATAGCCACCTTTGTGTAAATGCATAACAACTAGCGATGTATCTTACCTTTGGATTTTTTTCACTCCATGGACAACTAAAGTTTTGTATTCTCAAAGTGAGTATATTTGGGTCACCATGGACCACTATAGTTCTAATAACCCGGTAGTGAGTATGCATTATCTTCTTCAAAACAATCGCCCCAGATCTAATCCACAACTAGTTGGACTGACAATCGAAGCTCCATCTGATTCTCAACACTTGTGTGTCACTTTGTTCTTATGTTTAGTTTTCCATGGGATCTTCATCCTGGGGGCTTGATCATCCCTCTTGATTGTTGTGATTCCATCTTGCTAACATAAGTACATTGAAACCTCTTTCTCGATATTCATGGCTACTTTAGTGTGAGTTTGAAGTGTTCATCCTCTCACTAAAGTGGGGGCTTAAATAGGTCGAAAATGGTCCCTTGTCATTTTCATGGCCTTTTAGGTTTTGTTTCATGGTGTTGGAACTATGTTGCTCTGATTTTATGTTGTAAGATGGCTTGAACATGCATATTTGGGTACTAAAATTCAAATAATGACGTCTTGTGAAGGTGTTGTATGTTGTAAATAATTTATCCTTTTAGACTCTATTCATTACAATTCACCTAAAAATCACCTTTTTCATTGCTTACCAAGTCCTATTTTGAAGTGTTGTAAAGCCTTGTAACAAGATTTCACGCTTTTCTAGGCATAACTTCAATATTTATCCCTTTCTTATGCTTTATTTGGCCCCTTTATGCCCTTATATTCTTTAATTATGCATTTTTAATGTAAACCCAACAAAACAACATTAAATACAAGATAATTCCTCGAGCACCCATTTTTGCAGTGGGTATGTGATCATGATGGGCCAAAAGTGGGTTTATATGATGGGTATGTGTAGGGTAAGGGTCGACACTTTTACCCAAAATTGGTAAAACAATTTTTTTTAAAAGGAGACTTTCATCTTTTCAATTAATATAAATTATTCTTTACTTTGAATTTAATAAATAATTATTATTCATTTCTATTTGAATTATTAAACTAAAGTCTCTGATTGATAGGCTGATTGAAAAACATCTATAGCTCCAACGTTATCACCTTTTTGAATCCAAAACATGTCACATTCGTGCTTCATATACCATAGGATTAAAAGAAGAATTGAATTTCATGAAGGTTTGACTAAGTTAAGGTGGTCAAATATAATAGTTTTTGTATTTTTTAGTTACAATAAAATTCATAATTAATTATTACTTAGAAAAACATATAAAAAAAATATGCATCACATCAGACATGAGTCATTTACTTATATATAAAATATTACAAAAGAATATTATCATTTTATTGTGGTTAGGGTGGTCGACAGACCTACTTATTTTTTCCCTGAAATTTAAGTACCACTGCATTGAAATTTCAAAATTTCACCAAATAGATTTTTTTTATTTTTTAAATAAATCTAGTATTTTAGAAACTAATATCAATTTTCTACATATTCTATTCTTACATATTTTTAAATAATATAGATAACTTATTCAATTTTTTATGTCAAGTTACCTAACTTTAAATTTTCTAAATTTTTGCCACTCAAGGGCTTGTTTTTTCCATGATGATCCTGCACATACCCAAGTCCTAGGTGAGACCCATTCACCATGGGCGGCGAATGAGTCCCTCCTCGGCTCCAAATTCAAAATATTTTAAATTTCCTTTCGGGTTTTTATTCAAAATCACTTGATGTCGGCCTATGATGAGGTATGAACGAGTTACTAAGGCACAAGATTGTATAAATAAGTGATTTTCACCTCTTTTTATATCCTCCAACATTCACACATCACATTCAAGCATTCAAGCATCTTATAACATCAAATCAAGCACTATTCAAGCATTTTGGAGCATCCATTGACACTACTTTAAATTTTCATCATCAAGGGTTTGGTAAGTTGATAGCCTTTGCATGTTGTTAGTTTATCATTCTCTTGCATTTCATTATTTCATTAAGGGTTTGATTACCAAAAGTGGGGTTTGACCAAGGAAAACCCCTATTTGCTAAGCCTCAACCATTTTTCCCCTCTTACATGTGTGTTTATAAACCTTTGTATGCAGATTTAGAAAGGATTTAGGTGTTGAAGATTGGTCAAGTCAACTAGGTGATTCAAGTCAAATCAACTCTATTTCAAGCTTAGAGAAGGTTTTTCTTCAGTTTCCTACAGGATTAACTTCGGCAACCTAACAAGCAGACATTTCCAGATTTGGTGTTACAGAGTTGTCTCCTGATTTCTCAGAATTTTGGGAGAGGGCTGATTTGCCACTAGTGGGGAATGAGTCCCACCTTAAGACTGAAAATCTAGATTTTGTCAGATTTCGGATCCCGACAGTCAAAAACCTGTTCCCAACAACTTTTCACTAGTAGGAGGACTAATTCGCAACCCTAGGCGAATAAGTCCCACTATTGATTTTTTGTAATTCTAGACAACATCCAGACTATTCCATATTCCTTGAATCTTTCCCAGGTTCACTCTAATTTGACCCATTTCCTTTCGTTCTACATTTGTTTATCTTTTAGATCATTGTTTGCACATCAGAGTGTGTTTTCAAACATAGTGTAAATCTTAGTTTTTCATTCATAATCATTCATTTAAATCACTTAATTATTGCATCTAATACATTTCATTTAGCTTATATAACATCATACATAACATAATTTGAATGAACCCCTTAGAATTTTTTGCCGTAGCTCTCTCCTTTTAGGTGAAAAACCCTTGAAGAGCTAGAGAAGTGCATTGGTGCCAAAAATCTATGGTTCAATTTCTATTTTATGTTATTTCCTTTTTATTTCAGTTTATAGATCTTCTGTTTCACTCAATTTACTGCATCTAGCTTAAATTCATTCATCTTGTGCATTGCTTAAATTTAAAATTTTATTTAGAGCATTTCATTTCACATTGATTATAAGTTTAGAATCTAAAATTAGCATCATGGATATGTGCCTTGGTAAGCTTTGGATGTCCTTGAAATCCTTAGTGGATGTTTCAAGTTGTACTTTTGGAAATGACCCTAATGAAATTGAACTTACTCATGCTCACACAACTCCTAATGCATGTCCTACTCATGATGTTGAAATCATTGGAGAAGATGATGACAACATGAATAAGTTCCTAAATGATTTCCTTAACAACCTTGAAGCTAATGCATCCTTTTATCCATCAATGAAGCAACCAACACCACCAACAATACCACCTCTTGAGATGTTTGGTCATTTACATCATCAAATTGAGATAAAAGTTGAACCTAAGTTCCCTACAATAGGTGAGCCTAGTTCCTCTAAACAAGCAAACACTCAACCATTCTATAGTAACAAAGTAACAAGCACTTCCATCAATTTAGAAGAAACATATGGAAAAGGACTCACAATCTTGAGTAAACAAGGATGTGATACAACAAGTGAACATGAAATTCATCAAATCCTAGAGAAAATACCAACTAAAGAAACAAAAGGGATAGGATATCGAGATCCCCCTCACAACATAAGTGCTCCTAAATAATACCTAAGGTTTCATAGTGATGGTATGGTAGTCTTAGATCCTCTTCCTGATATGAATGTCCTTCTTCCTAAAGAACAAAAGGCCTCCTCCTCAACCTTCAACTAGAGAATTTGATGAATCTAGCAAGAATAAAAGGCCTTACAAACTCAAGAAATTAAAATTCTCTTGTCCACCACCTGAAAGTGAGAAAATTACAAATACTTCTAAACCACAGACTTATACTATTGCCACCTATGAAAGACAAATTAATACTATACAATAAAGATGCCAAGGTCCCACATTGTTGATACCACAAAACTCTTGGACATAGTATTGATGAGTTTCCTACATTCAAAATCATCTTGACTAAATATCACTTTGATAATGATAATCGTTATCTAGTGATTCCATAACATATCCCTTGCACCCCTTGTAATGTAATAGTTGTAGAATCCTATATTCTCACCATTACATGATCTCTACCATCACCTACCTTGGCTCATTCTTTCCCTGCACTCAATGGGGGAAAGAGGTAGATAGCCTTTTCCTAGTAATACATGTGTCGTCGTCCCTTGGGCTAATTGTCCACCTTCTATCTAGATTGAGATTGGGATAAAGATGACTTGCATTAGGTTGACTTGCATGTGCCTTACTAGTCTTTTGCATTATTTATTTTTTATTTTATTTTGTGTGATTGCATGTGTGTGATGTGATCCCTCATGATGTTCTATTTGATGTTCTCTCCCACTTTCTGACAGTCCTCCATTTGTCCCTTCATTCTTCTCTATGTCGTCAATATTTTACTTTTCAATTTTTATCTTTTTCATTTGTCTTGTGTTTTCCTTTTGGGGATGACACAAAGCATTGAGACATTCATGTGTTTTCCATGTTGACCCAAAAGCTTTTCCTTTTATCTCTTTTTCATTTGTATTGTGTTTTCCTTTTGGGGATGACGCATGACATAAAGAAATTCATGTCTCTTCCATGTTGACCTAAAATGTTTTTATTTGTTTTCACTCTCTTTGTGTAATTCTTCTAGTTTTATATGTATTTGGGGAATGATGACAATTCTGAGCTCTCTAAAACCATTGTAGCAAGAAAATACTAACCCAAAATCTATAGATCCCTTATGTGTTTGGTGTTTTCATTTTGGGGGAAACCCCTCTCTTTCTTTTATTTTCTCTTTCACATGATGTAGCTTTACTTGGAAACATATGACTTGGCATAGGGCTTTCATGTTAGCTCTCATGTCTTCTTTATTGTTAGCATTTATCATTTTATACTTTAAAGTAATTGCTCACAACATGGTGTTTAGAAATTTCTTTAAAGTGGGGGCATACATTGGCATTATACTTTTGCATTTTTTCCCTTTTCATGGTTTATAGTGTATTCTTCTTACTTTATACAATGCATTTTTTGCTTTGTGGTTGACATTGGTTGTGATGTCCTTCATGACTATGATCTATCTTAGCATATTAAATTTCTCTTAGTAGCTTGATACAACACAATGCATCCCCTAACTTGTGAATTTTCTATTCTTTGATTAATCCTCTCTTGGAGGCATTAGGCACAATGTTTCCTAAGTTAATACCTCACATGAACTAAGCAAGAATCCTTTGAAAATTCGCTATTAAATTGCATGTGCATTTTCAGTTATATGGCCACTTTGCATAACACAACTTGTATGCCTATAGAGCCATCCTGTTTGCTCATGAGCTCCAAGCATACAAAGTTTTGCTTGTCTCATGAAGCTCGAAAATCATTTTTGTGTGGTGCCTTATTAAAGTTATCAGGAGGTATAACTTTGGTATGGTTTGATGGGAAGGAAAATGAGGGCGTGAATTTCCCCATAGCCACAAACATGTGTGTGTGAGAGCATACTAGCCATGAGTGTATGTTTCTCACCTTCTTGGAATTCTCACCCAGTGGACAACCAGGAGTTTCATTGCCTCAGAGTGAGTATGCATTTTTTAGAAAAATAGCCTAGATCTGATCTGCATCATGATGGAGAAACAGTCAAAGCTTGATCTAGCCCTTTTTCTTTGTCATATTATTTTACCTTCTCTATGTCTTTGGAAGTGTATGGTTGTGCTTTTTTGTCACTCTTTATATCATTTCCATGTGTGTTCTTCTATGCCTATGTTGGTTTGTCATAGGATCTTGATCTTGGGGGCTTGATCACCCCTCTTGATCATTGTCATCCCATCTTATTGACAGTGGTGCATCTAAACCCCTCTTGGTGTGTGTTTTTATACTTTAGTGTGAGTTTGAAGCAAGTTCATCCTCTCACTAAAGTGGGGGATAAATGTGGTAATGAGAAAAGTATACCTTTTGCTTTTCCCCTGCTTCTTTGGGCCCTCCTCTTGAACTGGGCTTAATGGTGCCTTGATTTAGTGTTGTAATGTGTTTAACACATTCAAATTAGGTCTTGCACCCTTGTGAACTAATGAACATGAATGGTACCTTGATAAAGTGTTGTGAAGTGTTGTAACTCACTTTCACACTTTTCTAAGGTCTTATTAATTAATTACACCTAAGTAGCCTCTTTTTGACCTTAATCTTGCCTCATTTGAAGTGTTGTAACACACTTTGACAGTTTTCTAGGATTATCATTACTAATTCAGATTTATTATGCTTTAATTGGCCCTATTTTGTATCCATAAGCCCCATTTATTGCATCCTTTTTGAGGATAATCCCAACACAAATCATACCCAATCATAATGAGGTGTTTTAGGCTTGTGTGGCCCAAATTTAGTGATCTAGGACTCATTTTCCACCTTGGGAAAATGAGTCCCACCTATATTTTTGGGTCTCAAACTTGGTTTTCACACATTTCTAAGAATTTTGAAAATGGTCCAAAATTTAGGCCTAGGTGGAATCATTCACCACCTTGGGTGAATAAGTCAGTGTGGCTCAAAATAAAATTAATTCAAAATTTTGGTGGGATTTTATCCTCCTATAGATCGATGTCCACTTGTAGTGTTGTAATTTTGGGAATTCTTGCATAATTAATTATAAATACAAAGGGTTCATTCATTTTCACCTAAGAATTTTGTGAGAGAATTCTTATAGAAAATTGATTTCATAAGAGAAATTCAAGAGCATTCAAGTGTCTTCAAGAGTAGATTATCAAGCATTTTAGAGTGACATTCAAGTATCAACCATCATATCAAAGATTTCATGCATCATGTTGAAGTTATTGTGCTAAAAATTGTGATATATGGTTTTGTGATTCAAGAAAGTGTTTCATTCAAGATCAACATCATTCAAGAAAGAGTCAAGGTCTACATCCATTGTAGCCATCTTAAGCATATTTGGAGCAGTTAATTGTTAGGGTTTGGTGAGTTGCAACATTGTGATTTTTTCATTCATCATTCTCTATTCTTATTTGATTTCATTTAAAGGATTGATTTCCAAAATGGGGTTTGACCAAGGAAAACCCCTATCCATTAACTCAACAACATTTTCCCCTTTCCTTTGTTTTGGATTTTGGACTGATTCACCCAGCTTGGCGAATGAGTCCCAGTCAACATTAAAAGAAAATTTTCTAGTTTTTTGGAGCTCCCTCCAATCATTTCCAATTTTCTAGGTGCACTTACTCCTTTCTATAGTTTTTTACTTCACTTTACTTGCATTTCTAGGTCATTGAATTGAATTAGGGTAACTTAGTGTTTCATCTTCCATTTCATTTTCTTTTTCAAGTCAAAACTTGGTGTTGAACCCCTTATTAGTTTCCATTCAACCCCTAGGATATCCCTATTGAAAGATCTCTCTCTCCTTTACATTGAGATCTCTAGGGTTACCCTTGAATGTAGTAGGTGGAAAGTGGGTATGCTCTATGTCCTAAGTAATATGATAGCATCCTACCCATTTTCCATACACAACAAGTGCTTACATATTTCTTGCATTTTTTTTTGTTTTGGCGAAAACTTCCCCTCTTCGTTGACCCAACTTCTTGCTTTTACCCATTTGCACTGATTAAAGAGGCTTTTGGAAGGTGGGAGAATCTTCATCAATAAATGAGAAATGGTTTTTGTCTTATGTGAACATCTCCCTCAAATTTTGGAAAATATAACTTCCTTTCAATGTAAATGTGAATGTCAAATGAAAGCACGACATGTGTATAATTTGGACAAAAGCATGTCTTTCTCCCTTATTCTTATAAAAGGGAATTCAAGGCCAATTGTATAGGGTTGTTAGTAGATTGATTTCAAAGAATTTTTGTAACCAGGGTTAGATAATAGAAAATTGAGTCTATTCTAGGTTCTAAAATTCTTTTGAATTTTGTAGTGGTGAATATGGTAATAGTACTATCATATTTTTGTATATAAATGGAAAAATATTCAAGGCCAAGATTCTCCATTGTATACTTTGCATAGATTATGAATACAAAGGAATCAAAGATTACTTCTATTCATTTTCTTATCTTTCCTTGAATGTTTATTCATTGCTATTATGCTTGTTCAAAGAATGAGTTAAATTTGTATTAACATGTGAATGTATGCATGTATAAATAAGTATTGTTGGTTAAGTTTTTGGTATTAATGGTGTAAGGTATCACTGATAAGCTTTGTTATGATAGGAGTAATGCTTTTACATGTTTACAATTATGTGATTTAGAATTCTCCACACTAGGATAAGGCACCGGTCATGTTGCGTTACAATTTCCTAGATCTTTCATAGCAACTACATTCAAAATCAATTTTAAACTCCATTTTCTTTGTGAATGTATGTTGCTAAATTATAACATTTTCTCATGCTTAAATGAGATGTTACCATGAATATTAGCTAGATCTCTAAGGTATTTCTCATCTGTTAAGTAGTTAAAGGATCATTTATCTATTAATTTACAATGTATATGATAATTGGCACAAAAGTATCTAAAGATACATTGTAGGGATCACCCTCCCAAGTTTTGTAGAGCCCAAAGTGTACAGGGAAATCCTAGCAAGCTTTCACCTATTCGTTGGCCAATCCTTAAATTTATTGATAATTGAATTTGGAAAACTCATAGATAATTGATGAGATAAAGTTTGGTCCATTAAAAATAATCAACATTCTTAATGCTCTATCTTTCTCCTTGTACATGCTTAATACCCTACTTATCTAATAAAAACAATTTGATTAAAATAAGTTTGGTTTTTACAAAAAAGGAAGAATATCTTTAGAAG
Organism: Sequoia sempervirens; assembly: GCA_007258455.2. Classification (NCBI taxonomy): domain Eukaryota; kingdom Viridiplantae; phylum Streptophyta; class Pinopsida; order Cupressales; family Cupressaceae; genus Sequoia; species Sequoia sempervirens. Next base: position 345,516,047 of record VDFB02000008.1, read on the forward strand.
AGATTATTATTGAATTATAATGAAAGGAATATTGCAAGTTCTTGAAGAATGAATTATTAAAAGTTATTTTTCTGAATTTTAAGGATTGTGACTATAATTCTAGTTCTTCATCAATTTAGTTTTCAACTTACCAAAGGAATTTTGGTTGGATCTTGATATAGAATTGTTTTGAAAGATATTTCAACTAAGTGTTAATTAAAGAATTTAGAATCTTGAATGTGAAATAGATGTTTGTTTTGATTGAATAAGTATTTCTTTCTCAATAAGAAATTAATGTGAAATATTTTTAATAAGTGATGATTTTTAAAAAATCATAAAAATTAGATTGAGTTAGATGAAAAAAAAAATCTAGGATTATCTTTGTAGGAATAAACATAAAAAAATGGTAAGAAAATATTTTTTATCTAAAAAAGAATCTAAATTAATTCTCCAATAATAGATCTAATAGTGTTGATAACCTAAGATGTATTAGCAAGTTTTAAGTGTTGAAACAACCTAGGGGGAAGTGTTTCTTAATAAACAATGGTTTTTGATTAATTAGATTTATGTACGATTGAATGTATAAAACAATTACCACTATATTTAGTGTTTAATTTATTATTTCGATAAGTATGATTAGGATTTTTATGAAAATGTGTACTTTTCGATTAGTGGAAAGAGTGTTAGCTAGTGAAAAGGGTGTTATCTAGGGAATTAGTAAACCTTGATTGATAGATTTGAACTATTTTTTTTAATTTAGTTTATTGTAAAATCATGGACTTGAGAATGATTAGATACATTGGCTAAGATTTAATTATCACCAATGTATGTTATACCAATTTTTCTAGTGCTCTTGTTGGTAGAGGGTCCACAAGCTATGTTATACATTAGTGATCACCTTCCTTGACTAAAGCTCTATTCCACCTTCCTTATACATTAGTGGCTTGACTTATTCATACGCATGAATATTCCACTTGGTGAAGTGACATGCTCGATGCTTCTTATGGTTAGTTTTCTTTCTTGTGTGAGGTAGTTGGTAAATTGGAACACTACATAGTTGGGAATTGATATTTTGTTGTGGTATTAAAGAACATTAAAGAGTAAGTTGTATTGATATTATTTTGAGTGTACATTATTATTTATTATAATTATCTCATATTGTACATTCTTGATTATTATTTTTATTTATGATTGTTTTAAATGGTTTCTTGTAATGTGTTGTAATATTGTGGTTGCTTTGGTGTGATTGTTAGGTATGCATTTGATATTGTGAACACGTGTTGTAAATTTGGATGGACATTGTTCAATTGTTGAGTCTTTGATTTTGAATGAATGTCTATTATATTTGTTAAGAGAAAAAAATTAATAAGACAATCACCAATGTAAAATGTATTATATTTTTGGGTTATGAATAGAATACTTTATCATTAAGATTGGTAGTTGGGGAGGAAAGGGATTTCCACAAATGTGTTGAATGTGTACCTCCCTAGGAGCACCTAAAACTTGGATGGATTGATTTATATATCTAGTTTAAAGACCTCAATTACTTATTTTATATAAGATCACTTTTACATATGTGATAAGATTACTCATAAATATATTATAATAATTACAATTATTGATAAAAACTGTAATACTTAACCCATTATATGTAGAAATAAATTAATAGACTATGTATTGTAATTATTGGTTAGATAAAAGGAAAAAAAAATTAACCCTTTTTTCGGCTATGTGACAATAGACTACCAGCCCTTGGCGTGGTCTCCATGGCAATCAATACTCCTTGTGTGCGTGCACGTCTTGCATACACAAAATTGTCAAAACATGTCATCCAGTCTATCAACCTGTCACACATAGCCCGTGCTTAGATGTTTTTACACCGCCTCTATCTTCCTACTTTTCTTTGCTTACTATTTTGCTTGTACAAAATGTATTGAAACTGCTAGACGGAAGAATGTACACAATAGTCTATAATGCATGACAAGATTACACAGGCACATAGGAGGATTAACATCAACTCAACCAACTCACATGTTATTGCGTGTATTTTAAAATTGTCTACACACATCTGATTATTCATTAGTGTTTTATATCAAGGTGTCGGATATGGGTTCACTTTATATCAACACTCACCGCACTACATGTTTTCCCCTTCATGTGCTCTAAGATGACAATTCTGAGTGCTGTAATTTAGATTTATGAAAAGTGTTTACCAGCCAAATTTGACATTTGAACAGGAACGCTACAGCCAAAACCCACGCTAGTGCTTCTTCACCATTTCGTTTCTCCCTTACAGCCCCTCCCAACTGAAATCCCCTCTGTCTGTTTTAAAATCAAAGTTTCAGATCATTCTTTTTTGATGATGGATTATTGAGTATGATCTGAAATGTCATAAAAAAATATGTACAATTGTTTTCAGAAACAATCTTTTTAACATTTATAAATTCGTAAAGATTGTTTTGAAATCAGTTGTGTATGTATTAATATAAACATTTCAAACCATTCTCTTTTTTTGATGATAGAATCATGAATATAATCTGAAATGTCGATACAATCTTTTAAATACTCCATGAATGATGACTACAAATTATTTTTTCCTTTTTGATAATTTATCTTACAAAAGCTTTTAAGGTTTCTGTAACTTGCTATTTTTCTTTGTTAAATACTTTGTGGCTTAGCACATCCATTATTCTGCATCCTAAATTCTAGGAATACATTTTGCATCAGTTTAAGGAAGATGAAACTTGTTGGGAAGTGATGCATGAGCCTCACCACCATGCAATTCACAGGATGTCATATGCAGTCTTATGTTTAGACAATCTATTTTAGTTCAATGTTTGCATGAACTATATTTAGAATTGTAATTTAAAACCTCTAAAAAAGAGATGAGATGTAATGATTTAATTATCAGAAAAATAAAAGCTGAGGCTGTGTGTTTGTGTAAAAAAATTCTCTGCTCTTTGTTTGTGTGTTGAAGTGCTTCTTCGTTTCTTATTTCTGTCAATCTTTATTGTATTTGCATGGGCTTTAGAAATTACAAATGGTATTAGAGTGAGAAGGTCAGGGTAGAGTTGAAGTCAGAGAAAAATTTGTGTGAAGTCTGGAGATCATGGAGCCAGCATGGTCATAGCCAAAGGAGGAGTTTGTGTTAATCTTGCAATACGATACATGGAAAGTTTCTTTCTGGTCGCCAAAAAGATACACTGACTTGAACTTTTTTGTTTGCGTATTTTCTGCAATAAGTAGATTCTAACTTTTAAAGCTATTTAGCGACAGAGCCCCTGAACGGTGGAATAGGGCAGTAGCACCAACAGCAGGATCAGAACGACGCCAGAAACGGAGGTAGCAACAGTGGAGCTTTGGAGATTGGGAATCATGACAACCATCAAAATCAGGAGTTAAGGTAAGGTGAGATAGATCCCTTCATTAAACTCGCGCAGCTATGATGTACCCGATAAATCCTAGAATGGTAACAGTGCCAGTGTCTGCATTCCCACAACGTGGCCTTCTCCTATCCACATGGAGCACATGCAATTCTTCACCAATTAAGTAAAGGAAATTTGATCACCACTACCAAACTTTTCCATTCGATTTCAGTAAAACATGTACTTGCCACTACCTGACGCTTGTTAATATATGTTTATATTCGTATTTTTTTATATGTATAATAAAAGTAGACGGTAGACCCAACTATTAAAGAATTGGCTTAAGTGAAATAATTAAATCCTTCCTCACTAGTAACTGCACTTCCACTGGCATGTTCTAGAAATCACGTCTTGATATACAAAATGCCAAATTCAAACAGCGGAAAATGATGGCATGTTATTTTCTATACCAACCCTAGACGCACTCTTTAATGACGTGGTGGGGCATGTTACAATTCATTAATTGGGCATTGTAAAGTACAGAGAAATGCTTAACAAACATGAACTAGTGTAAAAACTCTTCCTACAGTTCAGTCTTCCTACGCCTCGAAATTCAGAACAGAAAGACAATTGAAAGAAAACCCACGGTTAATTATTATTATGGAGTACTCAACTCTCTATGTTGGGCTCATGAGATCTAATTACATATATACAAGTAGAAATATGTTTTCTTCTTTTCTATGCAGAAACCATTAAATCCTCCCCCAAGAGATAGGAGATCTGATCGACCACCCAGAGAGTTCCTGGTTCTAGATCCACCATCTACCTTTGTGGAAGAAGAGGACATCTGCAAAGAGGGCATGTGTCGTGACGCTGATCAATCCATCTGTCCAAACAATTTCTATGAAATACATGACAGCAATTACAGAGCTCTCTTATTTCGTCATCTTTCTCAAACGAGTTCAAACAAACGGCGCACACGATATCCTCCTCGATCTCTCTAAACCTCTCTGCAGATTTTGCAAACGTCAGCAGGGGCAACCTCTCTCTGATGTCGTCTCCGCACACAAGGGAAATCTCAGAGGATTCTTCCAACGCAGAGCTTTCAGGCTCCAAGAATCCAACTCGAGAAAGGACCACACAAATTGCTTTGTTCACGTTTTCTAAAGCAGAGATAAAGTTGAGCAAAAATGTTGGGAACAAAAATCCAGTATAGCCTGCAGAAATTCTTATGATCCAACAACCGGCCATTTCTTCAGTGAAATGTAAAAAGCTCCCTCGATAAGAGATGGCAATGGCAGAGTGGAATTGGTATGAAGTCCCTCAGAGCCAAAATATATAAATATATGGAGGAAGAGATTCTGGTCAGGTCCGCTAAGATATGAACGGCTCCCTTGAAACTGCTCCGAAGCGTCGTTTAATGCGCCTCGCCACTTTCAATACAAACCCCACGTGGAAGAAGAGTGGGGTTTTTGTAAAAGCACGTGCATTCAAATAATTTGTTGGCAATAAAAACAGATTCGAATCATTTGCTTAGTCTTTAGGCCTAGATCTCAATGTACGCAGCGGAATTATGAAGTAAAACGTTTACACTTACTTTAATCGACATGATTAGTAGGGTTTGGATTTAATTATGATCGGTTAAATTTGTGGTTTCGATTTAATCTATTTATCACTTCTTTTCATTATCACAGTATTATTTAAATTCCCATTATTATCTATAGAGTATTATTTAATTATATGGTTACATCATTAATTTTTATTAATATTTATATAATTTGGACAAATTAGATATATAGTATCATTTCTTGATATCTTTCATTTTTTATTAAAATATTATATTGATTTTCAAAGTTTAATTATGAAATAACATTTACATCATAAGATCTAATAATATTTGTAGATATCATCAATAATAAACACCTTTTACAAGATCAAGAGGATACATATTAAATTTAGAAATAAAGATTAAATCTTCAAATCAAAGATCATGAAGATGTTTCCATAATATACAAAATTAAGTGAAAATAGAAAATAAATCATTTGATAATCTTTCTAAACATAGTATTAGATCTAATTATAAAAAAATAAATTAAATCATTAAACAAATATATAACCAAAAAAAATACTAAATCTAATTATAAAAAATAAATTAAATCACAAAATAAATCCATAACCCAAAAAAAATGAAAATTACACATAAAATTAAATTTTTCCTTTTATCATTCATAAAGTTTACTTACATTTACTTATTATTTGAGCACTTTAAAATTACTTGATTGTGATTGTTGAATCATTAGTTACTATCCAGTTCAATAGATTTATTCTTTTATTACTTAATTTGAAAGCTTCTTTCCTCGAATATCAAAGCCAAACCCACGTCAAAAAAAATTAATGCATTCTACAATTCAGTGGGGCCCCCACTTTATGGTGAATTTAATTTGTTGGTGTAACCATTAAAATAGTTTCTTCCCTCACATTGAAGCTAAAAGTTGGTGATCGCCCCTCCAAAGAGTTTTTTTTGGCGTTGTGTTCCAGGCACTCATCCCTGGGCATTAAAAAAATTAAAGATAGTATTCAGGTGCTCTCTGAGCTTCTTGAAATTCTCCAGGCCTTTGCGCATCATTATGAGTAGGTTTTCACTGCACAAGAACCTACACCTGTGCGCTAGCAAGCCTTTCAGGATTTCCTTTCTATCGTGCCAAATAGTCTTTCCTTAGCCCAAATTTTTTTTTGTGATCAATTGTTAATAATTGATGATATCAAGGAAGTTGTTCATTCCATGGTTGATGAAAAAGTCCCGGGGATTGATGGCTTCCCTTGTGAATTCTATAAAGCCCTTTGGGACTGTGTTAGGCAAGATCTGCATCATGTTTACTTAGAGGCTTTTCATGTTAACTCTCTAGGTAATTTAATAAACAAAGGCAATATAAAATTCATACCTAAGTATGGAGATCCAGAGGAAATTTGCAATTGGAGGCCTATCATGCTTCTCAATGTTTTAAAAAAAATTATTGCCAAGGCTCTGGCACTGAAGATTTGCCATCTATTGCCTCAGATTGTGCATCCTAAGCAAACATGATTCATCAAATCTAGGTTCATTCTGGATAATATCATTGTTGTTTGGGAAGGCATGGAATAGGCCCAATGTTCAAACTAGAAAGCCATCTTTGTTAAAATTGACTTTGCCAAAGCCTATGACAACATTGAATGGCCTTTTATTCTTGCTATGTTACAGGCTTTGGGATTTGGGTCTAATTTTATTCAGGTTGTTCGTATGCATTTTACAGATTCCTCGGCTTGTATTACCATCAATGGTCGTCAATCTTCTATTTTTGGCCTCTTGACCCCTCTTTGTATGTGCTGGCAGCTGAAGGATTTGGGTACCTCTTGGCCCATGTAGTTTCCCAACGGTGTGTTAAGGGTATTTCGCTGCCCAATTCTTAGGATCAATTGATTAATGGCCATTTTGCAGATGATTCTTTCCTCACTCTTCTAGAGGAAGAAGATAATATTAAAGTGGCCCTAGATTGCCTTAATAATTTTTGTCTTACTTCTGGTTCTTCCATCCAGTGGCACAAAACATTGTGCTACAAATAATACGTTCTGCTTACTCCTCCTTGGTTTCAGCAGTATAATTGGAAGTGGATTGGACCAGGAGAATTTTTTTAGTTTCTGGGCATTCCCTTTGCCTTTCAGGCTTCTCTAGCTCAGTTATGGCAAGTTGTTCTATCTAAGGTTGAGAAAAAGCTTTCCTACTGGATTATTAAGCCCCTGTCTCTTGCGAGTAAATTCTAGATTTGTTATAAGGTGCTTGCTGGCACCCATGTTTACTATTCTTCCTGCTGGGCGCCTTCAAAAGTTTCCTATGGAAAGCTTGAAAAACTACTCAGATATTTTCTTTGGGCCTTTGTTGACTCCCACAAAGGGTTTCATTGTGTTTCCTGAGAATTTTGTTACCTTCCTAGAGATTCTAGAGGACTTGTGTTACTCTCCACTCAATGGCAATGGACTGCCTTGTCTATCAAATGGATAATTCGTGCCCTCACTAGTAATGAGGCTTGGAAAATTCTTCTCAGACATTGTATCCAGTCTAGTTTTCCTAAGTACAGACCCATCTGGAAGGGGATTGGTATTTAAACCCTTTTAGTTATGGAGGAACTAGTCCAAATTATGGGAAATTTTGTGGCTAAGAACATTTGGAAAGCTTGGGAGGCTGTTAAACCCTAGCTTTGTTAGGCTGATTCTAGTTTTCGTGATGAGCTCTCACTCAACTAGCAAAATATTTGGTGGTCACCCCTTTTTTTAGCAATGGTCGGCCATTAGCTAAGTCGCCTTGGCTTAAGACACTCAAATTTCACAAAAAGGGCATTCATACCCTACAACAAATTTTTCATAGACCCATTATGTGTATCATGCAGTGGGAAGAGTTGCGTTCCCTGTATAGGCTTCACAACCAAGATTGTGCTTCTTTTGATGGTCTGGTGAATGCTATCCCTACAGAGATGCTTCATTAGGTTGGAATTCGTGGGACCAAAACCTGGTGGAAGGACTAGAAGTGGTATCCAGAAACCCCTTTCAAGATCTACAAGCCTCAGCTTGGTTATAGGTGGCTTTCACCACACTTTCCTATGATTCAGAGTTTGAACAAAAGGTGGCTTCTTCAATCTCCCACTCATGTTTGGTGTAAAATATTTGCTACCACTTGTTCTGCAAGTGTTGAGCCAAAAATTTCCCTCTTTGCTTGGTGTATTCTTTTCCAAGACTTGCCTGTGGGTTCTCGAATTGTTCACCTAGGCGTCCAAAACCCTCGTTGCCCTTTTTTGGGCAAGCTGAGACTTTTAAGCATCTTTTTTGGTTTTGTCCCAGAGCTCAGCAACTTTGGACTTAGATTCATGACTTCTTTCAGCCTTTCAGACCAGAACCTTTCTCCTAGCATATGATTCTGCTAGGAGATTCACCCAAATTTCCAACTAAGTATAGCCAACTTTGGCACACTTTCATCATCAAAATCCTTTTCAATATCTGGAAAGAAAGAAATTCTTGCATATTTGCTCATTCTCCAATGGATATTAATGTTTCTTTATATGCTAAAGCAGTTATTTGTTCTAATGTACTTTTACAGATCCAGGTACTAGCTAACAAAGTTGCACTTGATGTTGCTCACCTACAAGTGCTACTGGATCATTGGGAAAATTCCCCTTGCACTGTTGCTTGGGTGCCTGCTTCGCCCTCCTCTTCTTGTGGCCGGTCGCCCTCTCTGGGCTGGCAGCAGAGTGGTTCTACATGCCCCCACTCTTAGCCTCATCTTTGGTGGGATTCTCACCCTCCTTGGTGGACTCGCTCCCCTTCGCTATGGGCTACCAAGGGGTGGCCTTTTGACATCGCTTCAGGGAGTGGTGGTGGTGGCTCTAGGTGGCCCTCTGATGAGACTCCCACTTCTAGCTCTGGCTAGCTAGATACTAGTAAATGCTTTCCATGTCTAGCACTTGAAATATTTTCCCAATGGGAGGATAAAGAAGAAGATAAAGATAAAGATGTTGATGATGGTTGGGGCCCTCCTCCTGACGCCACTGACCCCATTGATGTATGGGGAAAAAGTTTGGATGATAGAGACCCTCTTAGCTTTGCTAGCACTGCTCTAACCGCTTAATGACCCATTTTATGTTTTTGTACTCATGGAATTCTAGACTCAACCCATGTTAGTTAATCTTTTGGTTTTTTAGGCATTTCCCATGTGACTCTCAGGGTGTGCCATTTTACCACCTATCTTTTTTTTGTGAATATGCATTTTATCTTTAATTTAATATAGATAACTGCCATATTCATCAAAAACAAAACTTTTATTTTAGGGTAAGGTCTCATGGAGGGGAGCTTCCTTAAAAATCTCGATGAATGTTGCTTATCTTTTCTAGGAATATTTTAAAGTTTTTGGTCCCATGGATTTAATCTTGCAATTCTACTTAAAATTTTAAGCTCCAAAATTTAAGGAATGAACTGTAGTGCTTTGATAAAAAATAATAAATAAATGAAAATTCTCTCATTTTTATTTTCTAATAAGAATTTAATATTTTAGATGAGAGACAAGTGGCATATAAAACTCCTAAGTTGTAGGGGAAATTTCTAGCCCCACCTCAATTTTACTAACTAAAATATTCATTCCTAAAAGGTAGTGGCTCATATTTTTGTCGAAAAGATTCCAATTAATCCTGTAGCACATTTTTTTTTTCCATGGGACCTCCTACTCCATGAAAATAGAAGCCCAAGCCCCCCATGGGACCACACAGTTAAAGAGGGTCTTGGTCCACCATTTAAGGATGGATATGGATGTGTTGTTGCTCACTCTAGATTGTTCTCCTTTTAGTTATACTTTCTAAATTTTAATTATGCAGTTTTAATTAAAACATAATGAAACTTATGATTATATCTAGATCTAAACAGATAAGTATTTAATAAGTAACAAAATATTTGATAAAATTATTTTTAAGAAAATATGGGGTTAGAAGATTGTTATTAAATATAGTTGATGAAGGATGGTTAATTCGAGGATGTAATTAATAATTGTAATTTGACTTTTACAATTGAATTATTATAAATTTATCTAGCTTCTATCATGTGGTGTTATATGAGGCCATTTCCATGATTTAGTCCTTCTTACATAGCTTAATTTTGGTGGTGAGAAAATTTCCTCTACTCCTATAAATTTTACAATTTTTTTTTTATAAATGTATCTGAAACTGATGGTGTTGAGCACCTTGGGAAAACTATTAGTGTATAGAGAGGAAGTGTGGAAACATCCATGATAAGTAGCTAATCAACATAATCAATTAATAAGGTTGGAACATAATCCATGTAAAGATGATAAGTTGATTAAGTAATTGTTGAGGGTGGTTTTAGCACATCCAAATTGCTAAGAAATAATGAGTTAGGTCTTGACATGATGGACATCTAAGTGGTTTATGTAAACGTGTTTCAATAAGGAGCCTAGATTTTTGAGGTTTTATGTAAAATACATTCAAGACATGCAATTAGAATAACAATTTTAAAAACAAACACTAAAATTAAGTGGACAATGATAATATTTTTTTTGTTTATCAATTTTGAGTGGTTAACCGAGATCTCAATAATCAGTATTAAAACAATTAGCATTCTCACAATTTCTACTAATACCAATACAATCTTCAAAGGAAATCAATCAATCTCAAGATTTTTAAGCAATATCATATCAAATTGTCATAAAACATGCATAGATCTAAAACAAAAATCTATTCAGTAACAAACTAACATAATAGATTTCATCAATTTACTCAACTTAGATAATCAAAACAATCATACCATCACCAAAGATTGAGATCCACATGCATGTAAATAAGGCATAATCCTTTGATTCATAAAATAGATCCACAATGTTCAATAGGAAATCTCACACTAAAAATGTATAAATTTCTTTGTAAATTATATGACTTTTGATCTTTACAATGATCTAGAATTAAAATTATATTGACTCAAGCATCCCATAATTTTTAGTTCTAAATTAAAAGTTAATTGAAAGAAAACTAACACACCCTAGTTTGATCTAGGATCTAACTAATACTAAAATAAAAAGTGTGTCTTTAAAACTAAAGTCTAAACTAAAAAGAAAAAACCAACTTGAATTATGACTTAGGCACTATTTTTTTATTAGAAAATTACTTCAAATAAAAAAAAGTTGAAAAGTTTGATTGGAGTTAACTAGGAAAACTATCAAAAAATGAAGTGATGGCTTCATTCATCACATCCATTTGTGGACCTTGGTGATATTGTAGCTTTATCCTTTGTGAAAATTTTGACCTTTATTTTTTCTTGTAGACTGATAAAGCTTGCTAGTTCATCTTGGAAGGTCTACAACTCCATTTTTCTTATCATCATTCAATTAATAGCCTCCCGAGTAGCCTATCCTTGTAGTGATTTTTTTTATTTCTTAAAAAATTTTACTAAGAGTTCATAACTAGGGATGTAGTTTCCTAGAATGTGCAACCCAATTTCTCCACAAAGTGCTCAATATTTATCATAGCTTTTTTAGCTAGGATTTTGTTATTATTTAGCTTGCTCTTGAATTTATTTAAGGTTTTCTCCATTATCTAAGCTACTTTCAACCATTCTCTAGGTTTGTCTTGATCTTCCTCTTCTACAGCAGTTGCCTTTAGTAGGTCTTTAGAGGAAGTGGTTTTTATTCTTTGCAAAATGATATGTAATCTTCCCAAACCATTAATTCCTCATCTATTTCCACCTCAATTCGGTGGGCCATGCTATCTTCATCACTAATTCATTGATAAGAGTATTAATTTCTTGAAAAAATCTACTTTCTAATACTACAAAATTCCCTTTCCATTGCTTGGAACCAAATACCCACCCCTCAGGGTTAGGGTGTTTAACTTCACCTTTAAGTGTAGCCTATAGGACTGGCTTAGGAGAAACAACATCAATTGCTCCTACCAAGTTATTTATACATGTTGTTAGCTGAGCCACTAGAGATTTAAGTTCCTCCTTGGTGTTTCTACATTCTCTTCAAGATGGTAGACATAGGCACCTGCAAATATTATTGTTTTCCCTCCATTATCTCAACACCCAAATTCACTTGGGTAAAAGTACAAAGTTGTATCACACTTTCAACCATGTTATCAACACAAGTGAATTTTAGTATTTCTAACTAAAAATAAAATTTACTCAAAGATATGATCTAGTAATATCCATTTTATATAATTTATATATGTCCAAAACTTTTCCAACTAAAATTGTTGGCTAAATGCATATGTAGCACCACTTTGAGGCTAATTTACCAAAAAAAAAAATATTTGAAAAAATTATATTTCAATAACTCCTACTCATGTAAATAACCTTTTCTTAAATGTAAAAATACCTTTTAGTAGATCTATAAGTGTAGTTTAAAAAAAAATAAAAAAAATTAATGGTTAATTATTATTTATATTTTATATTTTGTTTTTACTAAAAGTAGGTTATAAGCACAAAAATATTAGGCTTATTATCATGTCAAGAAAAATACTAAAACTTATTAATTTTTTTGAAAAATAACATGATGCACTAGATAAAAGAATCTATATCAAAATGGTATAATTTTTTTTCTATTTTAGATAAATATTTAATATAAATGTTGACATCGAATAAAAAAAACTATGTTTTAATACACACATGTTTTAATATTTATTTAAAAATATATATTTATCAAAATTGGAAGAAAATATATCCATACACTAAAGTTTCAAGTTATATATTCACACAAAAACTTTGAAGGAAAACAATTAATATTTACTATATAAATCTTGAAGTCACTTCATTTTTTAGCTCTTTATCAACAACTAAATTATAGTGTCAATTTATAAAAAAATATATTCAAATAATTTTTATTTTTTATTTTAAAAAGACAAGCATAGAATCTAATAAAAAATACACATTTTATTAGTTTACATCATTTCAAAATTCAAAAGATAAATGCCACTTTTTAGTGATTTAATTTTAAAATTTGGATTATTGTTGCTTGTTTTCTTTAGAAAAGTGTGACACAACATTGTACGTTTACCCACTTGTCTTATCTAGTAATACTACATGTTAGATTTGTACTTATCTACTAGAGGGATGACCATTTGAGCAATTTTATTTCCTTGCTCATCCATAGTGATATATGGCACCCTTCTTGACCTTTTCTTTCTCTTAGTTGTGGACTGAAAGACCTTTGATAGAATACTTAATCTCGTCTCTTCCTCTCCTTGGACATGTAGCCTTTGTCTCTTTTGTATTGTATGGTTCAACCATGTAACTCGAACATTTGAAGAGACTTCCCTTTAAGGAGAAGTTATGATTTTTGGATTATGCGAGGCTTCAGAAATGTCAAGTATTCTACCTTAACTTTCTCTATATCTTCTCTTACCATGACTTTTTCCTCAGCTATTTTCTCATTCTGATCTTCCTTATTGTTGGAAGAATAAGGAGATTTCATTGATGGACTTGTTGGCAACATGAGCATGTGAGGTTAGCACAAGTTAGACAGATATGCATTGCAATTTTGTCATTGATGTCAACATTTTATTCCAATATGGAGAGCCTTGTGTAGACTAGTTTGGATGGATTTAATATGTTTGAAGATAATAGTGAAAGACAATTTTTCAAAATGGTTTGATCCAGTGAAGGCAATAATTATGGAAATTCAATAAGTGTTGAATTTCAAGTGATTTTGTATACAGGGGATCTGATATTTGGGTCCCCATTAGTCCGCTGATGAAGATTTTGCATTGTGCTTCTAACATAATTTTTTTGTTTGTTGATAAAGGAACCTAATTCTAGAGTTTCATCTCATTTTGGTTTTTGGTTTTGGAGTTATGAGTAATAGAATTTTTACTTGGTTATAGGCATTTTCTAGTTTAGTACACATGTGTTGATGAGTTTGCACTTCTCCGCCGATTGGTTTTTGGACTTTACAATTTTTGGATATCTTGATAGGTGTCAGATGAGTGAACATTCCAATTGGAATTGTTTTTGGAGATCTAAGTGTTCGAATGTGCATGTATAGTTGAGTAATTTTGTAATAAGGCCATTATCGGTGTTGACCTAATGAGTTGGGTGTATTGCAAAGATTGAAAATGTTATGATCTATTATGTGGGTTCTATTTTAGGTCAGTGCCAACCTATTTCATATTTTTATAAGGTTTAAATCTTGGTGCGAAGTGTGTAAGTTTGGATCTTGAGTCAGCAAGCTACATTTTATTTATTACATCTAATTAGGATGACCTAATTGATATTATAGGTGAAGAAAATATATAAGTTATATCTTTTTCAATATTTTGAGAGAAGTGACATGTGACAAGAGTAAGTGGATGTGAATTGTACGAATATAGTGTGAATGAAAATCAGAGTAGAGTATTGATTTAGATCAGTATGAAGAATTTTGAGTCTATACTTTGAGCTTCATTGGAACCAGGTATGTCATCATTTGATAGATGTAATTGTAATAGTTCAAATATGGTTGTGAGCCACAATCTCTTCTATCTCTTTTATTTCTTAGTGGGTAGTGAGTCCACATGGATAGTGAGTCCACTTGTAGTAAGGGTATGTGCAATCTATCATCATGGAAAAAATAGGCCCTTAAGTGGCAAAAAATTTAGAAAAATCAGAGTTAGGCAAGTTGATGTAAAAATAAAAAATATGTAAGAATATAATCTATAGAAAATTTAATGTAGTTTCTAAACTACTAGGTTTATTTATAAAAAAAAATCTATTTGGTGAAAATTTGAAATTTGAATGCATTACTTAAATTTTAGGGAAAAAATAAGTAGGTGTCATCTGACCACTCTAACCACAATAAAATGATAATATTTTTTTAATAATATTTTAGATATAAGTAGAGGACTCATGTCTTGTTGTGATGTATATTTTTTTAATTCTTTTCCCAAGTAAATAATTAATTATGATTTTTTATTACAACTTTTAAAAAATATAATAACTTGTATGTCTGACCATGTTAACTTGGTTAAAAATTCATGAAGATTCAATTTTTATTTTTTTAATCTTATAGTATGCTAAACATAGAATGTGACACATGTTTTGGATTCAAAAATTGTGATACCATTTGAAAGTTATAGATGTTTTTCAATCAACCTATCAATCAGGACTTTAGTTGTAATTCAAATAAAAAATGAATAATAATTATTTATTAAATTCAAATTAAAGCATAATTTATATTGGTGGAAAGCTGAGAATCTCCTTTAAAAACCCTTTTCATTTCATTAATTTTGGGTAAAAAAAAGTCGTCAGCCACATACCCTACACATACCCATCATATCACCACTTTTTGGCCCATCATGATCCTGCACATACCCATGAGCACTTCTATAATATACCATAATCAACTATAATATATTGTGAGCTAATTCTAACTGTAGTTTTTCTAATTTCAGGTTTCCCACATAAAAATCTTGGTGATCATGTGTTATGTGATGTTGTTGGATATTTTCATGCTTTCCTTCATTACTCTAAATTAAATATGCTATGAGTATTGGATGTTTAAATGATTAAGTGTTTTAAAAGGATATTGATTCACCCCCCTCTTAGTATTATGAGTTTTCAATAATTGGTATCAGAGCTTGGTTCCTTGGAAGGAGCTTAACTGCTTGGGGAAGATCTTGAAGGTTGAACACATGAGTTTTTAGAAGACTACCTATTCCTCTGGAAGAGATTCTTGTTGTTGCATCTACATAAGAAGATTTCATATTTGACATAAATGGAGAACTCAAAGTTGCTCTTGAAGATATAGAAAGAACCGAAGCTTAAAACATATATCTAAAAGAAAATTTCAAAGAAGTAGATGACTACATCAAAAAATTGAGAGTGCAAATCAAGAAATTCAGAGAAAAACATAAGGAGGTTAGTGAGAAATTGAAGCAAGAAAATGAAATAATTACCAAACTGAAAGTGCAAGTTGAAGAAAGAAAAAGAGTTGAAGAATGTTTGTTCAATGTAATGGTGAAAAGTAAATCTAAAGAATGTACAAAGCTTGAAAAAGAAGTGAATCTGAAATCAGATCTTGAAAAATCAAGAAGTCATGAAGAAAAAATAAAGATGATTTCTACAAAGCTTGATGAAATGATTACAAATTAGAAAGGATCCAAAGATAAAGAAAGTTTAGGATTTGAAAAGGGTGAAATTTCAAAGGAAGATTAGACACCTAATTCTAAAAAAGAGATCAAAGAACAAAAGAAGACTGAAGACAAAAAGAACAATGGAAGGAAAATCCATAATCAAAGGAATGAAGCAGAAGACCACCAATCAAACAACCAAATGCACAAAGGTACCCATCCTTTAATAGTTTCTATTATTCTTGCAATAGATTTAGGACATAAGGCTATGGAATATAGAAGCAAAGTGAATCAAAATGTTCAATCTTTTCTTGGTTATTGTTTTACATTCAAGAAATTTGGTCATAGAGCTAGTGAATGCATAAATCAAATGATGAATGGTTATAACAATGGTAGAATGGTTCAATATTTCAATGGCTATTTTTATACATCTTATGGATTTGGCCATAAAGCTAATCAATGTAGATCTAGAATGAATGGAAATAAGATTGGTCAAAATAATGTAATATGCTACAATTGTAGTAGACCTAGACACATTTCTAAGTTTTGCAGAAGAAGAAATATGAAGAAAAATCTAGTAAAGAAGAATGATCTAGTACAAAAGATTGATCTAGTAGAGACAAAGAACAAAATGGAGAAGATTTGAAAAAAGAAGGAAGAGACAAGGCTTAAGAATGAGTCTATATTGACATTTAGTGTACATGTTTCTTTCAGAAATTAAGTTGAGAGCTTTGTCTTAGGAGGAGATTTAAAGGAAATATTTCATCCCTCATCAAAGAAATCGTGATGATGCTTCAACACAAGGATATGTGATGTCTAGATCAATGTATTTGAACTACTAGAGAATATCTTAGTAGAAAATATATCATCATGGAGAAATTTGCAATAGTTGAAGGTGACTGTGCATACAATTAAGGGTTTCATGACTTTATGA
Organism: Sequoia sempervirens; assembly: GCA_007258455.2. Taxonomy (NCBI): domain Eukaryota; kingdom Viridiplantae; phylum Streptophyta; class Pinopsida; order Cupressales; family Cupressaceae; genus Sequoia; species Sequoia sempervirens. The sequence continues at coordinate 345,532,951 of VDFB02000008.1, forward strand.
GATGAAGCATTTATGGCGGAATTAGGTCACAATTTTTTTTTTGTAATTCATCACTTAAGAAAAATTCATTTGCAATCAAGCTTTCAAGTGAATGAGATTAGATGAAGAGTAGAGAAATGTGATTCAAAGCAACTAAATTTTAGTACAAGCAAAACTCTAGTTGGAAAAGTGAAGTAAATGCTATTTTTCAGTTTCTATTTACACTAGTTTCATAAAAAGATTTCAATTTACTACAAAGATGTATATGCCATAGGTGGTAGAATTTTTTGAGCATCCAAGACCTAAATTTAAGAGGTATGCTAACAAATCCTTGATAGATGATCTGGATGGTGCATTCTCACACATCCCATATGGAGTTTTACACATAGATAATGTTGGGAATTACATCCATGACAAAATGGAAGAATATAACCACTCAAAGTTGAATGAAGTTTGGTTCAATGAACTCACTAGAGAATATTTTGAGTTAAATCTAGAATATGGGGTTTTGGTGAAGAAGAATCTTGATGTTTGGAGCAAGTTTCCCATCTTCTATTATGTGGATGAGTGGGTGTGGTACAACCTGACAAGAATACATGGCAAGTTCTTTTGGTTGGATATCACACATCTTATCAATAAAGAGGAGATTAGAGTTATGACTAGTCTATGCTCAACCTAACTAGTACATGTACTCAAATATGTTAAGAATGATATTGTAATGGAGTGAACAAGAGAAAAGTATGATAGGAGAGCTTTGACCATTAAAGACATAAGGAATCCTACTATAAAGTACGCATCCATGATGATAGGTTATAAGTTGCATTTCACTAATAGGGAGAACTCTATGTCACAAAAGACCATCAACACAACTTATGAAATGGTGGAGAAAGGTGAAAACTATGATATGTGTGAATTTTTGAGACTGCAATTGAGAACCTACAGAAAACCAAGGATTCCAAGTATGCTTTCATGTTTGGTACTCTTATAATTTGTCTGTTGTTTTACTTTTCAAATGAATTAGCTAGAATAAAGAATGTAGTATGGCTACTAGACAGATCTATAGCCCACCTTGAAATCATAGATTATTTATTTGGATTAGGAGATACATATGCTTAAAAGAATTCCCTTTGGGAGTTCTTCAAAATATTTTAGGAGAAGATGCAAGCTAGGAAAAGGATACCAAAGCAATTGGTGGAAAGGCATCAAAAGGACAATACTTTTTTGGTCACAAAAGATGAGTGCATAATGGAGGTCATTGAGACTAGAACAATATGGATCCCAACACTGGGATATGAGGTCACTTCGGATGAAAGAACTAGTTTACCTGATATCCTATCGAAGAGTTCTAAGGACACCACTCAAGAGAGATTTAGAACATATGAAGAGAAATATATGAAGGTGCATATGGAGCAAAGTGAGCTAGAAATCAAGAAGACTATTGAAAATATGATTGCACACTTTGTGGAGGCTATGGGCCTCATAAAAGAGCGAGTGGAACAATAAAAAGAAATGGATGGATCTTCAAGAAGCTCATCAAGTGCAAGAAGATTTGGTAGGAATGCTACCACTCCTTCAAATACTCAGAAGTCCTTCAGGACTGACCCTCATTAGGTGGAACAAAGAAGGAGAGTACTCCTGCAAAGCAAACCAATGCTCTGGTAAAGAAGAAGTCTTCTTTGGAAAAAAACGTAAAGAGGCTTGAGAAAGAAAAGACTGCTACAACAACACAAAAATTTGGTTATGTGAGAAGAAGGGTCAAGAAAAAGGTCACTAGAGAGTATTATTTGGGTGTGAATGTTGAAGATGAAGAAGAGGAGGAAGAAGGACCTTAGCTGATCTAAGAAAGAAAAGGTGAGGCTTCACAAGGTGAAGCAAGCATTAAGAAGCAAAAGGTGGACATTGTAGATACTAATGAAGAAGAAGAAGTAGAGAAAGTAAATAAATATTTTGTAATTCATATGTGAGAAAAGAAGGAAGAAGCCACCAAGAAAGAGTCACAAGAATAGAAGAAGAAACAAAAGAAGAAAAATATGGTAAGAGCACACAAACCAATGAAATTTGATGCATTATTCAATGGAATTGTGCAAAATGAAATGTTAAAGAAAACTACAGCATTATGTAATTAGGTTGATGAGGTTAACAAAGAAACTATAGTTGAGTCAATTATTAAATATATTATAGTTCTTGAGGTTGATATGAGAAATATAGAGAAATAAATACCTGCAAAACTATGAAATGTTTTGATTAAGAGGAGACAATAATCTATAGAAGAAGAGGCCAAATTGAAGTCCTATGCATTGGAAAAGATAAGTGCTCATTTGTCTGAGGAAAATAAAGCAACATTGGCTACACTATTCAATAAAGAACTTAGAACTAAAAAAATGATGACAACCCTTATGGTCAGATATCAAAATTGTCTCGAGAGGCTTAGGAAGGAGAGTATGGAAACAAAAATAAACCTAGCACAAAATTTGGGAATGACCCTGGAGAACAAAGAGGAAATGCATGTGGAGATGCCTTCTCGAGAAGAAAATGTTGGAGAAGATGATGTTTCTCAACTTGAGCATGAGAAAAATGAAGGAGATGCACAAGAAAACATCCCTATGGAAGTGGAAGACATAGCAGAAGAAAATATTGAGGCTGAGAAGAATGTAGCTACCAGAGAAGATGTTGCAAAGGAGGATACTCCTATTCCTATGGTAATTTATAGACATGTTCAACATGTACATGACCAATTGGAGATAATTATTCCTCTAGATAATACTGAACAATCTACTGGTGATGGAGAAATAAAATAGGAAGACTAGCAAAAAAATGAAGATGCCTCTGGAGATGAGGAAATGAAAGAAGTAGAGATACTAGTTAATACTGGTGATAATAAGGAGAAGGATATGGATGAAAATATTGCAAAGGAAGAGGTGAATGCAACTAGTGAATCCTCTAGAACCATTGTAGATTCTATACAGAATATATTGAATATGCAATTCAAATTCCAACCCGTTGTGTTTGCATAATTGCTAAAACTGCCCATGCAAGAAGAAAATGTGGACCTTTCCAAGATTTCACCACTCCACAAGATTTAGCTAGGATATGTCTTCCATGCATCTTCCAAAAAGGAAATCATGGAAACACATCAAAAGAGCGAAGGGTTGATTGAAGAGGTGGTGAAGGTTCTATAGTAGGCCTTACCCAGAACAACAACTAATAATTCACTCTTTGGTATGGGAAATATGAATTTTTTAATTGATTCATTTAAAGAGTATGCCTTCAAATTGAAAGAGAAATTGGAAAAAGAAATGGACAAGAAAATGGTTTAGAAGAGGCTGTTGGAAATAATGGATTAGTGTGCACAAGCACAAAACAAATTTTAGGAAAGTTTCAAGGATGCACGAGCTTGTGTGGTTGAGGCTGAAGCCCTATTCCAATTTTGTACTAAGTGGCCTAGAGGCACAAAGAACATTAAGGATGAAATGGACTTAATTGAGTCACAAATAAACAAAGCTTCTATCGCATATTATCTAGCACAAGCCTAGATGGAAGCACAATGTCAAGAGTTGAAGACTTAAATGAACAGTTCTTCAAACTACAAGTGTAAAAAGAAAATACCATTATACAGTTTGGGAACCTCAGGAATTTGGTGAACACAAAGTTCACATCTATTTCCAATTATGTGAAAACTGTCAAGAATGATACGAAGATTAATTCAATACCCAACACTCTAGAAGAAGATGAAGAATGCCTAATGGAATTGGAGACATAGTGTAGAATGCTTGGCATAGAAAAGAGGATTTGGGGGGAACGAAAATAAGAGTGGAAAGTTCATGTTGTGAAGCTCCAAGAGTGAACCTCCTTTGGTTGATAGTATTTTTATTTTCTTATGCATTTTTAGTTTATTATTTCAAACTACAATGTACATATGCAGATGGTGTAATGTTCTCCCATGCAAGTTTTTGAACTAGTTATGGTGCATATCACTCTTAGGGGGAGTTAGTTCATTTTTTTAGTTTGTACATATGGATATATTTGTCAGGGGGAGATCCTATATGAATGAATATTGTTGCATGCACCCTTTGCCCTTGATGTCAAAGGGGGAGAATAATTTTGAGATAATTTTAGCATGTTTCCATCAATGAAAAAGGGGGATATTGTTGAAAGAATAAGTCCTAAGATCTGTCAATGATGCACTTGTTGGCAACATGAGCATGTGGGGTTAGCACAGGTTAGATATATATGCATTATAGTGTTGTCATTGATGTCAACATTGTATTCCAATATGAAGACCCTTGAGTAGACTAGTTTGGATGGCTTCAGTATGTCAGAAGATAATAGTGAAAGAAAAGTTTGCAAAAAGGTTTGATCTAGTGAAGGCAATAATTGTAGAAATTGACTAAATGTCAATTAAGGTGATTCTATGTAAATGAAATCTGGTATTTGGGTTTACATTAGTCCACTATTGAATATTTTTCTCTGCACTTCTAAAATATTTTTTTTGGTTGATAAAGGAACCTAATTCTAGAGTTTGATCTCATTTTGGTTTATGGTTTTGTAGTTATGAGTAACATAAGTTTAGCTTGGCAATTATAGGCATTTTCATTCAATACATATGTGTTGATGAGTTTGCACTTCTTCGCGGATTGGTTTTTGGATTTTCCATTTTGTGGAGATGTTGATAGGTGTTAGATGAGTGTATATTCTAGTTGGCATAGTTTTTGGAGGTCCACGTGTCCAAATGTGGGTGTACAATTTGTGAATTTTGTAATAAGGTTATTATCAATGCTGACCTAATGAGTTGGGTGTATTGCAGAGATTGAACATGTTATGATCTATTATGTGGGTTCTATTTTAGGTCCATAATAACCTATTTCACATTTCTATAAGGTTTGAATCTTGGTTTGAAGCGTGTATGTTTGGATCTTGAGATGACAAGATACATTTTGTTTATTTCATCTAGTTAGTCTGACATAATTGATGTTATAGGTGAAGTGGGTGAATAAGTTAAATTTTTATTTTATATTTTGAGGTAAGTGACATGTGAAAAGAGTGAATGGATGTGAATTGTACAAATGCATAGTAGAGTAGAGTGTTGATTCATATCAGTATGAAGATTTTTGAGTCTGTATTTTGAGCTTCATTGGAACTACATTTCATGCATATGATAGATGCAATTGTAATAGTTCAAATCTGGCTATGAGCCACAATCTCTTCTATCTCTTTTATTTCTCAATTAGCAGTTAGTCCACTTGGATAGTGAGTCCACCTACAGTGAGAACTTTTATAATATACCATAATTAGTTATAATATATTGTGAACTAATCCTCATCATGGTTTTTCCCATTTTGGGTTTTCCATGTAAAAAAATTTGTGTTCATGTGTTATGTGATGTTGTTGGATGTTTTCATGCTTTCCTTCATTACTGTAAATTGAATATACTATGAATATTGGATGTTTAAATGATTAAGTGGTTTAAAAGAATACTAATTCACCCTCCCTATCAATATTTTGAATGTTCAACACTTATTTGGCTCAATTTATCCTTCCTCACATTTCTCAATTACATTTTATTCTATCTAGGAACTTCTTCTTGTACTTCCTTTTCAATAGAAACTTCTTCTTCTGCCACCTCTTTATTTTTTTTGTCCTCTTCTTGTATTTGTGGTTCATCTTGGGAGGAGGTAAAGAAGGATCATGTGGAGGATATGGAGGAGGTGGAGGAAGAGGTGAATTAGTTTTTTGAGGAAGAAAATATGGTGGAGAAGGTGGAAGTGTTGTAGAAATATTCAGTGGAGAAGGTAGAGTTGGAGCAAGACCTAGACTAGGGATCCACTATGGAGGAGGACTTGGAGAAGGAGAAGGAAAAGTGGATTCATGTGAAGGAGATGAAGGAGTGGGGGAAGAAACTCTTTGAGTGGATGCAATCTATGCTAAAAATCTTTTTCTTTCCTTCTTTTTAGAGGAACTTTTTCTTTGAGATCCTCTTCACTCGATCATATATCAATCCTTTCTTTTTTTTCTCTTCTTTGATACCACCTTTGAAGATGATGGATCTTATTTAATAATAGTAATAGATGATCCTTCACCTATCTTTTAATTCTTTGTGCAAGGTTGGGGCTTTGGTAACTCCATCATTGGGAATGGAGATATTAACCACCTTTTACAACAAGCCTTGACACTTCTATTCCTAGTGTCTATGTTGTCATCTTCTTGAATAGAATAATCTACATTATAGATTGGATGGTTTTAAATGCCCTATCCACTTTAAATGGGATCTAAAACTTTCCCATTTCATTTCAATTCTTTGGAAACTTTGGCCACATTGCAATATTTTATCATATCTACTATCAACCAACAGTAATCCTTCATTCTTACCTCATATTCTTCCTCATAATTAGCCCTATGATCTTCAAGGGAAGGTTCATTTTTGATGAATGAATTGATAACTTTTCTTTATTTTTCAATAGGGTCAAATCTAGCCCTAGGATTGTTGCACATCTCCATGGTATACATTTCCAACTCAATTTCTAAAATCTTGGCATTTTGCATGTTGGAACAAGAGTATACTCCTATGTCTATAGGAAATGAATATCTTGACTTATGCTTGCCTACAATCAATTTATGAATTTATGTGACTTGTCTTCACATCTCAAACCAGATCATTTTGTTTGTGGGGTACCTTAGTAGCTTAAGGGGAGACTTATGGAAGCCAACCAATCTGATATATGTAAAGGTTTAAAATTGAATGTACCAATTCTTTAGCTCTTCCATGACTTCTATAGAAATAATTTGTATGAAATCTCCTTCCAATAATTTGATAATAGCATAGAAAAAAAAAATTTACCATATAATAATGCCTATACCTATCATCTAATTTTAGCTATGGATAATGCTCATGAATCTTCACTTCTCCAAGCTAAAAATATCCCACCCTAGTTATCCCTGGAAAAGTTTCTTGAGAAGCCAACAAGTATAATAAATAGGATGTCATATAAAATAAGTATACTAAATAGGATGTCATATAAAATTTAGTACTCTACAAAACATTCTTGAGTTGTTCATGGAGGTTTCACTTATGGGGTATGTGGATCATGATGGGCCAAAAGTGGCGATATGTAAGTGATATGATGGCCCATGTGGCTAATGACTTTTTACCCAAAATTGATGAAATGAAAAGAGATTTTAAAGGAGATTCTCAGTTTTCCACAAATATAAATTATGCTTTAATTTGAATTTAATAAATAATTATTATTCATTTTCTATTTGAATTATGGCTAAAGTCTTGATTGATAGGCTAATTGAAAAACATCTATAACTTTCAAATGGTATCACATTTTTGAATCTAAAACATGCATCACATTCTATGCTTTGCATACTATAGGATTAAAATAAAAGAATTGAATTTCATGAAGTTTTGACCAAGTTAAGGTGGTCAGACATACAGTTTTTATATTTTTAAAAGTTGTTATAAAAAATCATAATTAATTATTTACTTGGAAAAAATTACAAAAATATGCATCACATCTAGACATGAGTCTCTACTTATATCTAAAATATTATAAAAAAATATTATAATTTTATTGTGGTTAGGGTGGTCAGACACCTACTTCTTTTTTTTCCCTAAATTTAAGTACTACTGCATTGAAATTTCAAACTTTCACCAAATAGATTTTATTTTTTAAATAAGCCTAGTAGTTTAGAAACTACATTCAATTTTCTATAGATTCTATTCTTACATAGTTTTGAAATAATATAGATAACTTATTCAAATTTTGTGTCAAGTTGCCTAACTCTAATTTTTCTAAATGTTTTGCCACTTAAGGGCCTATTTTTCCATGATGATCCGCACATACCCTGATAGTGGCCCAATCAATCTTCTTGTTGTCACAAACAAATATAAACTAGACCATCCATGGATGGAAGTCCGTAGCATTAGGGTAGCCATAAATATTGCTTAGGAGTGTGATCCCATATTTAGTATCTTCTCTAAATTCACTCCAAAGTTGTGGCTTATCCATCTTGAGGGCTATCTTCTGTGGGTTAAGAAACATTTGATTACTAATGAGATTGAGGATTCTTGTCTCATGCTTTTCAAAATAAGCCATGACCTTCTTCATATTTATAGCATCATACCTAAGAGAAGAAGGGATTCTAAATATCCTCTTGATCATGTGTAAACTGATATCAAGGACAATATCTCAAGATGCCCCTAGTATTCTTATGTGCTTTTGGTAATATAGTTAATTTTACATTCAAAATATGGTGCCCAATATAGTGTAAAATTGTTAAGGGTAACAATTTATGATGCTACACTTGTTAAACTATGTACACAATTTAATTAAAAAATTTAGAACACAATGAAAATTACTAAATTACATTTGAATTTGAGTTAAAAAATAATGCTTAGAATAAAAATTGTAAATCCTAAATTATCTAAATATTTTTTATAATTTTGGAAAAAATAAAAGATAAGAAACCAAAAAATTACGTGTATAGGTAATTATTAATTGTGGGATAAATTTTGGCTTTGAAATATCCAATATTTGTATTTCTCTATTTGATATTCATTATTCTTTTCTTTTTTGCAAATTCTCTATGTTTTGGCAAAGACATGTATCAGAACATATAGTTTACCTTTTGAGAGAATTGAGAACTATGAAAGAAATATCTATTATATTATAAGGGATACTTATTACTCATGGATATCTATTTTAGTTTTGTATTACCAAACTAAAATCAACTTTTTAGTTTCAAGATTTTGGTTAAGTGAAGAAATGGTTTTTTTCCTATTGTCATTGTAGATGGTCCACTATAATCCTATAATCACCCATATATTAATGTTATTTATTAAATTTATGTTAGTTGTTAGTTACTTGTGTAGTTTGGGTAGTTGGAGTGTTAAACGCTTTATAAATCCATTGAATATAATAATTTAAGTGTATTGAAGATGATTGATTGATTCTATGCTGGATCCTTTAGCTCTTCTTCATGTTAATGTTCAATGTGGTATTATAGAAGCTTTTGTAGACCTATTTTTTTCTCTACATTTTATTTTCCTTCTATTTTGAAAGAGTTTCATACAATAGTGTTGTAGTGTTGACCGTGTGCAATAGCTATTAGTTTTTTGGTCCACCATTCTTGTAGTCCACCATTCTTGTATATTTTTAATAGTGATCCAATGAAGATCATGTGCAAACATGTGACATTCACCATTTATTTATATTTTCTCCACTCTCCATCTTCTTCACGCTTTTCCTCATTTTAAGTTTAGAATTTATTCATTTTAGTTATAAATAATATAGTTGTTGCCAAATTTTGACATTTTGTCCAAATTATCCATAAGATTTATTCTCATGAGAGCATAATGGTAGAGAGATTCAACAATGACAACCATGTGCCATATTCAAGCTTTCATACAGAGCTTAGAGGGTATATTTCAAATAGGGAGCAACATTGTGATGACAATCACAAGAGTTCTATGAAGTCATTCTCAATGTTTTTAAACAAGGAGAGCATCAAAACTTATCAATACATGGGAAAACTCAAGTAAGTATGTGAAATAAAGGAAAGAGTAACCATTTGAAGGCCTTGTACCCCAAGGATAGTAGTCACATGTTTCAATCATATCTCAAAAACTACAATTTGGGTTTTTGAGATTTTTATACATAAAATAGAAAACAATAAGGAAAAAGAACCAGGCTTTAAATTTCTCACCAACACAGTTTGTATTTTTCAAGAAATTTTCACCAGTACTAAGGTGATATTTTCATTTCTAGAATAGAGGGTTCATTGAAAGGTTAGAGAAAGACACAAAAATATAGTTTCCTTCTCTTTTTACTGAGCAAAGTAAATAATTTTTCTCCAAATACACAATGAGGGGGACTATATTTCATCAAGTCTCGAGCAAAGAACAAGGAAGACACAATGACCTCATGATGAAGATGAGCAATCAAGAATGAGTAGTTGTGATAGAGATTTGGAGCAGTCATATGAGTAAGGGGTGTTTGGAGGAAAATGTAGCAGTTTAAGTGCATTTCAAGACCCCACATGAGCAATAAAATAATCAAGGGGAGTTTTCATTCCATAAACATTTAGTTATGAATAGTTTGGAGCCCTTAAACATTGGATTTTTGATCTCATATGCCCAATAAGATATTTCATCATGTACAAAGATAGAGAAGATGTCATTTTGCACAATAAAATCCTACGCCTAGTGAGCTCAAGTTCAAATATAAGCCTTTTATCATGCAATCATTTAAGGAATCATGTAAAAGCTTAAGAGCAGTTATCATTCAAGTTCAGTTGGAAAAATAGAAGGAGGTGGGTAAGAAAATGACATATCCACCTTTTTAGGAGGATTTTAAGGCATAAAGGCCAATCTTATATCAGTTTTGAGGTCCCACATGGGTTGACCATCACTCAAAGGGAGTTTTGGACACTTAATCACTCAGTTTGCTCCACTTTTGAGGCCTTTTTGCATGCTTTTCAAACTTTCATGACCAAGGATGATTCATGATGCATATTGGTGGAGTTTTCAAGAAAAGAAGAGCTCGATTTCACCATGAGTTTTCTCTTTCAGTTACAAGCTTCTCTTCTTTTCTACATCTTCTCTTTTTTCCTTTTCTAAAGGGGGTTCTTTCTTTTCTTCAGCATGTATTGTAGCTTTGTTAAGCTCTTTTAGGCTAAGAAAATCCTTTGTAACTCAAATTTTATACTTGTAACAATAGTTCCTTTCATTTTTCAATAAAGAAACAACATTTCCTTCTTAGATATCTCTTGTTTCAGTATTGTAGATGAATGATCAGATGTATTTAGTATGTTTTATCTATCAAATCCTTTGAATATATCTCATTCAAATAGTATTAAGGCAAGGGAAATAATCTCAAATGTAGGTTGTGAGTTGTGCTAGATTGTTTAAAGTTGATTGGAGTTGTGAAACTTTATTTTCCTTCATGCAAACACTAAAACTAAAACCTTCTTATGAAACATTTATGTATTTCATGATCTGATTTGGTTGTGAGTAATCAAAAGTTTCTTGTTTGAAGCCAATTGTGAATTTAGGGCAACAAGTATTTGAACCATCAATTTTAAGGTTTTATGCACTTCTCTTGCACTCTTAGAGTTTTTCACCTAAAAGGGGAGAGATAGAACCCAAAAATTGAGGTCGTTTACTCAAAATAAGGTATGTATGACGTAATTATGACTAAATACTATGATATAAATGCAACTAATTGATAGAATTGATTGATTATGAATGCAAAACTAATGAAATATGCAATTTTTTAAAACACAGTGTGATATGCAGAAATGAACTAGAAACATAAACAAATACAAACACAATTGAATGAGATTAAAAAAAGTGCACCTGGAAGTTGAATGTTGATCCTAGAAGGTTCTGGAAATTGGAAAAAATCACTGTTGATGACTAGTGGGACTCATTCGCCACTAATGGTGAATCAATCCTACTATTGGTAAAATGACCTAAAACTGATTTCTGGCTGTCGGGAATTGAATTATAAAAAAATTAACTTTTCCATCCTACAAGTGGGACTCATTTTCCACTGATGGTGAATCAATCCTCCTTCAAAAATCTATAAATTTAAGGGTCAATTTTGTAGGTCCAGATACACACTTGTCTTCTTGTCAAGTTGACCGAGTCAAATCTACAGAAAATGGGTTGAATGTTGTCTCCAAGCTTAAATTAGGTTTTGGTTGACTTGAAACACTTTGATGACTTGCTTACAACTTTTCAACACCTATTTCATTGCCAAATATTCCTATAAGACTTGCAAAAACACATACAAAGAGGGGGGAAATGGTTAAGGATTAGAGTATAGGGATTTTCCTTAGTCAAATGTAACTTTGGGAATCAAGCCCTTGATAAAGAAATGAAATGAAATGAGCAAGTAATGATGAATAAACAACATGCAAGTGTCCTAAACTAACCAAAACCTTGTTGTTGAAGTCTGAAGATATGTCAATGGCTACTCCAAGATGCTTGATGATTGCTTGATTGAATGATGCTTTGATAGTTTGAATGCAAGAGTGCTAATTGATGTTGAATGAGTGAATGCGATGAATTCTTGAATGAATTAGGTGTAAAAATGAAAAGAAAAACACTTATTTATACACACTTATGTCCTAATTACCCAATAATACAACATCAAAGGCTGACATAAGGTCTTAATGAATAAAAAAATGAAAGAAATTTGAATTTATTTTGAATTTGGAGCCAAGAGGGACTCATTTGGCACCCATGGTGAATGGGTCCCACTCTAGGCTTGCAAGTGGGTGTCAAGAATTAAGTTGCTTTTCGTATTGTTTCTTGGGTTTGAATTCAAAAATACTCTTAATTATGATGTGTAAGTGTAGAAAGGGGCCAAATAAAGCATAAGAAAGGTGTAAATAGTGATAACAAGCCTAGTAAAGCATGGAAGATTGTTACAAGACTTTACAACACTTTGAAATAGGACTTGATAAGGGATAAAAAGGTGATTTTTAGATGAATTATAATAAGAAGAGTCTAGAAAAGTTTTGAAATGTCTTACAACACTTCACAACACCTTCACAAGACATCATAATCTGAATATTTAGGACCTAATGTGAATGCATAAGTTACATTGCAACATTAAGTCTAAGCAAAATAAGTCAAATGTCATAAGAGAAAGATCTAAATGGCCATGAAAATGTCAATGATCCATTTTTCTATGGTACAATATTACAAGAACATTTGGTGCATCACTTGCTAGATTAAAGCTTTCCATTTCAATTTAGTTATCCTTCCTACCTTTTTCCATCCAAGCCATTAGTTTCTAGGAGATCAAAAGGTGAACCAACCATAATCTGGAAATTCACCTTTGTTATGAGCATACCCATAGGATCAAAGGTGTTTCCATGTTTCACAAGATTGTTGAGCATTTAAACTTAACATACGGGTACAATCTATGTGACAACAATAGATTTTTTGTTATTCTTCATAAAATTCCCCATGCAATTTTTCTATATTGAGTGTTTTTTTTTAGTAAAAAAGACATTTATATTTTTTTATGTGTTATTGGGAATATTTTTATTGGAGATTCTTTGGAAAAGCATAGGAAATTAGATGGTTTGTGGAAATTGAGAAGAATATTTTTTTTAAAAGGAGAAACATATGAAGAATTAAGTGTTGACCATTGTAAGTATTGATCATTATGTAGCATATCATCTAAAGAAAACATGTACAATCTATGCACATAGAAAAATAATATGATCTAATACACTTTCATGGATTTTGGATTTTTTTTATTTGACAACTATGATGTCCCTCCATTATCATTAATGATTTTTTTTCATAGCTTTCAAGTGATCTTAAAAATATGATAATCATACATTTCATGGCATACAAAGGTTGAATAGGTTTGATGGTATTTGCATACCTTATGTACATAGGAATTGTAGTGGATGGGGCTTTGTAGTTGTATATTGATTATAAAACCACCAATAATGAAGGGTGATATAAGGTAGGAAAAATTACTAATTAATCTTTATTGCACTATATATAAAATATCAATTTGGATGCCTCATTTCAATTTATGGCATTCACTTAAAGGTTGTCAACGCTTATGTTTTTAGGAATCATTTCATCAAATAATTCATGTACCGTAAGAAATGATGTTTAATTTACTATAGTTCTAATTTTTCATGCTTCTTGTAAGGAAAATGAAATTGTGAAAGAAGTAAAACTAATTTTCAAATGCAGTAATGGAGATGGTTACAATGGTAGGTGTAGAATTTGTTTTATTTTCTTTGTTTCCAAAAGTTACAATTTCATACAAATTGGAGAATATTTAATTATTTTATATATCATTGGAGGATAGAACATTTATTTGGAGGCCAATAATATGCATGCCAATTGTATGCATAGACCACAAGAAAAACTATATTTTTGCAAGTTGAATTCCTTTTGTAAAAATGATGCAGGCAACATGAAATAGAATTGTGAACCTTAGCACTATAGTAGAAGATGGAGGAAACAACCAATCAAATCCAACCATTAATTTAGGTTTAGGATAAATTTCTTATGTCAACACAAAAGGTGGGTGTTAGGAATTAGTGCATCATCACTCATGAGTTAATGAATAAAAATAAAATAAAATTAACATATTAATGTTAATTTATTAAATAGATCTTAATTGTTAGTTAGTTGTTATATAGTTGGAAGTTCAAATGCATTATAAATCTATTGAATGTAATAATGTAAGTGTTTCAAAGATGATTTATTGATTGTTGTGTTGGAGCCTTTCAATCTTCTTTGTGTCATAATTTCAATATTTTTTTTGTATATATTCAAATTAATTTTTTTATTTCATTCAAACAAACTTATATTAATATATAGTGTAAAAATATTTCTTAGGATTTTTTTTCTATATTCTTCTCATTTTCCATGTTTTTCATTAGGGACCTTTATGTTTGGAAAACACTTATGTTCACTATAAAATAGAATATTAATATAATAATTAAACAAAATATATTGAAAATTATACTTTTTGAAAAGCTTAAATCTAGGGTTGTAATCATATAAAGTCTCATTTCATGGTAATTTCATTTAATTGTTAAAACATTGGATCAATCACCTTTTTTTATTGCAAACTCAGCGAGTAGAAGTTGAAGGTTCAATTAAGGGCCTTCATTTAAGGGTAACTTTAGTTGAAGACCCTTGCTTATAGTTATTTTGGGCATACAACATTAAAATGGGGTGATAAGACTTCATTATGATTTAATACATCTTCATTTGAGCCTTGTTAACCTTTGGTAGGCCTTATATCTTCAATGAAGGACCCATTTGAAGGTTTTCAAGGATCCTTTCCTTCCAAGACCATTTATGCCTCATTCAACAAGAGGGTCAAACATTTGCGACTCCATTATGTATCTACCCTATAGCTTGTATGAATATTGAATTGGGGGTAAAATTAATGCTAAAAATTGCAAACCTATTCCCTTTTCCCTTATGAATTGAACATACTTTGATTAGAGTCTCTTAAATGCACTAGCAAGCATAGTAGGGGTATACTATTGTATGCATTAGAAAAATAACATTCATGCATCCTAATAACATCATCATTCATCTTGTGATATTGATCATGATCCCTAAATACATTATTCAAAAAACATTAAATCAAATCCATGAAAGAAGATTTGAACTAAGTCACCTGCATTTATAAACTTGAACCTTAAATTTTTAAAATTAAATTCAAATTAATTCATGTTCCACCTACTAGTTTTCATGAACCAAGCTAGTGCACACTTGAGTTGAAATTTGTGTCAATTGTTATATTTTTAAATACATTCATTCACTCAACTAAAATGATGTTAGAATGTAAATATAACGCATAGGTCAAAGTGGTTTAAAGAGAATCTATCTTGCATTAATATATGTTTTTTCATATTTCAATTAGAGCCTTGATGATCATAGCACACATGCTTCTTGGTTTTGGCTCTTTCAATTTGAGCCATAATGTTGTTGGACAAGTAGGGATATGTGAAATGTTCCTAGACACCATAGATCCTCACAACTAAAGATCAAGGTAAATGAATTCCAATAATCTATATTTTGTTAGTTCAAATCTACAAGCCATAGTTTATGTTCACATGCAAGTTCAAATCCTCACTTGCATATGTAAAACTAAGCAAAAATAGTCAATTCGAGTAGATATCCTCACTCAAATAATCTAGAGAAAATTTCTAATATCCTTGCAAATCAAATTTTGATATTTGTCACAATACACCATCATCAAATTTCAAACTTGTAATGGCATGAATTTATACCCCTCACAAATTCCCCATTTACACACCTCCTACAACAAATAAATTAAACCTGATGATGCTATTACACATCCCCCATTCACTTCCCACCCACTTGGTGACTATATTTAGTGTTCATGGAGGATATTCTTTTAGGGATGCTAGCACAACACGCGGACTTCTTTGTGATGCACTAGCATCCTCACAGGATTCTTTCCTCTTGAATCTATAGAGGTATTACAACTCTCCATTAGCAATGAAGTGTAATGCTTTTTCTCCCTTGATAGACCTCAAATGACTCATTTTCCTCCAATTTCATTGTCAAATGTCCTATTCATTCATCTCATTCATCTTCATCACATTTCTTGATCTCCCTACACACTTCTTGATTTTTTTTAGCATTCTACTAACTTCATACACAACATTTTCATCTTCATTGAAGCTCCAAGATAGTGCTTTGGTTGGTCTACTCCTCTCATTGTTACAACAATATTGGTATTCACAAGCTTTTGAGCTCACATCTTCCTTCACATGGCTTGAGAGA
This sequence comes from Sequoia sempervirens, assembly GCA_007258455.2. Classification (NCBI taxonomy): domain Eukaryota; kingdom Viridiplantae; phylum Streptophyta; class Pinopsida; order Cupressales; family Cupressaceae; genus Sequoia; species Sequoia sempervirens. The sequence goes on from VDFB02000008.1 coordinate 345,549,245, forward strand.
ATCTTGTTGGGGAGGTGATATCCATTCACTTAGCATCATTATATTATTTTTGTAGCATATTTTTGTTAGCATAGCACATAGTACTTCTACTTCAATATCATTATTTATCATAGTTTCTCTATCGTTGCTATTCTAGCTGTTCGTGGAGGTGGAAAAACCAAAACAGGGGTTTGACTATGACAAGCCTTGAAATAGCCCCAACTTTTTTCCTCTTTCTTTTGTATACGTAGTTATTTCATTCATGTGGAGCTTGTGGGAGGCTAGACTGACCGTAAGTTGGATTTTTTCCACCTTTTCTCTCATTAAATTATAGTCCAAAGTTATTAAAGTATTCTTCTTTCCATTTCAGTTGTTTAGTTATCTTTTTCTTTTTGTCATTGTATCAAACTATACCAATCAATTCATTATTAAATTCTCTTTGAGTTTTGACTATACTTTGTACTCTCTACCCATACGAATGCTAGTACCTGACTAGGACACTAGCGCATTGCATTGCCATCTGTCCTTTGCACTGGAGTCCTTTGGGAAAGAGCTTCCTAAGATGTAATCCAGACTTAGAAATTTTCTCACCCGACCTCCTAAACATCTCAGGTTGATAGAAGGAAAAAGAAAAATAAGTTGCCCTTCCTTTTCACCCCCTTAAACATCAGACCTATCATAAATAAGTCATTAATGTGAGGTAGATTAGGGAAATTGATTGTTCTAGACCCTCTCGTAATCTGGGGTGTTGAGCAGTCAGACTCCCTCTACATTTTGGTGAACTTGATGTGAACTGTTGTAGTTTCATTTCATAGTGTTGAAGGTTTCTTCTCTCATGTTATAATTTTGTTGTAGGGAACCTAGCCTTGCAATCCAACGTACAACCCCTAGTGGCATAGTTAGAAGAGTCCCTAAATATTGTGAAGAAAAATCTATAATATGTCATTATCTAATTGTTAAACCCTTGGGGGCTTCTAGGAAAGTCCTTTCTAGTGTATGTAGAAGATGACTTCTTTCATGCATCTTCCCATCCTATCTGTGTAGCCTACAAGTGGGTCTCTTGCTATAACCTTCACCTCATAGGATTTATCAATGAATGCTAATAGAGAACCCTCTCCTTTGTACATTCCCACTCGTATCAATGGGAATACCATGATTGACGTTCTCATTGATCCTATATGGTAGGTTAATATTGTGACGAAGGAGATCACATTGATAAAAAATTTACATATGAATGCTTTTTACGATATTATCCTAGAGTCTAACTTGTTTAGGGTGAACCTAGGCATTCCTTGGCTAGTTCCATGAACATAGTCCCTTCGGTGGCCCATAAGTGCTTGAAATTATCCTAGTATGAGGGCTCCATGAACATTGTGCACGACATTGGATACAAACCCCTAGTGTCATGTGTAGCTTATTCATTAGATCACTTATGGTGTGCCCTTATTAGTTCACTTCATCCAAGGACAGACCTCTTGTATCACACTTATATAAAATACAAGAATGAGGGAATAGTGTCAAAAGTGACCTATCTTCCTTCTCCCTGTGCTATTTTAGTTAAGGCTTCCATGATAGTGCAACATCATATTGCCTCTATTTCTAAAAAAAAGGAGATGGGGAAGTCTACTCCTGAGCCTTCTTCTTCTATAGTTTCACCTACCTCTAGCGCTTGCCCTGCTACAATGCCCTTGATTTCCGCCCCTATGCATCTCTTGGGGATTTAGATGGTGCCCAATTGGCAGAAGTCCAAGCTTTAGGTGTTCGACCTTCTTATCTTACCCAAGGTTCCTTAGCTCATTGTGTATAGTAAGGGGAAGGGTCCTCATGGAGTCACCTCTATGCCTTAGCCTCCACGACCTCTACTCCTACCCCTAGGGTGGAAAATGGGAAGAGGCCCACCATTGAGGCACTTTGGTCTACTTCTCCTCCTATTGTTGTCTTTGCTCGTACATTTCTTCCTCCTATTTTTTCCAAGAGTTACTCCCTCTACTGGCAACAGTTATGATGGACACTTTGATGACTAAATAGGAGCCTTTCACTCCTCAAGTTGTAGCATCTATCTCTCAAACCCAAAGAAAATTCCTTGTGAATGATCATAAGTGTCAGAGGAAGGCTTTGACTACTGAACAAGTTACTTTGTGGAAGGAGGAAGGGGAGCCAATAGCTACTATTTCGATGTATTCTACTATGTTCTCTTATGCTCCTGCTTCAGTTCCCACTTCCTCGATCTTGCTTCTCACTCCCTTTGTGAGTGTAGATGATCCTCATCCCAAAATGGTTCAAGTGTTCATTTCTCCTTCAGTTGAGCCTCCTCTTTCTATGTCCCTTCCGAACATCCCACCTTTTCCCAAGCCTTTGGATATTTTGAATACCTCGATGGTGTTTGTTGTGGTTTTCTTCCCTTCCTCCTTTCCTTCCTACTTCATTTATAGGGATCTTGCATCCTCTGATGAAATGCAAGTTGGAGGATGAACTTGCTTCTAATAGGGGTCAGAAGAAGGGATCACCTTCTTTGAAATCTGGTTCTGCATTGACTTGCATTTTCCTAGTGACAGAGGAAACCCTAGCATCCCCTAAGTTTGTCACTACCCCTGAGTCTTTTGGTGAGGTCGGTAGTGGATCTCAAGTCTCTCCTTCATCACCCACTCATTTGACACATGGAACTCTCATCAAGTGCATGTTCAACTCTATAGATGATTTCTTAGCTCTGTAAGTGGATTTTGCAAAATCAATGATGTTTACCTCACAAGAGTTGAGCGAAGAAGACTTCAAGGACTTGGATATTGTCATAGGAGATTCAAAGGGTGCTCCCCTTGCTATACCGCCCTTGCAATCTCATCTACCTTCCACTTATAATGATCTAGATTTGGAGAACAATGACCTCTTGGTTTATGAGGAATAGGAGGGAACCTATTCTTTACCTGTAGATTAGATTTGTGTGTGTGTTGTGTTTCCCTCATTCTTGTTTTATATGTTCTTGGCAGACCCTTGTCACCCTTGTAGATGCTTGGATACAAGATTTTTTTGTGTCGTAAAATTATTCTATTTGTTACATCATTCTTCATATACTGTGCCTTGATTTTTGACAATTGGGGACAATGCAAAGTGTTGGGGGCATTTAGGCCTCCCTTCCATGTTGACCCATTTTTTTATTTTTATTTTTTCTGCACACACCTTTCTTCATATGGTTTGATATAGTAGGGGATTGATGACAATTTGTGTTTGTATATATATATATATACATATAAATTGTATCTATCTATTGATATCTATGAGTAGTTCCAACCCTAAAATATCAAACCCCCTTTCTCTTGATGTATGTTGTATTTCTTGCATTGTCCTTTTATCTTTCTGTCTTCTTTGCTTGCTTCGTGATGATGTGGTGCATATGTGCTATCCCTCATGTTTCTGAAAACATTTCCACGATTACATCATGTCATGTATTATAGACCACAACATCACTTTATTCTCTCTCATTAGGATATCACATGCCTTTGTGTTCAATACACACCATCAGGTAAAGGAGGGCTATCATACTTCTTTGATTTTCAAAAAGGTGTTGAAACATAGAAAAAGAGGTTCACCCCAAATGTACTACTAAATGGATGAACCTAATTTTGGAAGTTATTTGTTTCATTCAATTATGAGGGCTATAATACATAAATAAGAATCATAAATCAAACCAAACCAATATAACAATCAAAAGGCAGGTTTTAAGAGGGTTAAATGATGTGTACCTATTACAAAATGTGCTTTTTCAGGCCTTACTAAGTGTTAGCCAAATTTTTGGTCATCAAAATTTTGAAAATTTCCCCCAAAGTTGAAGTACTAATATTCAAAAGAATGTGAAAGCTTGTGCTAATAACTTGGGAATAAAGTTAATATTGATAGTAATCCTGAATCATCATCACATGCTACTCTTGAGATATACATACATTATTCATGGAAGCCATAAAATTATTTGGGATAAGCCTTGTTTAAATAGTTTCCATCGAGCTTCAACCTATTGTGCATAGTGAAATATCATAATTAAAGATTGTATAGCAAGTAAGCATCTAGCAGGTCAATTATAACTATATAAAGAAATGTTGGATACCATCGAGTTCAACATTGAGCCTTAATGCAATCAAAGTATTATTTTTACCAATGGTGGAGTGTCACCTGAGTCACACCAATGAGCAAGGGAGGTTTTCAAGAATGTCATTCAATTTTCACCTTTGGTCGACGATATGAACAATGCAATATAACTGTTTCAACTCCCCAAAAGAAAATCATGTGGTGATACGTGAACTAAAAGCACAGGAAAGCTTATATACTGTGAAGAATGCATTTTTGAATGTAATGAAGAAATTCAAAGGTGAAGAATTTTGACCCTTCATGATGTCTTGTAAATCCTTTGAGGACCTGACATAAAGTGAATGTATTAGTGGAATTTGGAAAGGTTAGCGTAACCTGTTAAAAGTTTTCTTGCATAGTAAATATGTTATAGGTAGTGATTTTATAAAGATGTGAAACTTGCCATCGTGGCTAGAAGAACCGAATAATATCCCACCTCACAAAAAAATCCAAGACATCAAGAGGCTAGCGGCATCTAGAGTGGTACTCATAACCACTAAAATCCCCACCTCAAGCATTCAAAGGGGATATTTGAAAGACATCACCAGTGAAAAGGTCACTCTATAATGAAGGCTAACTAAGGATCAATAGAGGAAATTTTAGGAGACACAATGATCCCAATCTCAAAGGACTCACCAAGGAATTTGAAACTAATGGGGAATTTGACACAACTTGTTTTGATGAAGTATAATCCACGAGGTGAAATTTCAATCAAGATAGTGATGGAAAAATCTAATGTTTTCATTGATCTTTTTGGGAAAGAATATGAGACATACAATTTCAGATGTAAATGGAGTAATTTCTTAGCATCTTGTGAAGATATCTAAAGAGCATGGAGGTATTATGAGGTTTATACAAGTATCTTTTCTTGGAGCATCTCCATCATCACCATCTTGAATGCTAAGAACAAAAGCGACATCGAACATAAGTTTCATCCAGCATGCTAGCGTGAACAAATAAGAGTAATATCATCTCTATCATTAATGAATCTCTCATTTGGAAAGTATTTGCATTGAGCAGGTATCACATTCATGGAGAAATGAATTTTGGTTGACGAGCATTGAAGAACCAAAGTGTTGTGGTAGGTATATATTCAAGCTTCAATGACATGCTCATAAAACTTCCTAAGAAGTTTCAAAGTTCTCACATATCTTTCCACTAGGGAAAAATGACAATCATCTATCATTTTTCAACCTCAAAGCATGATGCAGTCATGATGTGATCTCATAGATAGTGCCATTATAATGGTTTTAAAAGGAAATAATTTCATGGCAAGGAAACATCAATTTCCCAGATTGGTGTTTTTCTTCATGTCATTTCACTCCATTGTGTTGAAGACTAGTGATATTCAATCTACAAGTCAAGAAAGATTTGGAAGCTATGTTGCACTCCCATGAAATTGCAAGACATGAAAGCTTGGTTTTGTTAAAACAAGAGTAATGTGGGAGTAACTATTAATCATAATGGTGAAATTCGTACAAAGTGCGAAAGGCACAAAAACTTCATCAAGATGATAAGGGAACATTGATTAGAGAGAAAAAGATGACAAGGAAATAACATTCGCATAAAGGATAAATTCAAAGAATTTGAATAAAAGAATTAGAACTTTACAAGATGGTAGTTGTGAAACTAAAAGAAGGTGAAGAGTTCCTTTAGAACAAGTTATCAAAAGTAAAGAGTCAGTTACGAGAAACTGAAGGATCTCATTAAGGGAATTGAAAAAGATTGCCAACAGAAAACAAAGAATGAATAGAGAATCTCAAGAGACGGTTATGGAATGGAAAATAGTTTTCACATAGCTGAATAAGGGCTCATTTTAGAGAAATCTATAAATGTGTAATCTAGAGCATTTTTGGGGGCATATTTTTGTTGTGAAATGGGAGCCTCTTTGAAGGCTATGGGATTGCAGTAACTGATCTGTGTTCTATTCATCTGGGAGAGAGACATCATTTTTGAAAGCTCAATATTATTTTAGACTTTGTTGCTATTACTATGAATGAAATCACTATTTGTCTTTGTGCATTCAGTTTGTGAAGTTGATCTGGGTTCTTAAATCTTTGTGTTTGAGAGCGTCTTAATGCAGTATCTTATCTTTGTATAAGTGATGCAGTTTTCTTCATGATAGATTTCATTTTAAGATAATATTGAGTTCATTATTTTAATTCCCCATGGTTTGCAAGTTAAGTTGGTCTTTGTGCCAGTATTTTATTATCTATATCCTACATTTGATATTGGGGATTTTGTTGATATTGGGTTTGGCCTTTTCTACTTTCTAGTTAAAAGAAAACATTATTTTTATTTCTTGTTCTTTCAATTCATTGAAGGTCATAAGAGGGAGTTGTACCTCCAAAATTCAGAGGAAGATTTCCAATTCAATAGTGATCTATAGAGCTATTGGTAACTGACTTGTCCTCACTACTAGGCATATTTGAGTCATTGTATCTTATTATTCGAAGAGGACAATCTGTTTTCTAACACTGAGGACTCATTCACCCACTGGTGAATGGGTCCCTTCTATGGTTCTAGAAAATCAATTTCTAGGTTCTATTCTTCAATGTTTGCACTCCCAGATTCCAAGTGTTTAGCTCTCAAAAGCTGGAAATAAATTTTGTAGAAGACTTTCCGTGATCTTGCAAGAAAGATGAAAACTTTGCAACTTTGACAACTTTTGTTCTACAATTTATCTTCAACCTAAAACCTACAATCACACATCAAAGGAGAATAAAAATTTTGTTTTCTTAGGGAATAGGGGTTTGCCTTGGTCAAACCCCATTTTGGTAATTAAACAAGTTTGAATTGAAACAATGCATAAAAGGAAAGATGAATGAACAATGTAATTCTACAACTCAAAAATTGTTAATTGAACCTTGGAAAAAACTATGAAACTTAGCATGAAGTGGCCTCAATGTATATAGATCTTGATCATATAATTTGACATGAAACAATGCTTGAATTGGATCTTCAATGCTACAACATCACATTAGCTCAACAACATGCATGAATTTGACACGATGAAATGGATATTTTATTATTGCAATAAACTTTAATAATCTACCCTTGAATTCCTTCTTGAATGATTTTGAATTCTCTCGATTGTGAAATCGTTAGCTTGCTTGAAATATTCTAGGTGAAACTATGTGGAATAACCTTATATTTCTACTTAAGTTACTCTTAATTCCTGAAATTCAAATAAGGGTATGTGTAGGATCATTCTGGAAAAAATAGGCCCTCAAGTGGCAAAAAATTCAAAAAAATCAGAGTTAGGCAACTTGACGTAAAATTTTGAATAAGTTATCTATATTATTTCAAAAATATGTAAGAATAGAATCTGTAGCAAATTGAATGTAGTTTCTAAACTACTAGGTTTATTTTTTTTAAATATATTTGGTGAAATTTTAAATTTCAATGTAGTAGTACTTAAATTTCGGGAAAAATAAGAAGTAGGTGTGTCGACCCTAACCAAATAAAATGATAATTATTTTTATAATATTTTAGATATAAGTAGAGGACTCATGTCTCGATGTGATGCATATTTTTTTGTAAATTTTTTCCAAGTAAATAATTAATTATAAATTTTTTATTACAAATTTTAAAAAAATATAAAAAATCGTATGTCTAACCACCTTAATGTGGTCAAAAATTCATGAAATTCATTTATTTTTTAATCCTATAGTATGTGAAGCATAGAATATGGTGCATTTTTTGGATTCAAAAAATGTGATACCATTTGAAAGCTATAGATGTTTTTCAATCAGCCTAACAATCATGACTTTAGTCGTAATTCAAATAGAAAATCAATAATAGTTATTTATTAAATTCATATTAAAGCATAATTTATATTGGTGGAAAGTTGAGAATCTCCTTTAAAAACCCTTTTCATTTCATCAATTTTGGGTAGAAAAAAGGTCACTAGCTGCATACCCCATCATATTGCCACTTTTTGGCCCATCATGATCCTGTACATACCCATAACACAAGTTGACATCAAATCTAGGATTTGAATTTATTAAAATAATACCAAAAACATATCCCAAGAGGGGTGTCCTAATTTAAGTGAGGACCCATTCACCATAGGGAGAACAGATCCTAGCATAATTAACTAGGGCACATTTAAGGGGATGTGAAATGTGATGTCAAAAGGTGGGTCCTAGGACCTAGTGAGGACTCATTTTCTAGGTGGAAAATGGGTCCTAGGTCACTAACCTAGGACACATTCCTCACAAAATTATGTGTTGTGTAATATTATTTAAGAGTTTTGGGCTTTATCCATCAAAAAACAGAATTAATTAGGCTTGGATTTGAATTAAAGGTGACAACTAAGCTCAAATTAACCTCAATTAATTAATAAAGCCCTAGATTACTGTGAAATTATAAAGAAAATTTACAACACCCTAAATAAGGCACCATTAAGTCCATTTTATTATTAATTATTCATTCCCCAATTAAGTGTGAAAAAGAGTTAATTTTTTCAACACTACATTTTGCCCCACTTTAGTGAGAGTGTGACCTCATGTTAGAATCACACTAAAGTAGACATTCATGACACTTATGTATGCAACAATGAAAAATCTATACAAATCATACACTATCAAAGACTTAGGAAAATAAAGGATCAAGCTTCGATTGTGCCAACACGATGTGGAACGCGACTATTTTTCCATAACATGCATGCTCACTCTGGGGTAGTGGAACCTCAGGCCATCCACTAGGTCAGTATCCCAAGAGGGTGTCAAATGAGAGAATCATATTAGGCTCCCATACTATATCAAAGTTATCCTCTTGACAACATCAATAAGGCACAAAATGCTAGATGCTTATGATCATTATGTCTATAGGATTTTTTGTTTAAATGAATCTTCCTTCATTCATGTAAGGCCTTCTTCTTAGGGATCATCGTGCTTAATGTCTCGAAGAGAGGAAAAGTCAAGAGTATCATATTGCCACTTATGGGATGCCTTGCTTTGCATCAATCCACTAAGGGAAAGTCATACAATTCACTAAGGGAAAGTCATACAATTAGAAGTATCACACTCTTGGAGGACATCAAACCCAATTACACTACTAAGAAAAGGATGCATCATAAGAAAACAAAAATCATGCAATGAAATATGCAAAATGTTAAAAGAAATCATTGATGTATGCCCCCACTTTAAAGTGGTTTCTAACACCAAATTGTTGTGAGCAACTACTTTAAAGTAGCTAATGTTCCATCCTAAGACATGAGAGCTTACTCAGAAAGCCCTATGCCAAGTCATATGTTTCTGAAATAGAGCTACGTCATGAAAAATGGAGGGGTTTCCCCCAAAAATACAGAAGGGATCTATGGATCCATGGTTAGTATATCTTTGCTACAATATAGTCATAGAGCTCAAAAATTTCATCATTCCCCAAATACTCATAGAATTGGAAGAATGAAAGAAAGAGAATGAAAACAAAGAAAAAACCTTTGGGTCAACATGGAAGATACCTAAATGTCTCAACGCCTTACGTCATCCCTAAAAGGAAAACACATGAAAAGTGAAAAAGATAAAATGTTTACGACATATAGAATAATTTAGGTACATATAGAGGAATGCACAAAAAGAGAGGGAGATACATCAAATGAAACAACATGCGGGATCACATTATCCACATGCAATCACATGAAAGAAACATGAAATAGAAAAACAATGCAAAAGATTAGTAAGGCACATGCAAGTCAACCTATAGTAGGTCATCTACATCCCAATCTCAGTCAGACATATAGAGAAGGTGAACAACTAGCCAAAGGGACCACATCAAATTCCAAAAATAGGACAAGGCTAAACTAACCCCTTGCCCCAACTAAGTGGAAGACAAGGATGATTCAAGATAGGTGATGAGAATGAGCTCCTTGTGATAAAGAGACTATTTTCAATGAGTGTAAAACATGCAATAGTGATCATACTAAGATCCTAAAACTATTACATGGAAAGGAGAAAAAGGACATGCTTTAGGTTCAAGATGGATTTTTAAAGGGTTTAAATTTATTCCAAATTTATTACATGGCAAGGAGCAAAAGGACATGCTTTAGGACATATTTTGTTTAAAGGTTGAAAATCATTAGTGTGGTGTGAAAGAATCTTTGATAAGCACAATATGGTTTGGTTTTATCAGTTTTTCTTTTTGTCAAGTTTTCAGGTTTAGGCGGTAATTCGATTAGTTACCAACATAAAAGAGCATAGAAGATCATCTCGCTTTGGATAGATCTAACATTTTATAAAGAGATTTAGGATGATCATACAGTTGTTGTAATTGAAGTGTTTGTGTTCATGTACTCTAGGTTTCATTTTCTTTGGTTTCATAATGATGTTGTTATCATTTTTTCTTCTAACTACTCTTTCTTTTTTATAAAAGGGTGTGTTAGGAGTAACAAAGTGCTTTGAACTTGTGGGTTCTTCTCTCTTATGCACAAGAGATGTAATGTAAGGTGATTGAGGAGGAGGAAAATATAGGTAAATGATATGGACTAAGGAACATATGAACTCTATCCCATCATTATGTTTATGTGTCATTTGTATGTTCCCTATAAGAGGAAGGGAATAACCAATCATAGGTTTGGCTTTGGTAAAGTTTTGCAAGATTTTTAATTCTTCATCTAGCCTCCATATGTTTTCTTGTGGGATATTAGTAATATATTGCACACTATTTGTAAGAAGGGAAGTCATAGGAAATGAGGTATGCAAACTATCATCCATAGGAGGTTTCTTATCAACACTATTAGGAAGAGAGCTAGAAAACCCAAGATCTATGGTGAATCGTATATCGCGGGATTTCATAAGTCTCAAACTATGTCTCACAATAGTATTGCTAATAGGAAACCAAGTTGTAAAGCTCATACAAGTTTTACAAACTTAGTTTGCAAACCCAAAATGGAAAGAGGCTTAAAATGCAATGCAATGACCTAGGATGAAATGCGTAAATGCAATTTTTAGATTCTAAACAAGGTAATTTACTAATTACACTATGGAAAAATCTGAAAATGAAATGTTGTAAATGAATTTTGAATTTAGACAATGCACTAAATGAACCAAATTAAGCTATATCTAATGAAATGAATGAAACAAAAAATCAAGAATTTGTAATAGAGATCTGATAGCAGCAAACAAAAGCACAGTAATGAAGATTTTAAATTCTAGAAATGCAGATTAAGGTCTAATCAAGAACTCATTTTCCATAGGGAAAATGGGTCCTAGATTAGGGTTTTGAAATTGATTTTTTATAAATTTTTAGTTGTTTTCTAGTGATTTTCAGATTCGGTTTGCTACAGGTTTTAGGTTCATATTTTTGTAAATGCAATGTGAAATTTGAGTGCAAATTATGACAAAATGATGACCTAAAACACCTAGTTTGATATGCAATTTTTTTTTCAATTTTCAAATGCAAGGTTATGTGATGCAAGATGATATGCAAAATGACTATTTTTTTGTATTTTTTAGATTTAAAAATGCAAGCAATGCAATCCTAAAACCCTAGATGAGATGCAAATTTGAATGCAAACTAAAGACCATAAATGAGATCTAATTCAATGAAAATGAATGGAAGTGAATGCAAGATCTAATCTAAGATGCCAAGGAGACTCAAAATCAGAAAACTACAATGTTCAAAAAGAGGTCGGGTTCACCAAAATGAAACATAGAAAAAGAGGTTCACCCCAAATGGATTACCAAAGGGATGAACCTAATTTTTGGAGTTGTTTGTTTCATTCAATTATGAGGGCTATAATGCATAAATAAGAATTAGAAAACAAAGCTAACCAATATAGCGATCAAAATCTAGGTTTTAAGAGGGTCAAATGATGTGTACCTGTTGTAAAAAGTGCTTTTTTGGGCCTCACTGAGGACTCATTCACCTAGTGGTGAATGGGTCCTTGCTAGGGTTCTAGAAAATAAATTTCTAGGTTCTATTCTTCAATGCTTGCACTCCCAAATCCCAGGTGTTCAACTCTTGAAATTCGAAAATAAATTTTGTAGAATACTTTCCATGATCTTGCAAGAAAGATATCAACTTTGCAACTTTGAAAAAAAATGTTCTCTAATTTATCTTCAACTTAAAACCTACAATCACACACAAAGGAGAAGAAAAATTTTGTTTTGTTAGGGAATAGGGGTTTTCCTTGGTCAAACCCCATTTTGATAATTACACCTTGAATGGAAACAATGCATAAAAGGAAAGATGAATGAAAAATGTAATGCCACAACTCACCAATCCTCAATTGAACCTTGGAATATATAAATCTAAAACTTAGCTTGAAGTGGCCTCAATGTATGTAGATCTTGATCATAGAATTTGACATGAAATAATGCTTGAATTGGATATTCAATGGTGCAACATCACATTAGCTCAACAAAATGCATGACTTTGACATGATGAAATGGATCTTTGATTGATAAAATAAAATTTAATAATCTTCCCTTGAATGAATTCTTGAATGCTCTTGAATGCTCTCAATTGTGAAATCCTTAGCTTTCTTGAAATATTCTAGATGAAACTATGTGGAATAACCTTGTATTTATACTTAACTTACTCTTAATTCTTGAAATTCAAATAACACAAGTCAACATTAGATCTAGGATTTGAAATTATTAAAATAGCACCAAAAACATATCCCAAGAGGGGTGTCCTAAGTTAATTGAGGACCCATTAGCCATAGGGAAAATGGGTCCTGGCATTATTAACTATGATACATTTCAAGGAACGTGAAATTTCCTATCAAAAGGGTCTCCTAGGACCTAGTGAGCACCCATTCACCAGGCTTTGAATGGGTCCTAGGTGACTAACCTATGACAAATTCCTCACAAAATTAAGTGTTGTGTAATACTATTTAAGAGTGTCAGGCTTTATCTCTCAGAAAATATAATCAATTAGGCCTGAATTTGAATTAAAGGGGCCAATTAAGCTCAAATTAACCTCAATTAATTAATAAATCCCTAGATTAGTGTGAAAGTGTAAAGAAACACTTTACAACACCCTAAATAAGGAACCATTAATTCCATTTTATTATTGATTATTCATTCCCCAATTAAGTGTGAAAAACTTGGGTTACTTTTTCAATGCCATAGGTGTATTCGGTGGCCAAAAAATACCTCATTTGAAAATCCCTTATTTTTCAAAAACCGTATTCTTAAACAAGGACCCCTAGTTGAACTTTCCTTTCCCCATGGACTTGTAAAGAAATAATCTGAAAACTTTCCTTTGAGAAGGGTGTACTTTTTCTGATGAAGAAGTCTAAAAACTTACCCTTGTGAGGGAGTATTCTTCCTATCAAATTCCTTTATGAAAGAGGTCTTTTGAAAGGATTCCTTTATGCTGGAATAATTTGTAGAAAATTTATTTTCTTTTCAAAAAAAGCATCCCTTGAGTGGATCCCTATTCTTTTGAAGTGTTCCTGAGGGACCCCTCTGAAATCTTCTCCTCCAATTGTTGATTGTCTATTTGTGACTGTCTGTCTGGCTATGTGGTTTTTTTTATCTAACATATTTTGTCCATGGATTAACATGTTGCTTTACAGGACCTGTGAAGCTTCTTTTTCAATCAAACTTGGAGATCTGAGGACCTCGAGATTTCCTTGCAGGACTGGGCAACTATAGGGGCCTATCAGACATTGCAAAACCTTTCACACCTAGCTTCCCTGAAGATTGAGCACTTGGGGTGCCTCCTTTATAGGATTAAGCACCTACAAATCCTTTTGTTCACCTTTGATAGGTCTATGTGTTGCAAGTATGAAAGTGTTGTCATTGATGTTAACTGGTTAACTGGTTCTCAACTAGTTGTTGTTGTCATTGATGTCATGGATAATGGTTATTGGATGTATATGTCAAGGATATTGAGAAAATTGTAAATGAAATGGTTGTAGGTGTTTAGTGGTTGCTCCAATTATTGCTCTAGGATTTTTTGCTATACTGATGAGGATCTGATGTATTGTTCATGGTTGTTGGAAGTTTCTATATCTAGGATTTTGGCTTCTGGATCATTGTACAATCCAAGTTATGTTCACTAATTGTGAACTGTGTTTTTCAGTGTATCTAACTGAGGTCTTGGAGATATGTAGTTACTCTAGATTTCTTCTTGTTTGAGTGTTATGACTTGTGGTTCTAGAGTTAATTTGATATGATTGTGTTGAAGATAATTTTTTCATTTGGGAGGATTAGATCATGCTAAGGTTGTGTGTGCTTAATTGATTTATGTGTTTTACATTGGTTTGGATGACCTTGTGTTTAACACTACTTTCAAAGCTTATGAAAGTGTGTTGAAGCATGTGTTTGGGTCACCCTCATTCTAATTCCCCCCTAGAATTTTTTTGCACCAACCTAATTTGAATTTGTAAATGAAAATGGTGTTTGGCCAACTTTTGATATGTTTCAAAGTTGAAAATGGTATATATACAGGATGAGATATTGGTGAAAGGTGTGCAAAGAAAAAGAGAAATATAGATGTAAGATAGATGTGAATAAGTGTATATGTAGTATGAGTACATGTAGATCTCAATGTGAAGTCTAATTGTTGAGTTTTGAGAAGCAACGAGTTGAAGGTGTACTCTATCATTCATGCATGTCTGCAAGTGTTTGAGAAAATTGTGGGGGAAATCTCTGTTGCATTGAGACTATTTTTCTCTATGTAACAAATCTCTTCTATCTTCTTTGTATCTATGTGGTAGTGAGCCCTCAGGGTGGTTAACCCTTGTTGGATAATGTGTCCTAATTCAGATAGTGAGTCCTATTTTGGCTGTGAGCCTTCCTTGGTAGTGAGCCTTTTTAATCGGTTTTGATATTCTCTATATTATGAGCTAATCCTCACCATGATTTTTCCCTTATTGGGTTTTCCATGTAAATATGGTGTTGTTGTGTATGTGTGATGTTTTCTCAGTTTCTAGCTTTGCACTTAATAATTAATCATATTATCAAAATAAAGGATTTGAAAGATTAATTTATTTTTTAGTGAAATTTTTAAAGGTTAAAGTTTGTGAGAACTGATTCACCCACCTTCTCAATTGTCTTGTTCAAAAATTGGTATCAAAGCTTGGTTCCTTTGAGAAAAGCTTAACCACTTAAGGAAGGTTTGCGGTGGTAAAAAAAATCACTTTTGAATGTCCTGGGTTTGATGGAACAAATTATGCTATTTGGAAAATACAGATGGAAGGATATCTAGAGAATTGTGGATATGATGTTGAAAAATATTATAAGACTGCTTGCACTCCTCTAGCTAATGGTTTCAGTACAATTGACGAAATCAAGGTGCATGAAGCAAACAATATGGAGCATTTTATTTTGAAGAATAGTATTTCACATTCTAAGTTGATTAAAGTTCAAAATCTAAAGACTATTAAAGAAGTCTGGGGTTCTTTATAAAATATGCACAAAAGAGATGTAAAGGTCAAAGAAGCAAAGTTACAGAATTTAGAGGCATAGTTTGAGGTCTTGTATATGTCTGAAGATGAGAACATTAAATCTCATGTGTAGAGAGTGGATGAGCTGGTAGCTGGTATGTGAGGACTTTGTGCTATAATAGATGAATATAGGATTGTAAAGAAGATTCTTAGAAATCTCCCTAATGCATATAGTGAAAAGGTATCTGCTATTGAAGAATGTGTGGATTACAAGACTTATACTAAAGATTAGTTATTGGAAACTCTAACATCTTATGAGATGAGAAAACCAAATTTGAGAAATGGATCAAAATCAGAAACTTCTTTCAAAGCTACAAGAGCTGATGATATGCATGAAGAGAATCTTGATGAAGTAGAAGCTAACTTTGTGAGACAGATGAAGAAAGGTTCCATCAAGTATGAAGGTAAGTTACCCTTTAAATTCTTTAGTTGTCGAGGAATAGCTCATTATGCTTTGAGATGTCTAGAAAGAGCTTAGAGGAACAAACAAAGATTTGACAAAGAAAACAAAGGAAAAAAGATCAACATAGCATATTATGTGAATGAGAATGCTAGTATTTATGATGAAAAGTTTTCTTATGGAGACTTTTATGACAATGAATGCTTGTTCTTGGCTATAAAATATGAACCTACTTCTACTAAATATGAAAGAAAGGTGAATGAATGTCCTCTAGAGAAAGAGAAAGATGAAGATCCTATAATCTATACCCTACATTCTAAACAAGAAAAGAACTATTGGGTTGTTGATAGTGGCTATTCACATCACATGACTAGTGATAAGAACTTAAGTTTGTTAAACTAGAAAAATATGATGGAGGCTTAGTTATGTTTGGAGATGATACTGGTGCTAAAATTTGTGGGATAGGTTTAGTAAGTTCTAATGGAAAGGATAATAATAATGATGTCTACTATGTTAAGGGTTTAAGGAATAATCTCTTGAGTTTTGGACAAATGTGTAGTAAAGGATATAATCTTGTATTTGAGGATGAGATATGTGAAATCAGGAAAGGATCTGTAACAGTGATTGTTGCAAGAAAGAAGTATGAAAGAAATATATATCAACTTAAGGGTGTTGATGGACATTGCTTTATGACTCAGATTAATGACCGTTGGTTATGGCATCGAAGAATGTGTCATGTGAATTTTGATAACTTGGAAAGGATCGGTAGAGTGCAAGCTGTGAGAGATTTACCAAGGATTACAAAGCCTATTAATTCTATATGCAGGAATTATCAGTTTGGAAAGAAAGTGAAAACAAATTCAAATCAAAGGAACAATCTACCACTAGACCACTGGATTTCATTCATATAGATTTTTGTGGTCCTACAAGAGTGAGAATTCTACAAGGTGAAAGTTACTTCATTCTTTTGATTGATTATTACTCTAGGCATACATAGGTTATTTTTCATAGAGAGAAATTTGTTGCACTAGTTAGTTTTAATACATTCAAAGTTATGGTAGAGAATGAAGTAAATTTGAGAATAAAATGCTTGAGGTCTGGTAGAGGTGGTGAATTCACCTCCCATGAGTTTAATATGTCTTGTTAAGTTCATGGAATAAAAAGATAGTTATATGCTCCTAGAACTCCTCAGCAAAATGGAGTTGTTGAAAGAAAGAATATAAATTTTTTGGAAGTAGCTAGATCAATGATTACTGAAGCTATTTTACGGGAAGTTTACTGGAGAGAGGATATTCACACTATTTTCTATGTGTTCAATTGAGTTCAAGCAAGAGCTAACAGTACTAAGACCCCCTATGAGCTATGGTGTGGAAGAATTCCTACCGTTAAGTATTTCAAGGTATTTGGAAGAAAATGTTATATCAGATGGGATGAAGAAAATTTAGGGAAGTTTGATGCTAGAAGTGATGAAGGAATTTTCATTGGATATTCTACTAAGAACTTGAAGCTTACATATGTTGGGTATGTGCAGGATCATCATGGAAAACTCAGGCCCTTAAGTTGTAAAAAATTTAGAAAAATCAGAATTAGGCAACTTGACATAAAAATTTGAATAAGTTATCTATATTATTTCAAAAATATGTAAGAATAGAATCTGTAGAAAATTGAATGTAGTTTCTAAACTACTAGGTTTTAAAAAAAAAAAAAAAAAATCTATTTGGTAAAAATTTGAAATTTCAATGCAAGAATATTTCTAAATTTCAGTGGAAAAATAAGTAGGTGTCTGTCTCGACCACCCTAACCACAATAAAATGATAATATTTTTTATTAAATTTTAGATATAAGTAGAGGACTCATGTCCTGATGTGATGCATATTTTTTTAAAAAAAAATCTAAGTAAATAATTAATTATGATTTTTTTATTTAAACTTTTTAAAAATATAAAAAACTCATATGTCTGACCACCTTAACTTGGTCAAAACTTCATGAAATTCATTTTTCCTTTTTTTTTAATCCTATAGCTTGCGAAGCATAGAATGTGACACATGTTTTGGATTCAAAAAATGTGATACCATTTGAAAGCTATATATTTTTTTCAACTAGTCTATCGATCAGGACTTTAGTCGTAATTTGAATAGAAAATGAATAATAATTACTTATAAAATTCAAAGTAAAGCATAATTTATATTGGTGGAAAGTTGAGAATTTCCTTTAAAAACCCTTTTTGTTTCATCAATTTTGGGTTTTAAAAAATTCATCAGCCACATACCCATCATATTGCCACTTTTTGGCCCATCATGATCTTGCACATACCCTGTTTCAATAAAAGACTTAGGAAGATTGTAGAAAGAACAAATGCCAAGGTTGATGAAACAGTGAAGAATTCAATTGAAGTTGATGGATATTTATCTAATGAACCTAATTGTGTAAGAATTGAAGAAGTTGTGGAAGAAAAGGAGAAGAAAAATGAAGAAGAAGAAGATTTGGTGGTGTCCACTAAAACACCTAAATATGTACAGAAAAAGCATCAAAAATATAAAATCATTGGAGACAAAAAGAAAGGATTATTGACAAGAAGCAAAGTTGTTGCTAGTGAGAGAAATCTATGTTTACTTTCCAAGATTGAGCCAATGACTGTAAGTGAAGAATGTAAAGATGAGCATTGGATGGAAGCTATGAAAGAGGAACTTATGCAGTTTGAGAAGAATCAAACTTGGGAATTGGTCCCTAGAATGGCAGATAAAAACATAATTAGATTAAAATGGGTGTTTAGAAACAAGTTGAATGAGAATGGAGAAGTAGTTAGAAATAAAGAAAGGCTTGTGTGCATGGGTTACTCACAAGTAGAAGGTATAGATTTTCAAGATACTTTTGCTTTGGTAGCAAGAATGGAAGCTATTAGAATGTTTTTAGTGTTTGATGATCATAAAGATTTAAGGGTCTATCAGATGGATGTTAAGTCTGCATTCTTGAATGGTGATTTAGAGGAAGAGTTCTACATGGAACAACCAGAAGGATTCTAGTTGTCAAATCAATTATATATGGTTTTTAGATTGAAGAAGGCTCTATATGGATTGAAGCAAGCTCCTAAAGCTTGGTATGCAAGGTTAGAAAATATTTCATTCATTAATGTTTCAACAAAGGTACGCCATATAGTGATCTTCATTTTAAGATTGAAAATGATAAAATATTGATAGTTGTATATGTTGATGACATTATCTTTGGAGAAAGTGAAACTATGTGCAAGATGTTCATTGAAGAAATGGAAAAATAATTTAAGATGTCTATGTTTGGAGAGATGAATTTATTTCTTGGGCTACAAATTAATAAAATAGAGAAAGGGATCTTTATTTCATATTCAAAGTATACAAAATAAATTTTAAATAAGTTTGAGATGGATGGTTCCAAACCGGTATGCACTCCTATGCTCATTGATTGCAAATTGAGTAAAGATGATGATTCACCTAAGGCTGATCAAAGCATGTACAGATCTATCATTGGAAGTTTGTTGTATTTTACTATTACTAGACCATATATCATGCATGCAGTTTGTCTTGTGGCTATATTTCAAGAAGACCCTAAAGAAACACATGTTGATGTTGTTAAGAGGATATTTTGATATTTGAATGGCATTGTTAGGTGGGAGATAGGGTTGCACCTTTTGGAAGATGGAACAAGGAAGATGAGATCCTCCTATTTTGCTAACATTACACTCAAAGAAACCCTAGAGATCTCGAGCTAGGGATGAAATGAAGGAAAGAGATCTGTAATAGGGATGTTTTAGAGTATGATTGATGGCTAAAGAGGAGTTCACCACTAAGATATGACTTGGAAAGACTAATGACATGCAAGATTAATTGAAAAGACCTAATTATATGCAAGACTTCACTAAATGACCAAGAAATGGATGCAAAATATAATAGAAGGCAGAAGAAGCAAAGAGGGGCGCCTAAAAACCTATAGCAACTTGATTGAAGGCCTGAAATTATGAAAATGTTGAATTTAATACACACTGGGACTCATACACCAGGCTAGATGATTTAGTCTCAAATTAGGGTTTCTAGGTAGGAGTAAAAATCTAGTAAAGACAAGTCTAGAACTCTTAAAAACTACAAATTTCACTGTACTAGGAATCATACACCAGAAGTGCATATCAGTCTCGCTTGAATTTTTGGAAGGATCAAGGTTTGAATTTGATCTTCAATCTCTACTTTGTCTTCTCAACCTAATTTTTGGTTCTAAAATGACAAATTATGCTTTGTACATGCCTTTTTGATGATCTTCTAAAAAAAGTGACAACTTGAATAACTTTGCAACTTTGACAACCTTTCTCCAATATTGCTCTTTAATGTGTCTACAACCTAGATCTAAAAATCACACACTAAAGAGAGGGAAAAATGTAGTTTTGTTAGTAGAAAGGGGTTTGAATTGGTCAAACCCCATTTTGGTAATCAAACCTTGTAATGAAATCAAATGAAAAGAAGGAATGATGAATGAACAATATGTAATGTTGCAACTCACAAAACCCTAGGCATAAAGTATTGTAAACATGTATGAGATGGATCCAATGGATGTAGATCTTGACTCTTGCTTGGATATAATATACCTTGAATTGAATACTTGCTTGAATCATGAAACCCTACATCACAAATGTTAGCTAAAAAACAAACATGATGCATGATGACTTTGACATGATGCTTGATACTTGAATAATACTCCAAAATGCTTGATAATCAACCCTTGAATGCTCTCATGAACTCAATTTTTTTACATGGAATGATCTCATGAAAGTATTAGGTCACTTCATTGCTTGCTAGGTGAAAAATGAGTGAAATAACCTTGTATTTATACTTGTTTATGCCAAATTTCCCAAAATTTCAACACTACAAGCTGACATTACATCAAGGAAGATAAAATCCTACCAATAATTTGAATTTAATTTAAGTTTAAGTCACATGAGACTCATACGCCAAAAGTGGCATATGAGTCCCATTAGGCTAGGCTTTGGGACATATTTTCAAGAAATTCTTAGATTCATGTGAAATCCAGATCGAGGTCCTAAAACTTAGATGGGACCCATATGCCCAATGTGGTGTATGAGTCTCAGGTCACTAAATCTAGGCAATACAATAAAAAAGACATGAATTATGATTGGATGTTGGTTATGTTGGGACTATCCTCAGAAAGATGCATTAATTAATGCTTTGGGATACAAATTAAGGCCAATTAAAGCATAAAGAAGCCCAATTTATTAATGAAACCCTAGATTAGTGTGAAGTGTTAGGATACACTTTACAACACCCAAAATAAGGAACAACTAAGTTCATCTAGTTTACAAGGGCCCAAGATCTAATGTGAATGTGTTAAACACACTGCAACACTAAATCAATGCATTATTAAGCTCAATTTATCAAGGAGGGCCTAAATAAATCCGAAAATGTAGAGTACATCTTCCATCATTACATCTAGTCCCCACTATAGTGAGAGGAGGAAATTGCTTTAAACTCACGCTAAAGTAAACAAACTTGCATCAATAGAGGTTTTAATGTACCAATGCTAGTAAGATAGTATGATAAAAATTGGGAGGGATGGTGAATCTCCTAGGATCAAGATCCTAAAGTGAAACAAAATAAGAACAAAGGAACACACATGTAAATTATATAAGAAGCAACAACAAGGCACGAGCATACACTACCAAAGACAAAGAAAAGTGAAAAATAAAACAAAATGGGCTTCAACCATTTATCCTAAATGTTGTGGATCAGTTCTAAGTTGTTTGTCCAAAAATTCATGCTCACAAGGCTTAGTGTAACCTCAAGTCATCCACTAGGTGAGCCCCTAATGAAACACATACACACATGGTTGGTATGTGCTCACACAGA
The DNA here is from genome assembly GCA_007258455.2 of Sequoia sempervirens. NCBI lineage: Eukaryota > Viridiplantae > Streptophyta > Pinopsida > Cupressales > Cupressaceae > Sequoia > Sequoia sempervirens. The sequence goes on from VDFB02000008.1 coordinate 345,571,026, forward strand.
CAAGCAAGTGGCTATGGGAAATTCATGCCTCAATTCGGCTTCCCATCCAACCAAACCCAAGTTATACCTCTTGATAACTTTGATGAGGAACCACACAAAAATGAACTTTTAGCTTCATGAGGAAATAAAATCTTTGTATGCTTGATACTCATGAAAAAACAAGATGGCACCATAGGCAAGCAAAGTGTCTTATGCAAGGTGGGCATATAACTGAAATCGTAAATGCAAAAAATAATGTAAGGAACATTCAAAGGAGTCTTGCTTAGTTCATGCAAGGTCTTAACTTAGGGAAAATTGTGCCTAATGCCTCCAAGAGAGGACCAATCAAAGAATAGAAGATTCATAACTTAGGGGATGTAGATGTTTAGGTGAAAAATAGGGTCCACCAAAATGAATCAACAAGATGATGGACAACAAATATCTCTAAGACCTTAAACACTACAATTATGTGTATGATAAGATGCAAATACGAATCATAAATGATACCTAACTATTATAGCAACTATGAGGGGATTTTTTAGAGCATAAAAAGTTGTGTACCTTGTCAAAAACTTGTTTTTAGGCTACGAGGACTCACTTGCCTTCAGTGGCGAATGGGTCCTGTTAGGGTTTCTGAAACTGAGATCAAGGTCCTATTCCATGATTTTTGCATTCTCGAATTCCCAATTATTATCTTCTGGAAGTCTGTAGGTAATTTTGTAGCTTCAAATCTTTGATTTTGCACTTTGAATGACGACTTTTGCAACTTGACAATTTTGACAATTTTTCTCCAAATTTTCTCCACTTGATCTTCAACTCATAAATCTACAATCACACAATCAAGAGGAAAAAAAACATTTTGTTTGTTAGTGAATAGGGGTTTTCCTCAGTCAAACCCCTTGTAGGTAATTAAACCAATTGATGAAATAAGGAAATTGAAGCATGAAACATGGAATATGCAATTGATATCACCTTGGATAATGTCTTGTGAAACAAATCTGCAATCTAACATGTAGTGGCCATGAAGAATGTAGATCTTGGATCCTAGAATATGATGTGAACAATGCTTGCAAGTAGATCTTCAATGCTACATCAACTTATTTAGCTCAACAACATGCATGAATGCATTAAACCCTTGGACCATGATGAAATGATCTTGAATTGTTGCAATATACTCTTGAAATATGGCTTGAAATGCCTTGAAAATTCTATTGTAATGCTCTAATGATTAATAACTTGAATGTTTGAAGGCTTACAATAAATTGTTAGGAGAAACAATGTGAATTAACCCCTTATTTATATTAAATTAGGAGATTAGCCCCAAAATTCAAACAATTGAGGCCACACCAGATTTGGATTTAAACTTTATTAAAATCCCACTATAAATAAATTTAAAAATGGGGTCTTCATTAAGGGAGTCTCCAATTCACCACCTAGGGTGAATGGTTCTTGGCTAAGTTTTCGAGGACCCAACCCCAGGAGATGGAAAGAGCATCAAAGACCCATTTCAGATCAACTCAAAAAGGGGGTCCTATTAAGGGAGGACCCATTCACCACCTAGGGTGAGTGGGTCCTGGCACCATTTTCCATGACCTAATTTTTTCCCAATTAAATGTTATATTATTTAAATTATGAATGTTGAGATAGATCTTTGAAAGGTGTCATAAATAAGGTTTAAATTTGAATAAGGGGGGTTTAATTAACTCTAATTAACCACAATTAATTAAGGCCACCCTAGATAAATGTGAAAGTGCTTTATAACACTTTACAACACTTAAATAAGGTACAAATTTAAATATATTTTATTAAGAAGGGGACCATTAAGCTTAATTAAGTAAATAAATCCTAGAAAAGTGTGAAAGTGTGTTACAACACATTACAACACCTTTGAAAAGGACCAATTAAGGAATTTTTTAATTCAATAATGGTCCTAGAATGATGTGAATGTGTACAACACATTACAACACTACTCAAAGACACTATTAATTCAATTTTAATGTCAATTATCAAACCAAGTAAGGGAAAAAGACTACCTTTTTCCGTTACTATAGTAGTGTATCACATCAAGCCACTAAGAGGAATATAATATGATAAGAGAGATTCTCTTGATGGACATCACACCCAATGTCACCACAAAGTGAAAGAAAGATCACATGAAGTAAGAAGACTACACCATGAAACATGAAATGCAAAATAATAATGCCAATGTATGCCCCCACTTTAAAGAAATTTCTAAACACCATGCTATGAGAAATTACTTTAAAGTAGCAAATTATAAATGCTAACAATAAAGAGGACATGAGAGATTACTTGGAAATCCTTATGCCAAGTCATATGTTTCCAAATAAAATTTATTTCATGAAAAAGAAAGAGAGGGGTTTCCCCCAAAACTTCAAACAGATGAGGGATCTACGGATTTGGGGTTAGTATGTTCTTGCTACTCATTTTTAGAGAGCTCAAAACTACCATAATTTCCAAAATACTCATAGAACTAGAAGAATAACACAAAGAGAGCGAAAACAAATAAAATACTTTTGGGTCAACATGGAAGAGATGTAAATGTCTTGACGCCTTGCGTCATCCCCAAAAGGAAAATACAAGACAAAGAAAAGATAAAGGAAAATATTTTGGGGTCAACATGGAAGAGACCTAAATGTCTTGATGCCTTGTGTCATCCCCTAAAGGAAAACACAAGACAAAGAAAAGATAAAGGAAAATATTTTGACATAGAGAGGAATGCAGTTACAAATAGATGAATGCCACAAAGAGGGAGAGATACATGAAACAAAACAATATGGCAGATCACATTAGGCACATACAATCACATACAGAAAAATGCAAAATAAATAATGCAAAAGACTAGTAAGGGACATGCAAATCAACCTCTAGTAGGTTTTATGCATCCTAATCTTGTTCCTTGTATATGAAAGTTAGAAAAATAGCCAAAGGGACAATAGCAATTGTTGAATTAGGGTTATTACTAAGTTCAATAATCTTCTTAAGAGAATGGTCATGTAAACTCATAGAAGAGGAAAACAATGTATTCAATTTGTTATGTAGTTCCTCATCGATTTCAGTAACCTCATCATTGTCATCTAAGTTAATCATAATAGGAGGTTGAATGATAATGTCTAAATAAGAATTTAGCTCCTGTTGTGGTATAAGATCTTTTTGTTTAAGTGAAGGGGGAGATTCATCATGCATTGCTTCAATCAAGTTTGTATTTTGAGTTTCTTTATTATTTTTTTCATTTAGCCTTCAAGCAAGAGTATGATGTCTACACCTAGGCTCTGTAGCATTTTTGTTTCTTTTTGTGTGACTTTCAAGTTGCATTTATGTAGGAGCAGGTTTATCAACCATAAGTTTCTTTTCTTCCCTAAGGGGAGGAATAGAAGAAACCATGGAAGGTTTTTCAACCACTTTCTCTTTAACTTTGTAAACTTGTTTTATCCTAAGAGGCATGACGGGATTGTTTTTAGTATCGTTTGGTCTTTTGTAGGAAATAGGCAAAGGATCTATCTTAATTTGTTCCTGGTTGTTTGGAATGTCTTTTGGTTCAATCTTAGTTTCGTCAAGGATGACAGGCTCAGTCATAGGTTGAGGCATATTTTGAAGGGGTAGTTTTTCTATGTATTTTACCTTAAAATTTTGGTAGGATTTGAAAAAGAAGTCTTCTTAGGGTTTAATAGGTTCTATAGGCTCAGGCCAAAAGAAATCTAATGAAAAGTTCCCTCGAAAATACAAAATATTAAAGCCACTATGATGCATAGTAAAGATTTCATTGTTAAAGGGAAACTTTAAGCATTTATGCATGACCAATGGGACAACTTCCATGGAGCGTAGCCATGGGTGACCAAGTTTTTTGAAGAATGAAGAAGAACATCTCAATATGCATCTTGTGTGTTGTCATTGATGTCACCATGTTATATGAGTTATAATTTCATCAACATAAGTCCAAGCTTGATCTAGTATTCAGAACTAGTATACAAAAAGAGTTATTATCCTCCGATATTTTGGTCTGCAATCCTCCGCTAATGAATATCATAACTTACAGTTTTGGGAAATGGTCTTTGGATGTTATAAGCTTGTAAATTAATAATTTCATGTATATAGGTGCTTGTATGGCGAGTTGGAATCACTCAGTTGTTGTATTTTGTTATTAGGTCTATCCTTGGTCGACCTAATCAACAGTTGATGTTATAATGAATTAATTTTGTGTTGTGGATGTATTTGTGACCTATCTTAGGTCTATGCTGACATATTGTAGCATACTACATGCTTGAATTATTTTTGGAAAAGTTTTGTACAAGCTTGAAGTTTACAATTAATCTTTTTGGTGAATGAGGGTTGTATCTAATTAGGCCAACCTAATTGATGCTTGTGGATGAGTCATATATATATATATATATATATATTGGACAATTTTGAGATTGATGGTGTGGATAATTATGTGAATATGAATCAAGGTGAATACATATATAATAGTATGCAATTTTATTAGAAGTGTGAAAAGTTTGTTTACTAAGCATCAAAGGAATTGAATCAACACTTGTTACGTGTAACTTTATTAGTCCACATTCTGGCTGTAAGCCATTTCTACATTGTATCTTTGTAGGCAGTGAGCCTCCCATTTTAGATAGTGAGTCTTGGTAGTGAGACAACCTTTTTAATATCTTATAATCAGTTATATTATATTGTGAGCTAATCCTCACTGTGGTTTTCCCATTTTGGGTTTTCCACATAAAAATTCATGTGTTCATGTGTTGTGTGCTTTTATGTTCTTCTAATGCTCTTGCTCATTCTTATTGTTTTATGCATTGGAGTATTTGGATAGTGTATGCTCAATAAGTTTAAGAAGATACTGATTCACCCCCCCATCAGTATCTTGGGTGTTCAACAATTGGTATTAGATCTTGGTTCCTCTAAAGAAGCCTAACAGCTTGAGGAAGATCTTGAAGATTGAACAAATGGATGATAAAGAAGAACTCCAGACAACCCTTGAAGATCTTGACAAGGCTGAAAATGAAAACAAAGATTTGAAAGAAAATATTGATGAGGCAAATGAATGCATCAATAAATTGAAAGAGAAATTGAAGAAATTCAAAGAAATACATAGAGAAGTAAGTGAGCAATTAAAACAAGCAAATGAAGAGATCACCAGATTTTAGGTGCAAGTGGAGGAAAAGAAGAGAACTGAAGATTGTTTGAATGCAATGGTGCAAAGCAAGACTGATGAATGCTCAAGGCTTGAACAAAAAGTGGTAAACCTAAGAGTAGATCTAGAAAAAACAAGAGTATGTGAAGATAAGTTCAAAACAAGCTCCACCAAGCTCGATGGCCTGATTGTAGGACATAAACCTACTAAAGACAAAGGTGGTTTAGGAATGGAAGCAGGTGAAAGCTCAAAGGCTATGCAGACGCCAAACACAATGGACAATAAAAAGACTCAAGATAAAGGAAAAAATAAATAAAAATCCAAGAAGCTTTGCTAGAAGACCACCTATCAGACAACCAAATGCTCAAAGGTACCCATCTTTCAATGGTGTTTTTTTTCATGCAATAAATTTGGTCACAAGGAAATAAAATGTAATAAAATAGTATGCTAGATCCTTCTCCAAAAAATGTTTTGCATGCAAGAAAGTTGGACATAGAGCTAGTGAATGTAGAACTCAAATGATGAATTGGTTTAAAGGAGGTAGAATGAATCAATATTTTGTTGGCTATTTCTATGCATGTACATAATAAGTTTGGACACAAAGAATATCAGTGTGGATCAAGGGTTAATGGAGGTCAAACAAACTAGAAAAATGTTGTTTTCTACAATTGCAACAAGCCCGGACACATTTCAAGAGTATGTAGAAGCAAAGGAGGAAATCCATTTGATCTGATAAAGAAGAATGAACTAGTGAAGACAATTGAAAAGAATGAAGTTAAGAAAGAAATGAACAAGATATGGAAGAAGAAAGAAGAGCCAGCATCAAGTGTGTCTATGCCCTCATTTGGTGCAGAAAATTCCTCTGACAATTAGACCCAACATGGTCTTAGGGGGAGCATTAACATAAATTTATTCAACACCCCTGGATATCTAGTGTGTCAAACATTGGCATGAAGATATGTTGTAAAGAATGAATAAACAAAGCTTATACAAAAGGAATTGGAAGAAAATTTGAAGGCATCATCATTTGCGGAGAAAATTAGGGTTTTTTAGTGCAATGAAGAAGGTTTTTATCAAATTTTTGAATTCTACCACATTTAATATTAATTAGGGCAGCTCGTTGATCTATAAAGTAAATTTTTAAGATGTTTTGATCACTTGTCCATTTGAATAAAGTGGAGAGCAATTTGGAGCAATCTTGAGGCAATTTAAAGAGTTGAGAAAACCCTAGTTTTGGTTCTCACGAAAGTAAAAGTTATTTTTCTCTTCCATGCTATTGTGGGTTTGCGTGAATCTTCTTTTTGAATTCATTAGAGCTCATTTTTTGAAAAGATGGAAACCCTTGTAGTTGTAAACATGTTAGAAAGACCTAGACATTGCTACAAGAAGTACTCCATGAAGGTATTCGAAGGTGACACTTTGGGTGCCTTCTCATCAATTCCTCATGGTGTCATGCCCTCTAAAGACACTAGAATGTATATTCATGTTAAAACTAATGAATATAATCATAAAAAAATGATAGATATGTGGCACAATGAGCTCACTGGGGATGATTTCTTGGTAAAACTAGAATATGCAAATATTGTTGCGAAGAAGTTAGATTGGTGGAGTCAATTTCCTAACTTTTGTTCCACTCTTGATGACAAGTATGTTAAACCTACTCTTAGCAAAATTCATGATAGGTTTTTTTGGACAGACAGTCCTCGCCTAATAACCAAAGAAGTGATTAAGGAAGTTATCAAACTCTGTGATACCGAACCAGTACCGGTGTTGAAGTCTGTGAAAAATGAAGTGGTGATGGAACTCATTGGAGCAACATTTAACAAAAGAGATCTTGCAACAAAATATAATACCAATCTTGCTATGAAGTATGCAACCATAATGATCGGACACAAGATCTACTTCACAAATAGGGAAAATTTTGTGTCTGCTATAACTATTTACACTGGAGTTGACATGGAAGAAAATGGAGTGGAATATGATCTTTTTGAACTTCTTCAATAGTAATTGTTTGAAAATACGAAGATGACAAGAGAGAAAAAATATGCATTTAAGTTTGGTTCCTTGATTGTTTGTCTATTGTTCTACTTTCTTAGACAACTTCTCGAAAGAAATGGTGAGTTAATTTGGGATACATCAAGACCTGTTGCACATCAAATTTTGATTATATGCATAGCTTGGGTGACCTAAAAAATCAAAACAATGCTTTGAAAAAATTATTTGTTGTATTCAAAAGCAACATGAATGAACGAGAAATGATCCCAAGGAAAATTGTAATTGAAAAGTACAAGAATGACATCATATTTCATGTCTCCTTAGATGAGTGCATGATTGAGGCAGTTGAACCTCAGATTGTCTGGATCCAACCATTGGGTTATGAAGTTATAGAGGATGAAATAGAAGGCTATGTACACATTTTATTGAAAATCCCAAAATATTCCAGTGAATCAAGAGTAGGCACATATGAATAAAAATCTATGAAAGTTTGCATGAAGCATAAGATGCCTATGATAAGAAAGAATGTAGATAAAATTCTTGGAAAGGTTGGATTCACTGATGAAAAAATTGCATAGGGAAGATCCAAGGGAGAGCAGATGATTGTAGAATCATTAGGATTGAGGAGATCTGGTAGAACTACTCCTTCAAAACCAACCACAACTCTTGCATTAGTGAAGGTAGAGCTTATTGCTCCTCGTAAAGGAAAAGGCTTGACTCCTAGATATTCTACAAGATCAAGAAAAAGGGAAGAGACAAAGATGAAGAACAAGAAGAAGAAAAAGTAGAGTAAGAAGAAAGAGTAGAGGAAGAAGGAGATGGGGAAACTACTAGCAAGAATGAAGAAGAAAAAAGGTAGATTGTGGAATCACAAAGGTCCTCTGGAGAATCCTCCTCTAATGATGATGTATTAAAAGGATTTTTATTCAAGAAAACAAGGTTCCAGCCTGTAATTCCTCCACAACTTCTACAACTCCCCATGGTTCAATGCATTGTGGATTTGGACAAAATATCTCCAATTCACAAATTGGTGTTAGGGGATGCATTGCATGCATCCGAAAGAAAAAAAATTCTAGAAATACAACAAAAGGGGACAAAACTCATTGATGATTCCACCCCCAATACACTAATTGATACATCTCTAACTCTAGTAGAAAATATGAAACTTTTATTAGACTCCTTCAAGGAGCATGCCTCCGGAAAAGGTGAGAAGATTAGGCAAGAGATTGAGAAGAAAATGGTAGAGAAAAGGCTTTTGGAACTTCATGATAAGTGTGCTCTGGCACAAGAGTCTGGAAGTTGTGCAAGCTTGTGAGTTTGAAGAAAATATTGTATTTCCTTACTGCATAAAGTGGTTGGATGCCACACAAAGTATTAAAGATCTCATGGATTCCATTGAGTCCCAGTTAAAAGTTGTTTGCAGTACATACAATGCATCTAAAGATAGAGACGTGTCAACTTGGAATGCTATCACTACTCACAAAGAGAAATCCTTTATTCTACAGAAGTAGAAGGAAGAAATCATCAAAAGATTCGGTCAATTAGGTGACCTTGTGAGAATGGAGTACACTCTGGTCTAGCCAATGATTTGGAAACTGCACAAAAAATAGAAAATATCAATCTAACTCCATTCACTTCGGATGATGTTGAAGAAAGCCTGATAGAGTTAGAATCTCTAAATAGAATTTTGGTAGATCTACTTCAAAATTTCAAGGATGGCAAGTCATCATGGCAAGGTATTCTCAAAGAGCTTCAAGGTTCACCTTCCTCCAAGTAATGCTTTTTTTAGTTTATATTCCTAGGGGGAATTTAGATTTTTTTTATATACATATAATGTTCTAGACCACCCTTGTATATATATATATATACATTCATATTTTTGGACCATCCTTTGTCCTTGATGTCAAAGAGGGAGAGAATGTCATCAAGAGAAAAGGGGAGAGTGTGTTGCACAAAGGAGGTTTGTGCATTCTTTTGGCACATGTTGCCATCAATGAAAAATGGGGAGATTGTTGGAAGAATGAAGAAAAAAATCTCATTACATTCAGCGTGTGTGTTGTCATTGATGTCACCATGTTATATGAGTTATAATTGCATCACCATAAGTTCAAGCTTGATCCGGTATTTAGAACCGATAAGCAAAAAAAGTTATTATCATCTAGTATTTTGGTCTGCAATCCTCTGCTAATGAATATCATAACTTGTGGTTTTGGGAAATGGTCTTTGGGTGTTAGAAGTTTGTAAATTCAGAATTTCATGTGTACTAGTGCTCGTATGGTGAGTTGGCATAACTTAGTTGTTGTATTTTGTTATTAGGTTTATCCCTGGCCAACCCAATCAATAATTTATGTCATAGTGAATTAATTTTGTGTTACGGATGTATTTGTGACCTATCTTAGGTCCATGTCGATATATTGTAGTGTACTAGATGCTTGAATTTCTTTTGGAAATTTTTTGTACAAGCTTGAACTCGATAGTTAATATTTTTGGTGAATGAGGGTTGCATCTAATTAGGCTATCCTAATTGATGCTTTTGAATAAGTCATATATATATATATTGGACAATTTTGAGATTGATGGTGTGGATAAGTATGTGAAGATGAGTCAAGGTGAATACATATCTACTAGTATGGGATTTTATCAGAAGAAGTGTGAAAATTCTATTTACTAAGCATCAAAGGAACTGAATCAAGACTTGTTAGGTGTAACTTTATCAGTTCATATTCTGGTTGTAAGCCATTTCTACATTTTATCTTTGTAGGTAGTGAGCCTCCCATTTTGGAAAATGAGTCCTGGTAGTGAGCCACCCTTTGGGTATGTGCAGGATCATCATGGAAAAAATAGGCCCTTAAGTGGCAAAAAAAATAAAAAAATTAGAGTTAGGCACTTAATGTAAAAATTTGAATAAGTTATCTCTATTATTTCAAAAATATGTAACAATATAATCTGTAGCAAATTGAATTTAGTTTCTAAACTACTAGGTTTATTTTTAAAAAATCTATTTGGTGAAATTTTGAAATTTCACTCTGATATTTAAATTTAGGGAAAAAAATAAGGTTAATCTTCGACCACCTTAACCACAATAAAATGATAATATTTTTTTATAATATTTTAGATATAAGTAGAGGACTCATGTCCCAATGTGATGCATATTTTTTGTAAAATTTTTCCAAGTAAATAATTAATTATGAATTTTTATTACAACTTTTAAAAATATAAAAACTATGTCTAACCACTTAACTTGGTCAAAACTTCATGAAATTTTTTTTTAATCCTATAGTATGTGAAGCATAGAATGGATACATGTTTCAAACTCAAAAAAATGTGATAGGTTTGAAAGCTATAGATGTTTTTTCAATCAACCTATCAAACAAGACTTTAGTCATAATTCAAATAGAAAATGAATAATAATTTATATTAAAGTAAAAGTAAAATTATAATTTATATTGGTGGAGCTTTGATCTCCTTTAAAATCCTTTTAGTTTCATCAATTTTGGGTAAAAAAAATTCATCAGCCACATACCCTACACATACCCATCATATCGCCACTTTTTGGCCCATCATGATCCTACACATACCCCTTTGTAATATCTTATAACTAGTTATATTATATTGTGAGCTAGTCCTCACCATGGTTTTTCCCATTTTGGGTTATCCATGTAAAAATCCTGGTGTTCATGTGTTGTGTGCTTTTATGTTTTGCTAATGCTCTTGCTCATTCTTACTTTTTATGCATTGGAGTATTTGGATGGTGTATGTTCAATAAGTTTAAGAAGATACTGATTAACCCCCCTCAGTATCTTGGGTGTTCAACAAAAGCTTCACATGGAATTGGTTTGACGTCGAGATGATGGAGAATGAGACATCTAATTTTTTCTGTCCTATTTGTAAAAGAAGGGTGATCGATCCCATCGTAGGGCAAGAGAAACCATTATGCATTCTTTTCCATGATTTTGGTTTATCATATTTTTCTTGATAGAGTTCATGCACAAGTAAGAATTCCTAGGTGATCACATTCTCTCCACATACAGGATAAATTAATATCCCATAGTGGGCTTGTCATTGATTTAGTCGGCTATGTAAAGAGGACCATTGCGTGCATTCTTATTAATATCTTTAGATGAGAAATAAATGTCAAGAGGCTTTCTAGTTCAACCTTCATGAGGTCAATTTTTGATCAACACAATCAAAGCTTTTCCAATATTATCCATAGGACTAGTTTCCATAGGATCTTGTTCAACAACATCTATGTTGTCATCATCCATTTCAACATTCATCACAACATTCTTTGTAGTTTCACTAGCTTTGACAAATGAAATATTATGTTTAGGCATAGAGTCAATAAATATTTGGAAGTGTTGGTTGGGAGGAGAAATGGACTTATTTCCTTCATCATTAACACCTTTGATTGAAAGACAACTGAAATCAATGAGGTCTTTCACTAGATGTTTAAGGCACTTGTAATGTTTCATATCATGTCCATTTTGTCAGTGATAATGGAAATAAACATTTGAACTAAAACTCAAAGGTAAAGTATTATTAGGATTGGGATTTTTAATGGGAGGTAAGGTAATCATTTTTTGTTCTAAAATTTGTGACATTGTGTTTTGAAGGGTATCGAGTGAGGGAGTGAATTTCCTAGCCAGATACCTAAATGTGAAAGCAGTTGTCTTCCTTATAGCAGCCACTTGGGAATCATCATGTTGAGGTATTTGTTGAGAGGTATTAAGTTGAAGGAAGCCTTTATTTATTTTTCTAAAAGGTTGGTAATTGTTTTGGTTTGTGGACTTAGACTTATCAGTTCGGCTAGAGGTGGGTTTTGCATTACGACTACTAACTAAGTTTTGATAATCACAGAGGGTAGTACATAAGTGCATGAAGGGTGAGAATTTCATCATGGTAAGATTATCTTGTATCTTGGCTTGCAAATTCTCTATGAACATCCTTTGAAGATGAGGGTCAGGAATATTTACGTCAATTTGGGAATAAAGTGATTGGTAACATGAGATAAAGTCAGTAATATTTTCATATTCTTTTACTTACATCTCATCAAATCGGCTAAGGTCGTCTTAGGGGTCATATGCACTTGAAAATGGTTTATAAAGGCCTCAACAAGTTCTTTGAATGAATGAATTGAGTTGTTTGGTAATGAGGAGAACCATTTTAAGGTGGTATCCTTCAAAGATCTACGGAAAATCTTAGCTAAGAGTTTATCCTCAAGAATAAAGTCACTACATTAGGTGGTATAAGTAGAAACATGGTTAGAAGGATCTCCCTTCCCCCCATATTTATCGAATCTAGGCACCTCTATACCTTGTGGCATTTGTGTTCTCAATATCTCCAAGGACAAGGCATTTCTTTTGAAATAATATGTCCTATGGACTATTTTGATTTTGGTTTATGGAGGAAACTTGTTTTTGAAGGGATGAAATAGTTTGCAAAAGTTGGTTTATGAGAGGATTATTGTTTCATTTTTAGATGGATGTGAATAGTGTGGAGGTTTGTATTTGTTTAATGGAAAAATGAATTGAATTCTTATAAGAGGTAAATTGGTAGGAGATATGACATGTGATGCCACAAAGGTACTAGAGATGCTAGCGGAAATACCCAAGGAAGGAATCACATTACTCATAGGTTCCATCATTGTTGTAACTTGAGAATTGGTATAGGTAGGAATAGAGGCAATTGTTGTGGGA
>VDFB02000008.1:345589268-345630882 GCA_007258455.2 Sequoia sempervirens
ATTGTTTCTCCTAAAAAATTATTGTAATCCTTCAAGCATTCAAGTTATCAAGCTTAGAGCATTACAAGAGAATTTTCAAGGCATTTCAAAGTAGATTTCAAGGGTCTATTGCAACAATTCAAGATCATTTCATCATGGTCCAAGGGTTTAATGAATTCATGCATGTTGTTGAGCTAAAGAAGTGGATGTAGCATTGAGATCTACTTGCAAGCATTGTTCACATCATATTCCAGGATCCAAGATCTACATTCTTCATGGCCACTACATGTTAGATTATGGATTTGTTTCACAAGACACAATCCAAGGTGATATCAATTGCATAGTTCATGTTCCATGCTTTAATTTCCTTATTTCATCAATTGGTTTAATTACCTACAAGAGGTTTCACTGAGGAAAATCCCTATTCACTAACAAACAAAATGTTTTTCTTCCTCTTGAGTGTGTGATTGCAGATTTACGAGTTGAAGATCAAGTGGAGAAAATTTGGAGCAAAATTTTCAAAATTGTCAAGTTGCAAAAGTTGTCATTCAAAGTGCAAAATCAAAGATTTGAAGCTACAAAATTACCTACATATTTCTAGAAGATAATAATTAGGAATTCGAGAGTGAAAAAATCAAGGAATAGGGCCTTGATCTTAGTTTCAGAAACCCTAACAAGACCCATTCGCCACTGAAGGCGAATGAGTCCTCATAGCATAAAAACAAGTTTTTGACAAGGTACACAACTTTTTATGCTCTAAAAACTCCCCTCATAGTTTCTATAACAATTAGGTATCATTTATGATTCATATTTGCATCTTATCATAAACATAATTGTAGTGTTTAGGGTCTTAGAAAAAATTGTGGTCCATCATCTTGTTGATTCATTTTGGCGAACCCTATTTTTCACCTAAACATCTACATCCCCTAAGTTATGAATCTTCTATTCTTTGATTGGTTCTCTCTTGGAGGCATTAGGCACAATTTTCCCTAAGTTAAGACCTTGCATGAACTAAGCAAGACTCCTTTGAATGTTCCTTACATTATTTTTTGCATTTACGATTTTGGTTATATGCCCACCTTGCATAAGACACTTTGCTTGCATGTGGTGCCATCTTGTTTTTTCTTGAGTATCAAGCATACAAAGATTTTCTTGCCTCATGAAGCTAAAAGTTCATTTTTGTGTGGTTCCTCATCAAAGTTATCAAGAGGTATAACTTGGGTTTGGTTGGATGGGAAGCTGAATTGAGGCATGAATTTCCCATAGCCACTTGCTTGTTTGTGTGAGCACATACTCAGCCATGTGTGTATGTGTCTTGCTAGGGGCTCACCTAGTGGATGGCCTGAGGTTCCACTAAGCCTTGTGAGAATGCATTTTTGGACAAACAACTTAGAACTGATCCACAACATGCAGTATAAATGGTCCAAGCTTGATCCACCCCTTTTGTTTTATTTTTCACTTTTCTTTATGTCTTTGGTAGTGTATGATTATGCTTTGTTGTTGCTTCTTATATAGTTTACATGTGTGTTCCTTTTTTCTTATTTTGGTTCACTTTAGGATCTTGATCCTAGGGGATTCACCATCCCTCCCAATTGTTGTCATCCTATCTTACTAGCATTGGTACATTTGAACCCCTCTTGATGCAAGTTTGTCTACTTTAGTGTGATTTTGAAGCAAGTTGCTCCTCTCACTATAGTGGGGACTAGATGTAATGATGGAAAATGTACTCCTCTACTTTTTCACATTTATTTAGGCCATCCTTGTTAAATTGAGCTTAATATGGCATTGATTTAGTGTTGTAGTGTGTTTAACACATTCACATTAGATCTTGGGCTCTTGTAAACTAGATGAACTTAGTTGTGCCTTATTTTGGGTGTTGTAAAGTGTATCCTAACACTTTCACACTAATATAGGGTTTCATTAATAAATTGGGCTTCTTTATGTTTTAATTGGCCTTATTTTGTATCCAAAAGCCTTAATTAATGCATCTTTCTGAGGATAGTCCCAACATAATCAACATCCACTCATAATTCATGTCTTTTTGATTGTATTTCCTAGATTTAGTGACCTGGGACTCATACACCACCTTGGGCATATGTGTCCCATCTAAGTTTCGGGACCTCGATCTAGATTTCACATGAATCTAAGAATTTCTTAAAAATATGTCCCAAAGCCTAGCCTAATGGGACTCATATGCCACTTTTGGCATATGAGTCTCATGTGACTTAAACTTAAATTAAATTCAAATTATTGGCAGGAATTTATCTTCCTTGATCTAATGTTAGCTTGTAGTGTTGAAATTTTGGGAAATTTGGCATAAACAAGTATAAATGCAAGGTTATTTCACTCATTTTTCACCTAGCAAGCAAAGAAGTGACCTAATACTTTCATGAGATCATATTCCATATAAAAAAATTGAGTTCATGAGAGCATTCAAGGGTTGATTATCAAGCATTTTGGAGCACTATTCAAGTATCAAGCATCATTTCAAAGTCATCATGCATCATGCTTGTTTTTTAGCTAACATTTGTGATGTAGGGTTTCATGATTCAAGCAAGTATTCAAATCAAGGTCTATTACATCCAAGAAAGAGTCATCTACATCCATTAGATCCATCTCATACATGTTTGCAATACTTTATGCCTAGGGTTTTGTGAGTTGCAACATTACATATTTTTCATTCATCATTCCTTCTTTTCATTTGATTTCATTACAAGGTTTGATTACCAAAATGGGGTTTGACCAAGCCAAGCCCCTTTCTACTAACAAAACAACATTTTTCCCTCTCTTTAGTGTGTTATTTTTAGATCTAGGTTGTAGACACATTAAAGATAAATATTGGAGAAAGGTTTTCAAAGTTGCAAAGTTATTCAAGTTGTCACTTTGTTTAGAAGATCATTAAAAATGCATCTACAAAGCAGAATTTGTCATTTTAGATCCAAAAATCAGGTTGAGAAGACAAATTAGAGATTGAAGATTAGATTTAAACCTTGACCCTTCCAAAAATTCAAGCGGGGCTAATATGCACTTTTGGTGTATGATTCCTAGTACAATGAATTTTGTAGTTTTTAGGAGTTCCAGACTTGTCTTTACTAGATTTCTACTCCTACCCAGAAACCCTAATTTGAGACTAAATCACCTAGCTTGTTGTATGAGTCCCAGTGTATATTAAATTCAACATTTTCAAAATTTCTGGCCTTCAATCAAGTTGCTACAGGTTTTTGGGTGCCCCTCTTTGCTTCTTCTGCCTTCTATTATATTTTGCATCCATTTCTTGGTCATTTAGTGAAGTCTTGGATATCATTAGGTCTTTTCAATTAATCTTGCATTTCATTAGTATTTCTAAGCCCTATCTTGGTGGTGAAATCCTCTTTATCCATCAATCATACTCTAAAACATCCCTAGTATAGATCTCTTTCCTTCATTTCATCCCTAGCTCAAGATCTGTATGGTTTCTTTGAGTGTAATGTTAGTGAAATAGGAGGATCTCATCTCCCTTGTTCCATGTTCCAAAAGGTGGAACCCTGTCTCCCACCTAACAATGCCATTCAAATATCTAAATATCCTCTTAACAACATCAATATGTGTTTCTTTAGAGTCTTCTTGAAACATATCCACAAGACAAACTGCATGGATGATATCCAGTCTAATAACAGTCAAATACAACAAACTTCCAATCATAGATTTGTACATGCTTTGATCAGCCTTAGGTGAATCATCATCTTTACTCAATTTGCAATCAGTGAGCATAGGAGTGCATACCGGTTTGGAACCATCCATCTCAAACTTATTTAAAATTTAATTTGTATACTTTGACTGTGAAATAAAGATCCATTTCTCTATTTTATTAATTTGTATCCCAAGAAAGAAATTCATCTCTCCAAACATAGACATCTTAAATTATTTTTCCATTTCTTCAATGAAGATCACTATATGGCATACCTTTGTTGAAACATTGATGAATGAAATATTTGTCTAACCTTCCATACCAAGCTCTAGGAGCTTGATTCAATCCATATAGAGCCTTCTTCAATCTACAAACCATATATAATTGATTTGAAAAATGGAATCCTTTTGGTTGTTCTATGTAGACCTCTTCCTCTAACTCACCATTCAAGAATGTAGACTTAACATCCATCTGATAGACCTTGAAATCTTTATGAGCAACAAACACTAAAAACATTCTAATAGCTTCCATTCTTGCTACCAAAGAAAAAGTATCTTGAAAATCTATACCTTCTACTTGTGAGTAACCCATGTACACAAGCCTTTATTTATTTCTAACTACTTCTCCATTCTCATTCAACTTGTTTCTAAACACCCATTTTGATCCAATTATGTTTTTATCTACCAGTCTAGGGACCAATTCCCAAGTTTAATTCTTCTCAAACTGCATAAGTTCCTCTTTCATAGCTTCCATCCAATTCTCATCTTTACATTCTTCACTTACAGTCATTGGCTCAATCTTAGAAAGTAAACACATATTTCTCTCACTAGCAACAACTTTGCTTCTTGTCAATACTCCTTTCTTTTTGTCTCCAATGATTTGATTTTTTAAATGATTTTTCTGTACATATTTAGGTGTTTTAGTGAACACCACCAAAGCTTCTTCTTCTGCATTTTTCTTCTCCTTTTCTTCCACAACTTCTTCAATTCTTACACAATTAGGTTCATTAGATACATATCCATCAACTTCAATTGAATTCTTCATTGCTTCATCAACCTTGGCATTTGTTCTTTCTACAATCTTCCTAAATATTTTATTGAAACATCTATAAGCTTTGCTCTTAATAGAATATCCAAGGAAAATTCCTTCATCACTTCTAGCATCAAACTTCCTTAAATTTTCTTCATCCCATCTGATATAACATTTGCTTCCAAATACCTTGAAATACTTAACAGTAGGAATTCTTCCACACCATAGCTCATAGGGGGTCTTAGTACTATTAGCTCTTGCTTGAACTCGATTGAACACATAGAAAATAGTGTGAATATACTCTCTCCAATAAACTTCCCGTAAAATAGCTTCAATAATCATTGATCTAGCTACTTCCTAAATTGTTCTATTCTTTCTTTCAACAACTCCATTATGCCGAGGAGTTCTAGGAGCATATAACTATCTTTTTATTCCATGAACTTAACAAGACATATTAAACTCATGGGAGGTGAATTCACCACCTCTACCAGACCTCAAGCATTTTATTCTCAAATTTACTTCATTCTCTACCATAGATTTGAATGTCTTGAAACTATCTAGTGCAAAAGATTTATCTCTATGAAAAGTAACCCATGTATGCCTAGAGTAATCATCAATCAAAACAATGAAGTAACTTTCCCCTTTTAGAATTCTTGCTCTTGTAGGACCACAAAGATCTATATGAATGAAATCCAGTGGGCTAGTAGTAGATTGTTCCTTTGATCTAAATTTATTTTCACCTGCTTTCCAAACCGATAATTCCTGCAAATAGAATTAATAGGCTTTGTAATCCTTGGTAAATCTCTCACACCTTACACTCCACTGATCCTTTCCAAGTTATCAAAATTCACATGACACATTCTCTGATGCCATAGCCAACTATCATTAATCTGAGTCATAAAGCAATGTCCACCAACACCCTTAAGTTGATATATATTTCTTTCAAACTTCTTTCCTGTAGCAATCACTATTACAGATCCTTTCCTGATTTCACATCTCTCATCCTCAAATACAAGATTATATCGTTTACTACACATTTTTCAAAAACTCAAGAGATTATTCCTTAAACCCTTAACATAGTAGACATCAAATGTTATTATTATGATTTCCATCAAAACTTACTGAACCTATCCCACAAATTTTAGCACCAGTATCATCTCCAAACATAACTAAGCCTCCATCATATTTTTCTAGTTTAAAAAACTTAAGTTCTTATCACTAGTCATGTGATGTGAATAGCCACTGTCAACAACCCAATAGTTATTTTCTTGTTTAGCATGTAGGGTATAGAATATAGTATCTTCATCTTTCTCTTTCTCTAGAGGACATTCCTTCACCTGTCTTTCATATTTAGTAGAAGTAGGTTCATATTTTATAGCCAAGAAAAAGCATTCATTTTCATAAAAGTCTCCATAAGAAAACTCCTCATCATAAATATTAGCATTCTCATTCACATAATATGCTTTGTTGATCTTTTTTCCTTTGTTTTCTTTGTCAAATCTTTGTTTGTTCCTCTTAGCTCTTTCTAGACATCTCAAAGCATAATGACCTATTCCTCGATAACTAAAGAATTTAAAGGGTAACTTACCTTCATACTTGATGGAACCTTTCTTCATATGTCTCACAAAGTTAGCTTCTACTTCATCAAGATTCTCTTCATCCATATCGTCAGCTCTTGTAGCTTTGAAAGAAGTTTATGATTTTGATATGTTTCTCAAATTTGGTTTTCTCATCTCATAAGATGTTAGAGTTCCCAATAATTGATCTTTAGCATAAGTCTTGTAATCCACACATTCTTCAATAGCAGATACCTTTTCACTATATGCATTAGGGAGAGTTCTAAGAATCTTCTTCACAATCCTAGATTCATCTATTATAGCACAAAGTCCCCACATACCAACTACTAGCTCATCCACTCTCTACACATAAGATTTAATGTTCTCATCTTCAGACATATACAAGACCTTAAACTATGCCTCTAAATTCTGCAGCTTTGCTTCTTTGACCTTTACATCTCCTTCGTGCATATTTTATAAAGAACCCCAAACTTCTTTAACATTCTTTAGATTTTGAACTTTAATCAACTCAGAATGTGAAATACTATTCTTCAAAATAAAATGCTCCATATTGTTTGCTTCATGCACCTTGATTTCATCAGTTGTACTCAAATGATTAGCTAGAGGAGTGCAAATAGTCTTATAATGTTTTTCAACATCATAGCCAAAATTCTCCAGATATCCTTCCATTTGTATTTTCCAAATAGCATAATTTGTTCCATCAAACCTAGGACATTCAAAAGTGATTTTTTTTACCACCCCAGACGTTCCTTAAGCAGTTAAGCTTTTATCCAAGGAACCAAGCTTTGATACCAATTGTTGAACAAAACAACTGAGAAGGTGGGTGAATCAGTTGTCACAAACTTTGACCTTTAAAACTTTCACTAGAAATTAAATTAATCACAAATCCTTTATTCTGATAATATGATTAATCATTAAGTGAAAAGCTAGAAACCGAGAAAACATCACACATACACAACAACACTAGATTTACGTGGAAAACACAATAAGGGAAAATTCATGGTGGGATTAGCTCATAATATAGAGAATATCAAAATTGATTACAAAGACTCACTACCAAGGAAGGCTCATAGCAAAAATAGGACTCACTATCTGAATTAGGACTCATTATCCAACAAGGGTTAACCACCCTGAGGGATCACTGCCACACAGATACAAAGAAGATAGAAGAGATTTGTTACATAGAGAAAAATAGTCTCAATGCAATAGAGATTTCCACCACAATTTTCTCAAACACTTACAGACATGCATGAATGATAGAGTACACCTTCAACTTGCCGCTTTTGAAAACTCAACAATTAGACTTCACATTGATCTGCATGTACTCACATTACATACACACTTATTCACATCTATCTTACATCTATCTTGCTTTTTTTATTTGCACACCTTTCACCAATACCTCATCATGTATATATACCATTTTCAACTTTGAATCATATCAAAAGTTGGCCAAACACCATTTTCATTTACAATTTCAAATTAGGTTGGTGAAAAAACATTCTAGGGTGGAATTAGAATGAGGGTGACCCAAACACATGCTTCAACACACTTTCATAAGCTTCGAAAGTATTGTTAAACACAAGGTCATCCAAACTAGTGTAAAACACATAAATCAATTAAGCACACACAACCTTAGCATGATCCAATCCTCCCAAATGAAAAAATTATCTTCAACACAATCATATCAGCTTAACTCTAGAACCACAAGTCATAAGACTCGAACAAGAAGAAATCTAGACCAACTACATTTCTCCAAGACCTCAGCTAGATACACTGAAAAACACATTTCATTATTAGTGAACATAACTTGCATTGTACAGTGATCCAGAAGCCCAAATCCTAGATATAGAAATTTCCAACAACCATGAACAATACCTCAGATCCTCATCAGTATAGCAAAAAAACCTAGAGCAATAATTGGAGCAACCACTGAACACCTGCAACCATTTCATTTACAATTTTCTCAATATCCTCAACATATACAACCAATAACCATTATCCATGACATCAATGACAATAACAACTAGTTGAGAACCAGTTAACTAGTTAAACATCAATGACAACACTTTGACACTTTCTCACAACATGTAGACCTATTGAAGGTGAACAAAAGGCTTTTTAGGTGCTCAATCCTATAGAGGAGGCACCCTGGGTGCTCAGTCTTGAGGGAAGCCAGGTGTGAAAGGTTTCACAAAGTCTGATAGGCCCCTATAGTTGCTCAGTCCTGTAAGGAAAGCTCGAGGTCTTTAGATGTCAAAACTTGATTAAAAAAGAAGCTTCACAGGTCCTATAAAGCAACATGTTAATCCATGAGCAAAATATGTTAGATAACAAAAATCCACATAGCTAGACAAATAGTCACAAATAGACAGTCAACAATTGGAGGAGAAGATTTCAAAGGGGTCCCTCGGGAACACTTCAAAAGAATAGGGGTCCACTCAAGGGATGCTTTGTTTGAAAATAAAATATATTTTCTACAAATTATTCCAGCATAAAGGAATCCTTTCAAAAGACCTCTTTCATAAAGGAATTTGATAGGAAGAATACTCCCTCGCAAGGGTAAGTTTTTAGACTTCTTCATCAAAAAAAGTACACCCTTCTCGTAGGAAATTTTTCATATTATTTCTTTACAAGTCCATGGGGAAACGAAAGTTCAACTAGGGGTCCTTGTTGAAGAATATAGTTTTTGAGAAATAAGGGATTTTTAAACAAGGTATTTTTTGGCCACCAAATACACCTATGGAATTCAAAAAAGTAACCCTTTTGTACACTTAATTGGGGAATGAATAATCAATAATAAAATGGACTTAATGGTTCCTTATTTCTAGGGTGTTGTAAAGTGTTTCTTTACACTTTCACACTAATCTAGGGCTTTATTAATTAATTGAGGCTAATTTGAGCTTAATTGGCCCCTTTAATTCAAATCTAGACCTAATTGATTACATTTTTGAGAGATAAAGCTTGACACTCTTAAATAGTATTACACAACACTTAATTTTGTGAGGAATTTGTCCTAGGTTAGTGACGTAGGACCCATTCAAAACCTGGCAAATAGGTGCTCACCAGGTCCTAGGAGACCCTTTTATAGGACATTTCACATTCCTCTAAATGTATCCTAGTTAATAATGCTAGGACCCATTCGCCCTATGGCTAATGGTTCCTCACTTAACTTAGGACACCCCTCTTGGGATATGTTTTTGGTGGTATTTTAATAATTTCAAATTCTAGATCTAATGTCGGCTTGTGTTATTTGAATTTTAGGAATTAAGAGTAAGTTAAGTATAAATACAAGGTTATTCCACATAATTTCATCTAGAAGATCTCAAGCAAGCTAAGGATTTCACAATTGAGAGCATTCAAGAGCATTCAAGAATTCATTCAAGGCAATATTATTAAATTTTATTTTAGCAATCAAAGATCCATTTCATCATGTCAAAGTCATGCATGTTGTTGAGCTAATGTGATGTTGCACCATTGAAGATCCAATTCAAGCATTATTTCATGTCAAATTCTATGATCAAGATCTACATACATTAAGGCCACTTCATGCTAAGTTGTAGATTTATATATTCCAAGGTTCAATTGAGGATTGGTGAGTTGTGGCATTACATTTTTCATTCATCTTTCCTTCTATGCATTGTTTCAATTCAAGGTGTAATTACCAAAATGGGGTTTGACCAAGGAAAACCCCTATTCCCTAACAAAACAACATTTTTCTTCTCCTTTGTGTGTGATTACAAGTTTTAAGTTGAAGATAAGTTTTCAAAGTTACAAAGTTGATATATTTCTTGCAAGATCATTGAAAGTCTTCTACAAAATTTATTTTTGACTTTCAAGAGTTGAACACATGGGATCTGGGAGTGCAAACATTGAAGAATAGAACCTAGAAATTGATTTTCTAGAACCCTAGCAAGGACCCATTCACCACTAGGTGAATGAGTCCTCAGTGAGGCCCAAAAAACCACTTTTTACAATAGGTACACATCATTTGACCCTATTAAAACCTATATTTTGATCACTATATTGGTTATATTTTTTTTTTAATTCTTATTTATGCATTATTGCCCTCATAATTGAATGAAACAAGCAACTCCAAAAATTAGGTTCATCCCTTTGGTAATCCATTTGGGGTGAACCTCTTTTTCTATGTTTCATTTTTGTGAACCTGACCTCTTTTTGAACATTGTAGTTTTCTGATTTTCGAGTCTCCTTGGCATCTTAGATTAGATCTTGCATTCACTTCCATTCATTGTCATTGAATTGGATCTCATTTATGGTCTTTATTTTGCATTCAAATTTGCATCTCATCTAGGGTTTTAGGATTGCATTGATTGAATTTTAAAATCTAAAAAATACAAAAAAATAGTCATTTTACATATCTTGCATCACATAACCTTGCATTTGAAAATTGAAAAAAAAATTGCATATCAAACTAGGTGTTTTAGGCCATCATTTTGTGATAATTTGCACTCAAATTTCACATTGCATTTACAAAAATATGAACCTAAAACCTGTAGCAAACCGAATCTGAAAATCACTAGAAAACAACTGAAAATTTATAAAAAATCAATTTCAAAACCCTAATCTAGGACCCATTTTCCCTATGGAAAATGAGTTCTTGATTAGACCTTAATTTGCATTTCTGGAATTTAAAATCTTCATTACTGTGCTTTTGCTTGCTACTATCAGATCTCTATTAGAAATTATTGATTTTTTGTTTCATTCATTTCATTAGATATAGCTTAATTTGGTTCATTTAGTGCATTTTATAAATTCAAAATTACATTTACAACATTTCATTTTTAGATTTTTCCATAGTTTAATTAGTAAATTACCTTGTTTAGAATCTAAAAATTGCATTTACGCATTTCATCCTAGGTCATTGCATTGCATTTTAAGCCTCTTTCTATTTTGGGTTTGCAAACTAAGTTTGTAAAACTTGTATGAGCTTTATTACTTGGTTTATTATTAGAAATACTATTGTGAGACATAGTTTGAGACTCGTGACATCCCGCGATATACAATTTGCCATATATCTTGGGTTTTTTAGCTCTCTTCCTAATAGTGTTGATAATAAACCTCCTACCGATCATAGTTTTCATACATCATTTCCTATTACTTCCCTTCTTACAAATAGTGTGCAATATATTACTAATATCCCACAAGAAAACATAAGGAGGATAGATGAAGAATTGAAAATCTTGCAAAAATTTACCAAAACCAAACCTATGATTGGTTATTCCCTTCCTCTTATAGGGAACATACAAACGACACATAAACATAATGATGGGATAGAGTTCATATGTTCCTTAGTACATATCATTTACCTAAGTTTTCCTCCTCCTCAATCACCTTACATTACATCTCTCATGCATAAGAGAGAAGAACCCACAAGTTCAAAGTCCTTTGTTACTCCTAACACACCATTTTATAAAAAAGGAAAGAGTAGTTAGAAGAAAAATGTGATAACAACATCATTATGAAACCAAAGAAAATGAAACCTAGAGTACATGAAAATCAAACACTTCAATTACAACAACTGTATGATCATCCTAAATCTCTTTATAAAATGTTAGATCTATCCAAAGTCGAGATGATCTTCTATTCTCTTTTACGTTGGTAACTAATCGAATTACCACCTAAACCTGAAAACTTGACAAAAAGAAAAAATGATAAAACCAAACCATATTGTGCTTATCAATGATTCTTTCGACACCACACTAATGATTTTCAACCTTTAAACAAAATATGTCCTAAAGCATGTCCTTTTGCTCCTTGCCATGTCATAAATTTGGAATAAATTTAAACCCTTTAAAAATCCATCTTGATCTAAAGCATGTCCTTTTTCTCCTTGCCATGTAATAGTTTTAGAATCTTAGTATGATCACTATTGCATGTTTTACACTCATTGAAAATCAGTCTCTTTATCACAAGGAGCTCATTCTCATCACCTATCTTGAATCATCCTTGTCTTCCACTTAGTTGGGGCAAGGGGTGAGTTTAGCCTTGTCCTATTTTTGGAATTCGATGTGGTCCATTTGGCTAGTTGTTCACCTTCTCTATGTGTCAACTGAGATTGGGATGTAGATGACCTACTATAGGTTGACTTGCATGTGCCTTACTAATCTTTTGCATTGTTTTTCTGTTTCATGTTTCTTTCATGTGATTGCATGTGGATGATGTGATCCAGAATGTTTTTTCATTTGATGTATCTCCCTCTCTTTTTGTGCATTCCTCTATATGTACCTAAATTATTCTATATGCCGTAAACATTTTATTTTTTTCGCTTTTCATGTGTTTTCCTTTTAGGGATGACATAAGGTGTTGAAACATTTAGGTATCTTCCATGTTGACCCAAAGGTTTTTTCTTTGTTTTCATTCTCTTTCTTTCATTCTTCCAATTCTATGAGTATTTGGGGAATGATGAAATTTTTGAGCTCTATGACTATATTGTAGCAAAGATATACTAACCATGGATCCATAGATCCCTTCTGTATTTTTGGGGGAAACCCCTCCATTTTTCATGATGTAGCTCTATTTCAGAAACATATGAATTGGCATAGGGCTTTCTGAGTAAGCTCTCATGTCTTAGGATGGAACAATAGCTACTTTAAAGTAGTTGCTCACAACAATTTGGTGTTAGAAACCGCTTTAAAGTGGAGGCATACATCAATGATTTCTTTTAACATTTAGTATATTTCATTGCATGATTTTTGTTTTCTTATGATGCATCCTTTTTTTAGTAGTGTAATTGGGTTTGATGTCCTCCAAGAGTGTGATACTTCTAATTGTATGGCTTTCCCTTAGTGAATTGTATGACTTTCCCTTAGTGGATTGATGCAAAGCAAGGCATCCCATAAGTGGCAATGTGATACTCTTGACTTTTCCTCTCTTCAAGACATTAAGCATGATGATCCCTAAGAAGAATGCCTTACATGAATGAAGGAAGATTCATTTAAACAAAAAAACCTATAGACATAATGATCATAAGCATCTAGCATTGTTGTGCCTTATTGATGTTTTCAAGAGGATAACTTTGATATAGTATGAGAGCCTAATATGGTTCTCTCATTTGACACCCTCTTAGGAGACTAACCTAGTGGATGGCCTGAGGTTCCACTACCCCAGAGTGAGCATGCATGTTATGGAAAAATAGTCGCGTTCCACATCGTGTTGGCACAATCGAAGCTTGATCCTTTATTTTCCTAAGTCTTTGATAGTGTATGATTATGTATAGATTTTTCATTGTTGCATATATAAGTGTCATGAATATCTACTTTAGTGTGATTCTAACATGAGGTCACACTCTCACTAAAGTGGGGGGGAAATGTAGCTTTGAAAAAATTAACTCTTTTTCACACTTAATTGGGGAATGAATAATTAATAATAAAATGGACTTAATGGTGCCTTATTTAGGGTGTTGTAAATTGTCTTTATACTTTCACACTAATCTAAGGCTTTATTAATTAATTGAGGTTCATTTGAGCTTAATTTTCCCCTTTAATTCAAATCCAAGCCTAATTAATTCCATTTTTCGATGGATAAAGCCTGAAACTCTTAAATAATATTACAAAACACAAAATTTTGTGAGGAATGTGTCCTAGGTTAGTGACCTAGGACCCATTTACTACCTAGAAAATGAGTCCTCACTAGGTCCTAGGACCCCCCCTTTTGATATCACATTTCACATCCCCTTAAATGTGCCCTAGTTAATTATGCTAGGATCCGTTTGCCCTATGGTGAAAGGGTTCTCACTTAAATTAGGACACCCCTCTTGGGATATGCTTTTAGTAGTATTTTAATAAATTCAAATCTTAGATCTGATGTCGACTTGTGTTATATTTGAATTTTAGGAATTAAGAGTAATTTAAGTAGAAATATAAGGTTATTCCACATAGTTGCACCTAGAAGATTTCAAGCAAGCTAAGGATTTTACAATCGAGAGAATTCAAGAGCATTCAAGAAGGAATTCAAGGAAATATTATTAAAGTTTATTGCAGTAATAAAATATCCATTTCATCGTGTCAAATTCATGTATGTTGTTGAGCTAATGTGATGTTGTAGCATTGAAGATCCAATTCAAGCATTGTTTCATGTCAAATTCTATGATCAAGATCTATATACATTGAGGCCACTTCATGCTAAGTTTCATTTTTTTTTTCCAAGGTTCAATTGATGATTGGTGAGTTGTAGCATTACATTGTTCATTCATCTTTCCCTTTATGCATTGTTTCAATTCAAACTTGTTTAATTACCAAAATGGGGTTTGACCAAGGCAAACCCCTATTCCCTAAGAAACCAACATTTTTATTCTCCTTTGATGTGTGATTGTAGGTTTTAGGTTGAAGATAAATTGTAGAACAAAAGTTGTCAAAGTTGCAAAGTTGTCATCTTTCTTGCAAGATCACGAAAATTCTTCTACAAAATTTATATCCAACTTTTGAGAGCTAAACACTTGGAATCTGGGAGTGCAAACATTGAAGAATAGAACCAAGAAATTGATTTTCTAGAACCCTAGAAGGGACCCATTCACCAGTGGGTGAATGAGTCCTCAGTGTTAGCAAACATATTGTCCTCTTTGAATAATAAGATACAATAACTCAAATATGCCTAGTAGTGAAGACAAGTCAGTCATCAACAACTCTAGAGATCACTATTGAATTGGAAATCTTCCTTTGAATTTTGGAGGTACAACTCCCTCTTATGACCTTCAAAGAATTGAAAGAACGGGAAATAAAAATAATGTTTTCTTTTAACCAGAAAGTAGAAAAGGCCAAACCTAATATCAGTAAAAATCCCAATATCAAATTTAGGATACAGATAATAAAATACTGGCACAAAGACCAACTTAACTTG
This sequence comes from Sequoia sempervirens, assembly GCA_007258455.2. NCBI lineage: Eukaryota > Viridiplantae > Streptophyta > Pinopsida > Cupressales > Cupressaceae > Sequoia > Sequoia sempervirens. Next base: position 345,604,380 of record VDFB02000008.1, read on the forward strand.
TAAACCATGGGGAATTAAAATAATGAGCTCAATTTTATCTTAAAACAAAATATATCATGAAGAAAACTACATCACTTATACAAAGATAAGATATTGCATTAAGATGCTACCAAACACCAAGATTTAAGAACCCAGATCAACTTCACAAACTGAATGCACAAAGAAAAATAGTGATTTCATTCACAGTAATAGCAGCAAAGTCTAAAATAATATTGATCTTTCAAGAATGATGTATCTCCTCTAGATGAATAGAACACAGATTAGTTACTTCAATCCCATAGCCTTCAAATAGGATCCCATTTCATAGCAAAAAGATGCTCCCAAAAATGCTCTAGATTACACATTTATAGATTTCTCTAAAATGAGCCCTTGTTCAGCTATGTGAAAAATATTTTCCATTCCATAACCATCTCTTGAGATTCTCTATTCATTCTTTGTTTTTTGTTGGAAATCTTTTTCAATTCCCTTAATGAGATCCTTTAGTTTCTCGTAACTGGCTCTTTATTTTTGATAACCCGTTATAAAGGAACTCTTCACCTTCTTTTAGTTTCACAACTACCGTCTTGTAAAGTTATAATTATTTTATTCAAATGCTTCAAATTTATCCTTTATGTGAATGTTATTTACTTGTCATCTTTTTCTCTCTAATCAATGTTCCCTTAGCATCTTGATGAAGTTTGTGTGCCTTTCACACTTTGTATGAATTTCACCATTATGATTAACAGTTAATCCCACATTACTCTTATTTTAACAAAACCAAGCTTTCATGTCTTGCTATTTCAAGGGAGTGCAACATATCTTCCAAATCTTTCTTGACTTGTAGATTGAATATCACTAGTCTTCAACACAATGGAGTAAAATGACATGAAGAAAAACACCGATTTGGGAAATCGATGTTTCCTTGCCATGAAATTATTTCCTTTTAAAACCATTATAATGGCACTATCTATGAGATCAAATCATGACTGCATCATGCTTTGAGGTTGAAAAATGATGGATGATTGTCATTTTTCCTCAGTGGAAAGATATGTGAGAAATTTGAAACTTCTTAGGAAGTTTTATGAGCAAGTCATTGAAGCTTGAATATATACCTACCACAACACTTTGGTTCTTCAATGCTCGTCAACCAAAATACATTTCTCCTCGAATGTGATACCTAATCAATGCAAATCCTTTCCAAATGAGAGATTCATTAATGATAGAGATGATATTACTCTTATTTGTTCACGCTAGCATGTTGGATGAAACTTATGTCTGATGTCACTCTTGTTCTTAGCATTCAAGATGGTGATTATGGAAATGCTCCAAGATAAGATACTTGCATAAACCACATAATACCTCCATGCTCTTTAGCTACCTTCACAAGATGCTAATAAATTACTCCATTGACATCTGAAATTGTATGTCTCATATTCTTTCCCAATAAGATCAATGACAACATTAGATTTTTCCATCACTATCTTGATTGAACTTTCATCTCATAGATTATACTTCATCAGAACAATCTGTGTCAAATTCCCCATTAGTTTCAAATTCCTTGGTGAGTCCTCTGAGATTAGGATCATTGTGTCTCCTGAAATTTCCTCTATTGATCCTTAGTTAGCCTTCATTATAGAGTGAACTTTTCACTGGTGATGTATCTCAAATATCCTCTTTGAATGCTTAAGGTGGGGATTTTAGTGGTTATGAGTACCACTCTAGATGCCACTAGCCTCTTGATGTCTTCAATTTTGTTGTGAGGTGGGATATTATGTAGTTCTTCTAACCACGATGACAAGTTTCACATCTTTATAAAATCACTACCTATAACATATTTACTATGCAAGCAAACTTTTAACAGGTTACACTAACCTTTCCAAATTCCACTAATACATTCGCTTTATGTCAGGTCCTCAAAGGATTTATAAGACATCATGAAGGGTCAAAATTATTCACTTTCAAATTTCTTCATTATGTTCAAAAATGCATTCTTCACATCATATAAGTCTTCCTATGCTTTTAGTACACGTATCACCACATGATTTTCTTTTGGGGAGTTGAAACAGTTATGTTGCATTTTTCATATCGTTGACCAAAGCTGAAAATTGTGTGACATTCTTGAAAACCTCCATTGCTCATTGGTGTGACTCAGGTGATACTCCACCATTGGTAAAAATAATACTTTGATTGCATTAAGGCTCAATGTTGAACTCGATGGTATCCAACATTTCTTTATCTAGTTATAATTGACCTACTAGATGCTTACCTGCTATACAATCTTTAATTATGATATTTCACTATGCACAATAGGTTGAAGCTCGATGGAAACTATTTAAACAAGGCTTATCCCAAATCATTTTATGGCTTCCATGAATAATGTGTGTATATCTCAAGAGTAGCATGTGATGAGGATTCAGGATTACTATCAATATTAACTTTATTCCCAAGTTATTAGCACAGGATTTCACATTCTTCTGAATATTGGTACTTCAACTTTGGGGGAAATTTTCAAAATTTTGATGACCAAAAATTGGGCTAACACTTAGTAAGGCTTGAAAAAGCACATTTTTTAATAGGTACACATCATTCAAACCTCTTAAAACCTACCTTTTGATTGTTATATTGGTTTGGTTTGATTTTTTATTCTTATTTATGCATTATAGCCCTCATAATTGAATGAAAAAAATAACTTCCAAAATTAGATTCATCCATTTAGTAATACATTTGGGGTGAACCTCTTTTTCTATGTTTCAACACCTTTTTGAAAATCAAAGAAGTATGATAGCCCTCCTTTAGGATGGTGTGTATTGAACACCAAAGCATGTGATATCCTAACAAGAGAGAAGAAAGTGATGTTGTGGTCTATAATACATGACATGATGTAATCGTGGAAATGTTTTCACAAACATGATGGATAGTACATATGCACCACATCATCACGAAGCAAGCAAAGAAGAGAGAAAGATAAAAGGACAGTGCAAGAAATACAACATACATCAAGAGATAGGGGGTTTGATATTTTAGGGTTGGAACTACTCATATATATCAATAGATAGATACAATTTATATGTATATATATACAAAAATTGTCATCAACCCCCTACCATATCAAACCATGTGAAGAAAGGTACGTGCAAAAAAAAAAAAAATTAAAAAATGGGTCAACATGGAAGGGAGGCCTAAATGCCCCCAACACTTTGCATTGTCCCCAATTGTCAAAAATCAAGGCACAACAGAGGAAGAATGATGTAACAAAGAGAAGAAGGTTATGACACAAAAAAATATTGTATCCAAGCACCTACAAGGGTGACAAGGGTCCTCTAAGAACATATAAAACAAGAATGGGGGAAACACAACACACACACAAATCTAATCTACAGGTAAAGAATAGGTGCCCTCCTATTCCACATCAACCAAGAGGTCATTTTTCTCCAAATTGAGATCATTATAAGGGGAAGGCAGAGGAGATTGCAAGGGTGGTATAGCAACGGGAGTACCCTTTGACTCTCCTATGACAAGATCCAAGGAAGAGGGCCCTTCAAAGTCTTCTTCACTCAACTCTTGTGGGGTAAACACCATTGATTTTGAAAAATCCACTAATAGAGCTAAGAAATCATCTATAGAGTTGAACATGCACTTGACAAGAGCTCCATGTGTCAAATGTATTGGAAATATGTGCCTCAAACAATATAGGCTGAAACCTCCATTAGAGCCAAGTCGATGTGACATCTTCACTGTCTGGCCAACTAGTAGCTTGATTCATTCTGGTTTGTACAGGTCGCTGTGACCTTGCAGATGTCTTGCCGAATGTTGTCACTGTGGAGCTATCACTATGACAAGGAGTGTTTGATATGACCTCTTAGCACTCGTGAGACCTCTAGACGACATGCCATTCAATCGTGTATCGGGGAGACTCATGGCGACCACGGGCTTTGGGGTAGCTTATAGCGGCTCGGTGAGAAGTCCCGGCAAACAGTGAATGTCTTGCCAACAAGAATACATTTGATGTCTTTTCCATAACATAAGGGTCTCGGAGTGACATCTTAGCGATAGATGAAAGTCATGCCGACAGGGACACACTCGGGATTCATAATTGTAACACTAAGGTCTCGGGATTCGGCGATATGCAAATGTCTGACCGATGGAGGCTCAAGTGTTAGCTATCAGAGTAACTCAAAGTGGTTGGGGAAAGGTCTTGGTGAGACTATTAAGTCTTGTCGATAGTCGATGGCTATTGGGGTAACCCAAATGGTTCGGGAAGAATTCCTGGTGAACGCTGTATGTCTCGTTGATGATGAGGGTTCTTCGGTGTAGCTCTTGGTGAATGGTGGTCTCGATGTAACTTTGTGATCTTGGAGAAACCTATTGGCGATAATGATAATTCCTGCTAACTGGTGTTTGGAGCTTGGTGTAACAAATGAATTTGGTATACCCTTTGGTGACTCGCTATGATCTCTTGGTGAAAGCGATAGGTCTGGGTGACTGCTTGATGTTTCAGTGTAACACTGAAAGCTCGATAGAACATCTTGGCGACTATGGTAACTCTTGGTGATAATGATATGAAGGTTATGTGGCATTGGCAAGACACTATTAGTGTCTCACTGAGATGCCAACACAGTGTGAATTATGTTGACCGAGTAAGACCATCCTATGTGGAGTCTCGTGGACCAATAGGAGAAGCTGAATCTGAACAGTTCGAAGACAATCGGTTGTGATGGTTTTGTGAGGAAGTTTGACAGACAGGGAATGCCATGGTTATACTCTGTGATTATAGATTGTAATTGGTTAGTTGGTTCGAAGGTTGGATCGATGAATGGTTGAGTGATTTTATCAGTAAATAAATTCTATTCTGTAGAGACTGTAACTTGAAGGTTCCTGTACAAGAATGTTCATGGTGAATGCTGTTGTGTAATGACACCAGAAAGATAAGTCTGGCATTTGTATGTAATCTCTGTTACTGTAATACAAAGTGATTTCTCTTGGTGTGGTGGGTTTTTCTCCCATAAGGGTTCTCCCATGTATATTTGGTGTTCATGTGTGATTGTCAAATACTTTGTTTCTGTTATATTACTTCATAGTGCATCTTAGTTGAACTATAATTGAAAAAATTAAAAGTGTATCTACATTCTTTCCTGAGGAATTGACGTTAGGAGAATTGTTTCCACATCTGATTTTCCTTACAAGTGGTATCAAAGCCTGGCCAGTTGTGTTATCCTTGTGGGTACGTTGGAATTTTTGAGTCAGTTATGTTCAGTGGGAGTCATGTAGAAAATTGTTATTTCTGATTACAAGTTGAGATGGCTAGTACATCTAGAAAGTTTGATATAGAGAAGTTCAATGGTAGTAACTTTGACTTGTGGAAACTCAAGATGGAGGATCTTTTAGTGGATCGTGATCTTTGGATTTCTATGGCTGGAGTGAAACCTACAGGCATGAAGCAAGAAGATTGGGACCTTGCAGATAGGAAGTTTAAGGGGCTGATAAGGCTCTATTTGGTAGACTCGGTGCTTTTGAATGTGCATTAGGAGAAGACTTCCTCTTCCTTGTGGAAGAGACTGGTGTCTATTTATCAGGGGAAATCCTTGGTGAATAAACTATTCTTGAGGAAGAAGCTGTATTCTTTGAGAATGTAGGAAGGAGGGTCTGTAGCTAATCATTTGAACACATTTAATATGATAAATGCTCAATTGACATCTGTTGGTGTGAAGACTGAAGAAGAGGATCATTGTATGCTATTGTTGTGTTTTTTGCTAGACTCATGGGATCATCTAGTGATGGCTATTGGGAGTACAACATCGAATTTCAAGATGGAACATGTTGTTGCATCTTTGTTTTCAGAAGAGATGAGAAGGAAATCTTATGAGATGGTGAAGGAAGCTCTTGCTGTCAGAGGAAGACTAAAAGAGAAAGGTAAGAAGAATGACAAGAAATTGAAATTGAAATTAGAGGGGAGATCAAAGTCTCCTGGCAAGAAGTCCAAGGTGAAGTGCTGGAACTATGGGCAACCTGGTCATCCCCGAAAGGATTGTAAAGAGGAGAAAAAGAAGAAGAAGGGCTCTTCCGATAATGGTTCTTCTCATAGTGATGGTGACGCCTTCATTGCAGCCTTGGCTACTTAGGCATCAAATGATGTCTGGCTGATTGATTCTGGAGCATCTTTCCACATGACATCTCACAGAGAATGGTTCACAAAGTATGAAGAATACAATGGTGGAAAGGTGTACTTAGTGAGTGATTCAACTTTGGAGATAGTTGGTCATGGAAGAGTCCAAATACAATTCCCTGATGGCAGAGTGAAGGGAATCAATAATGTTATTCACATACCAGGTCTGGCTCAAAATCTATTATCTGTAAGTATTCTGAATGACATTGGAGTACAAGTTACATTCTCTGGAAATGGCTACAAGATGACTAGAGGTTCGATGGTGCTGGCTAGAGGTGCTTGCATTGGTACCTTGTATAAGCTGGATGCACATGTTGTTCAATGTAACAGTGTCTCTGGAAAGTCACTAAAAGCTACTCATGGAGGTAAAGAGAGAAATATCCCTAATTATGTAAACTCTATGGAAGTAAAACTTCCTGCAAAGAAGACTATGCTTTGGCATCATAGGTTAGGCCACATAGGAGAAAAAGGTTTAAAAACCTTGAAGAATAAAAACCTAGTAGATGGGCTTGAAGATTGTAATCTTGAATTTGAATTCTGTGAACACTATATATATGGAAAGCAACACCATGTTTCATTTTATTCCAGTCCTCATAAATCTTCTGGTTTGTTAGATTATATTCATTCGGATGTGTTGGTCTAGTGAATGTTCCTTCTTTGTCTAAGTAAAGATACTACGTTTCGTTCATTGATGATTATTCAAGAAGAGCATTTGTATATTTTCTGAAGAGTAAATCAGAGTCAGTTTAAAGAATTTAAAAATCTTGTTGAAAATTAGATTGGTAGAAAAATAAAATTCTTAAGGACTGATAATGGCGGTGAGTTTTGTTCTAATGAATTTGAAAGATATTGCAAAGACCATGGAATCAAAAGACACAAGGCTACACCTTATACTCCACAGCAGAATGGGGTTGTAGAAAGGTTCAATAGGATAGTGATGGAGAGAGCACGAAGTATGCTCAGTAGTACTAGCTTGGAGGAGATGTTCTGGGCTAAGGCTGTATCTACTGCATGTTATCTAATTAATCATTCTTCAAATTCTGTTCTTGTTGAGAAAACACCTTTGAAAGTGTGGTCTGGTAAGAATCCCTCCTTAAGACATGTTCATGTTTTTGGCTGTGAGGCATATGCTCATATGTCGGATGTGAAAAGATCTAAACTAGAGAACAAGGCTATCAAATGTATTTTTATAGGCTATAGTGTTGTCAAAAAAGGATACAAGCTTTGGAATCCTGATACAAAGAAGTTTGTATACAACAGAAGTGTAATCTTTCATGAGCTGAAACCTTCCACTTTGGATCTGTAGTCAGAGACAAAGACAAAAAACAATAAGGATGTAGCATTAATTCCTCCTACACCAGAGAAAGAGGAATTCAAAATTCAAAATGTACCTAAAATTGAGGAGAGCTCAAGCAATTCAAATAGTTCTGAAGAAGAAGAAGAAGAACCTCAGCCTTAGCCTCAACAAGTGAGGAGGTCAACCCAAGAAATAAAATAACCAAATAGGCATGGGTTCTCTTTGATAGATTCTACTTGTGTCTATGCTTTGATTTCTAGTACTGATGAGCCTAGGACTATGAAAGAGGCATTTAAAATGTCTGATTCAAATTCTTGGTTGGAAGCCATGGAAGAAGAGATGGCATCATTAGATAAGAATGAAACCTAGAGTCTGGTGCCCTTGCCTAAAGGCAGAAAGGTTGTTGGCTGCAAATGGGTATTTAAGAAAAAGATTGGTCTAGATGGAAGTGTAGAAAAGTACAAGGTGAGACTGGTTGCAAAGGGTTATTCCCAAGTAGAGGGAATCAATTATGGGGAAATATTTTCTCCTGTAGCAAAGTTGACATCTATCTGATTTCTTTTGTCACTTGTAGCAGCATATGACTTAGAGGTAGAACATATGGATGTGAAGACAACATTTCTTCATGGTGATCTTGAAGAAGAAATCTATATGTCCCAGCCTGAGCACTTTGTTGAGAAAGGTAAAGAAAAACTGGTATGAAAATTAAAGAAGTCTCTGTATGGGTTAAAGCAGTCACCTAGAATGTGGTACCAGAAATTTGATACTTTTGTATTGTCTTTGGGATTTGTAAGATCAAAATCTGATCAATGTGTATATTATAAAGCTAAAAGTGATCAAGTTCTTGTTATTTCTCTTTATGTTGATGATATGTTGTTCATAGGAAATAGCAAGCTAATCATTTCTGATCTTAAGTCTCAGTTGTCTGCTAAGTTTGAAATGAAGGATCTTGGTGCAGCAAGGTATATTCTGGGGATGGAGATAACCAGGGACAGGAAGAAAAGAAAGTTTTGGCTCAGTCATAGTAAGTATGTTAGGATTGTTCTAGAGAGATTTTGTATGAATGATTGCAAACAGCTAGTGGTTCCAGTCATGCATGGAACGAAGCTATATGTTGAAGACTATCTGAAATCTCCTACTGAGATGGAGGACATGACCAATGTACCCTATGCTAGTGCAGTAGGAAGTATTATGTATGCAATGGTCTGTACAAGGCCAGACATTTCCCAAGCAGTGAGAGTTCTTAGTCGATTTATGGCTAATCTAGGAAGAATGCATTGGGATGTTGTGAAGAGAGTGTTTAGGTATTTGAAGAGAACTTTAGATTTTGCTTTGTATTACCATGGGAATTCAGTTGAATCATAGAGGAATCTCAATATTTGTCGTTATGTTGATTCTGATTGGGCAGGGAACATTAACAGCAGGAGATTCACCAGTGGATACATTTTCATGTTGAATGGTGGTACAATGAGTTGGATGAGCAAGTGGCAAGTTGTAGTTGCTTTGTCCACTATGGAGGATGAATACATGGCAGCTACTCATTCTTGTAAAGAAGTTGTATGGTTGAAACATTTGTGTTCTAACATGGGTTTTGATGTAGGGGAAATAACTATTTTCTGTGACAGTCAAAGTGCAATTTGTCTGGAAAAGAACCCTACTTTCCATGCCAGGACGAAATATATTAATGTATAGTACCACTTTGTATGAGATATGGTGGAGGATGGAAAGGTCAGTTTGGAAAAGGTTAATACTCTGGAGAATGTTGCAGATTCATTGATGAAGCCAACGAGCACAAACAAGTTCAGGTGGTGTGCCAATTCAGTGGGCCTTAGTGCCCATGATTTTTAGTAAATTATGTTGTGCTCTGGAGGTGCCTGTATGATCTTCGTCAAGTGGGAGATTGTTGGAAATATGTGCCTCAAACAATATAGGCTGGAACCTCCATTAGAGCCAAGTCGGTGTGACATCTTCATTGTCTGGCCGACTAGCAACTTGATTCATTCTGGTTTGTACAGGTCACTGTGACCTTATAGATGTCTTTTTGAATGTTTTCACTGTGGAGCTATCACTATGACAAGGAGTGTTCGGTATGACGTCTTAGTGCTCAGGAGACCTCTGTCCGACAGGCCATTCAATCATGTATCAGGGAGACTCATGGCGACCACAGGCTTTGGGGTAGCTTATAGCGGCTCGATGAGAAGTCCCAGCGAATAGTGAATGTCTTGCCGATAGGAATACATTTGATGTCTTCACCATAACATAAGGGTCTCGGTGTGACGTCTTAGCGATAGATGAAAGTCATGCCGAAAGGGACACACTCGGGAGTCATCGTTGTAAGACTAAGGTCTCGTTATGAAGTCTGGGCGATATGCAAATGTCTCACCGATGGAGGCTCAAGTGTTAGCTATCAGAGTAACTCAAAGTGGTCGAGGAAAGGTCTTGGTGAGACTATTAAGACTTGTCAATAGCCGATGGCTATCGGGGTAACCCAAATGGTTTGGGAAGAAGTACCGGTGAATGCTATATGTCTTGCAGATGATGAGGGTTCTTCTATGTAGCTCTTGGCGAATGGTGGTCTCAATGTAACTTTGTGATCTCAGAGAAACCTCTTGGAAATAACGTTAAGTCCTACTGATTGGTGTTTGGAGCTCGGTGTAACAAATGACTTCAATATACCCTTTGGTGACTCGCTATGATCTCCTCGTGAAAGCGATAGGTCTGGGTGACTGCTTGGTGTTTCGGTGTAACACTAAAAGCTCGATAGAACATCTTGGCGACTACAGTAACTCTTGGTGATAACAATATGAAGGTTATGTGGCATCGGCAAGACACTATTAGTGTCTCACCGAGATGCCAACATAGTGTGAATTTTGTTGACTGAGTAAGACCATCCTATGTGGAGTCTCATGGACCAATAGGAGAAGCCGAATCTAAATAGTTGGAAGACAATCGGTTGTGACGGTTCTGTGAGGAAGTTTGATAGACAAGGAATGCCATGACCTTATACTCTATGATTGCAGATTGTAATCAGTTAGTTGGTTTGAAGGTTGGATCGACGAATGGTTGAGTGATTGTATCAGTAAATGAATTCTATTATGTAGAGACTGTAACTCGAAGGTTCCTATACAAGAATGTTCATGGTGAATGTTGTTGTGTAATGACACCAGAAAGATAAGTCTAGCATTTGTACGTAATCTTTGTTACTATAATACAAAGTGATTTCTCTTGGTGTGGTGGGTTTTTCTCCCGTAACGGTTTTCCCATGTATATCTGGTGTTCATGTGTGATTGTCAAATACTCTGTTTCTATTATATTACTTCATAGTGCATCTTAGTTGAACTATAATTGAAAAAATTAAAAGTGTATCTACATTCTTTTATGAGGTATTGACATTAGGAGAATTGTTTCCGCATCTGATTTTCCTTACAAAATGAGTGGGTGATGAAGGAGGGACTCAAGATCCACTACCGACCTCACTAAAAGACTAATGGGATGCTAGGGTTGCCTATGTCACTAGGAAAATGCAAGTCAATGTAGAACTAGCTTTCAAAGAAGGTGATCCTTCTTCTAACCCCTATTAGAAGCAAGTTCATCCTCCAACTTTCATTTCATTAGAGGATGCAAGATCCCTATAAATGAAGTAGGAAGGAAATGAGGAAGAGAAGAAAACCACAACAAACACCATTGAGGTATTCAAAATATCCAAAGGCTTGGGAAAAGGTGGTATGTTCGGAAGGGACATAGAAAGAGGAGGTTCAACCGAAGGAGCAATGAACACTTGAACCATTTTGGGTTGAGGATCATCTACGCTCATAGAGGGAGTGAGAAGCAAGATTGAGGTAGTGGGAACTGAAGCAGGAGCAGAAGAGGACATAGCAGAAGACATCGAGACTATAGTTGTTGGCTCCCCTTCCTCCTTCCACAAAGTAACCTAGTAAGCAGTCAAAGCCTTCCTCTGACGCTTATGCTCATACATAGGTTAGTTTCTTTGGCTTTGAGAGATAGAGGCTACAACTTGAGGAGTGAAAGGATCCTATTTAGTCATCAAAGTGTTCATCACAACTATTTCCAGTAGAGGGAGTAACTCTTGGACAAAAATAGGAGGAAGATATATATGAGCAAAGACAACAATAGGAGGAGAACCAAACCAAAGTGCCTCAATGCTGGGCCTCTTCCCATTTTCCACCCTAGGGGTAGGAGCAGTAGGAGGTCGTGGAGGCTGAGGCATAGAGGTGACTCCACAAGGACCCTTCCCCTTACCATACACAATGATCTAAGGAACCTTGGGTAAGATAAGAAGGTCGAACACCTAAAGCTTGGACTTCTGCCAATTGGGCACCATCTAAATCCCCAAGAGATGCATAGGGGCAGAAATCAAGGGCATTGTAGGAGGACGAGCACTAGAGGTAGGTGAAACTATAGAAGAAGAAGGCTCAGTATTGGACTTGCCCATCTCATTTTTTTGAGCAATAGAGGCAATTTGATGTTACGCTATCATGGAAGCCTTAACTAAAATAGCATAGGGAGAAGGAAGATAGGTCACTTTTGACACTATGCCCCTATTCTTGTATTTTATATAAGTATGATACAAGAGGTCTGTCCTTGGAGGAAGCAAACCAATAAGGGCACGCCATAAGTGATCTAATGAATAAATGACACACGACACTAGGGGTTTGTATCTAATGTAGTGCACAATGTTCATGGAGCACTCATAGGAGAATTTCAAGCACTTATGGACCACCAAAGGGACTGTGTTCATGGAACTAGCCAAGGAATGCCTAGGTTCACCCTGAACAAGTTAGACTCTAAGATAATATCGAGAAAAGCATTCATATGTAAATTTTTTATCAATATGATCTCCTTCATCACAATATCAACCTACCATATAGGATCAATGAGAACGCCAATCATGGTATTCCCATTGATACGAGTGGGAATGTACAAAGGAGAGGGTTCTCTATTAGCATTCATCAATAAATCCTATGAGGTAAAGGTTATAGAAAGAGACCCACTCGTAGGCTACACAGATAGGATGGGAAGCTGCATGAAAGAAGTCATCTTCTACATACACTAGAAAGGACTTTCCTAGAAGCCCCCAACGATTTAACAATTAGATAGTGACATATATTCTCGATTTTTCTTCACAATATTTAGGGACTCTTCTAGCTACACCACTAGGGGTTGTACGTTGGATTGCAAGGCTAGGAGCCCTACAACACAATTATAACATGAGAGAAGACACCTTCAACACTATGAAATGAAACTAGAATAGTTCACGTCAGGTTCACCAAAATGTAGAGGGAGACTGACTGCTCAAGACCCCAGATCATGGGAGGGTCTAGAACAATTAATTTCCCTAATCTACCTCGCATTAATGGATGATTTAAGATAGGTTTGATGTTTAAGGGGGAAAAAAGGAAGAGCAATTGATTTGTCTCTTTCCTTCTATCAACCCAAGATGTTTAGGAGGTTAGGTGAGAAAATTCCTAAGTCTGGATTACATCTTAGGAAGCTCTTTGCCAAAGGACTCCAATGTAAAAGACAGATGACAATGTGGTGCGCTAGTACCCTAGTCAGGTACTAGCATCTGTATGGATAGAGAGTACAAGGTATAGATGAAACTCAAAGAGAATTTACTAATGACTTGATTGGTATAGTTTGATACTATCACAAAAAACAAAACATAACTAAATGGCTGAAATGGAAAGAAGAATACTTTAATAACTCTAGACTAGAATTTGATGAGAGAAAAGGTGGAAAAAATCCAACTTACGATTAGTCTAGCCTCCCACAAGCTCCACATGAATGAAATAACTACATACAAAAGAACGAGGAAAAAAGTTGGGGCTATTTCGAGGCTTGTCATTGTCAAACCCTTGTTTTGGTGTTTCCATCTCCATGAACAACTAGAATAGCAACGATAGAGAAAGTATGATAAAGAATGATATTGAAGTAGAAGTACTATGTGCTATTCTAACAACAATATGCTACAAAAATAATATAATGATGCTAAGTGAATAAATATCACCTCCCCAACAAGATTCTCTCAAGGCATGTGAAGGAAGATGTGAGCTCAAAATCAAGTGTGAATACCAACGTTGTTGTAACAATGAGAGGAGTAGACCAACTAAAGCACTATCTTGGAGCTTCAATGAAGATGAAAATGTTGTGTATGAAGTCAGTAGAATGGTGAAAAAGATCAAAAAGTGTGTACGGAGATCAAGAAATGTGAAGAAGATGAATGAGATGAATGAATAGGCCATTTAAAGATGAAATTGGAGGAAAAGGAGTCATTTGAGTTTGATCAAGGGTGTAGAAGCATTACACTTCATCGCTAATGGAGAGTTGTAACACCTCTACAAATTCAAGATGCAAGAATCTTGTCAGGATGCTGGTGCATCGCACAAACGTCCGTGTGTTGTGCTAGCATCCATGAAAGAATATCCTCCATGAACACTAAATACAGTCACCAAGTGGGTGGGAAGTGAATGGGGGATGTGGAATAGCATCATCGGGTTTAATTTATCTATGGTAGGAGATGTGTAAATGGGGAATTTTTGAGGGGTATAAATTCATGCCATTACAAGTTTGAAATTTGATGATGGTGTATTGTGACAAATATCAAAAGTTGATTTGCAAGGATATTAGAAATTTTCTCTAGATTATTTGAGTGAGGAAATCTACTTGAATTGACTATTTTTGTTTATTTTTACATATGCAAGTGGGTATGTGCCAGATCATCTTGGAAAAAATAGGCCCTTAAGTGGCAAATTTTTATAGAAAAATCAGAGTTAGAAAACTTGATGTAAAAATTGGAATAAGCTATCTATATTATTTCAAAAATATATAAGAATAGAATCTATAGAAAATTGAATGTAGTTTCTAAACTACTAGGTTTATTTTTCTAAAAAAAAATCTATTTGGTGAAAATTTGAAATTTCAATGCAATAGTACTTAAATTTCAGGGGAAAAATAAGAAGTAGGTGTCTGTCTAACCACCCTAACCACAATAAAATGATAATATTTTTTTATAATATTTTAGAGATAAGTAGAGGACTCATGTCTGAATTTGATGCATATTTTTTTGTAATTTTTTTCCAAGTAAATAATTAATTATGAATTTTTTATTAAAACTTTTAAAAAATATAAAAATTCATAAGTCTAACCACCTTAACTTGGTCAAAACTTCACGAAATTCAATTTTTATTTTTTTAATCCTATACTATGTGAATCATAGAATGTGATGCATGTTTTGCATTCAAAAAATGTGATACCATTTGAAATCTATAGATGTTTTTCAATCATCCTATCAATCAGGACTTTAGTCATTATTCAAATAGAAAATGAATAATAATTATTTATTAAATTCAAAGTAAAGCATAATTTATATTGGTGGAAAGCTGAGAATGTCCTTTAAAAACCCTTTTCATTTCATCAATTTTGTGTTAAAAAAAGTTGTCAGCCACATACCCTACAAATACCCATCATATCGCCACTTTTTGGCCCATCATGATCCTGCACATACCAAAGTGAGGATTTGAACTTGCATGTGAACATAAACTATGGCTTGTAGATTTGAACTAACAAAAGATAGATTATTGGAATCCATTTACCTTGATATTTAGTTATGAGGATCTATGGTGTCTAGGAACATTTCACATATCCCTACTTGTCCAACAACATTATGACTCTAATTGAAAGAGCCAAAACCAAGAAGCATGTGTTCTATGATCTTCAAGGCTCTAATTGAAATATGCAAAAACATATATTAATGCAAGATAGATTCTCTTTAAAACACTTTGACCTATGTGTTATATTTACATTCTAGCATCATTTTAGTTGATTGAATGAATGTATTTAAAAATATAACAATTGACACAAAGTTCAACTCAAGTGTGCACTAGCTTGGTTCATGAAAACTAGTAGGTGGGACATGAATTAATTTGAATTTAATTTTAAAATTTTAAGGTTCAAGTTTATAAATGCAGGTGACTTAGTTCAAATCTTCTTTCATGGATTTGATTTAAGGTTTTTTGAATAATGGATTTATGGATCATGATTAATATCTCAAGATGAATGATGATGTTATTAGGATACATGAATGTTATTTTTCAAATTCATACAATAGTATACCCCTACTATGCTTGCTAGTGCATTTAAGAGACTCTAATCAAAGTATGTTCAATTCATAAGGGAAAAGGGAATAGGTTTGCAATTTTTAGCATTAATTTTACCCCCAATTCAATATGCATGCAAGCTATAGGGTAGATACACAATGGAGCGCAAATGTGTGACCCTCTTGTTGAATGAGCCATAAATGGTCTTGGAAGGAAAGGATCCTTGAAACCCTTCAAATGGGTCCTTCATTGAAGATATAAGGCCTACCAAATGTTAACAAGGCTCAAATGAAGATGTATTAAATCATAATGAAGGTTTATCTCCCCATTTTAATGTTGTATGCCCAAAATAACTATAAGCAAGGGTCTTCAACTAAAGTTACCCTTAAATGAAGGCCCTTAATTGAACCTTCAACTTCTACTCACTTAGTTTGCAATAAAAAAGGTGATTGATCCAATGTTTTAACAATTAAATGAAATTACCATGAAATGAGACTTTATATGATTACAACCCTAGATTTAAGCTTTTCAAAAAGTATAATTTTCAATATATTTTGTTTAATTATTATATTAATATTCTATTTTATAGTGAACATAAGTGTTTTCCAAACATAAAGGTTCCTAATGAAAAACATGAAAAATGAGAAAAATATAGAAAAAAAATCCTAAGAAATATTTTTACACTACATATTAATATATGTTTGTTTGAATGAAATAAAAAAATTAATTTAAATATATACAAAAAAATTATTGAAATTATGACACAAAGAAGACTGAAAGGCTCCAACACAACAATCAATAAATCATCTTTGCAACACTTACATTATTACATTCAATGGATTTATAATGCATTTGAACTTCCAACTATATAACAACTAACTAACAATTAAGATCTATTTAATAAATTAACATTAATATGTTAATTTTTATTTTATTTTTATTTGCTAACTCATGAGTGATGATGAACTAATTCCTAACACCCACCTTTTGTGTTGACATAAGAAATTTATCCTAAACCTAAATTAATGGTTGGATTTGGTTGGTTGTTGCCTCCATCTTCTACTATATAGTGCTAAGGTTCACAGGTCTATTTCATGTTGCCTGCATAATTTTTACAAAAGGACTTCAACTTGAAAAAATATAGTTTTTCTTGTGGTCTATGCATACAATTGGCATGCATATTATTGGCCTCCAAATAAATGCTATATCCTTCAATGATATATAAAATAATTAAATATTCTCCAATTTGTATGAAATTGTAACTTTTAGAAACAAAGAAAATAAAACAAATTCTACAACTTCCATTGTAACTATCTCCATTACTGCATTTGAAAATTAGTTTTACTTCTTTCACAATCTCATTTTCCTTACAAGAAGCATGAAATATTAGAACTATAGTAAATTAAACATCATTTCTTACGGTACATGAATTATTTGATGAAATGATTCCTAAAAACATAAACCTTGGAAACCTTTAAGTGAATGCCATAAATTGAAATGAGGCATCCAAATTGATATTTTATATATAGTGCAATAAAGATTAATTGGTAATTTTTCCTACCTTATATCACCCTTCATTATTGGTGGTTTGATAATCAACATACAACTACAAAGCCCCATCCACTACAATTCCTATGTACACAAGGTATGCAAATACCATCAAACATATTCAACCTTTGTATGCCATGCAATGTATGATTATCATATTTTTAAGATCACTTGAAAGCTAAGAAAAAAAATCATTAATGATAATGGAGGGACATCATAGTTGTCAAATAGAAAACATCCAAAATCCATGAAAGTGTATTAGATCATATGACTTTTCTATGTGCATAGATTGTACATTTTTTCTTTAAATGATATGCTACATAATGATCAATACTTACAATGGTCAACACTTAAATATTCATATGTTTCTCCTTTTTAAAAAAATATTCTTCTCAATTTCCACAAACCCTCTAATTTCATATGATTTTCCAAAGAATCTCCAATAACAATATTCCCAATAACATATAAAAAAATATGAATGTCTTTTTTACTCAAAAAAAAATCAATATAGAAAAATTGCATGGGGAATTTTATGAAGAATAGCAAAAAAGCTATTGTTGTCATGTAGACTACACCTATATGTTAAGTTTAAATGCTCAACAATCTTGTAAAACATGGAAACACCTTCAATCTTGTGGGTATGCTCATAACAAAGGTGAATATCTAGATTATGGGTTGGTTCCCCTTTTGATATCCTAGAAACTAATGGCTTGGATGGGAAAAGGTGAGAAGGATAACTAAATTGAAATGGAAAGATTTAATCTAGGAGGTGATGCACCAAATGTTCTTGTAATACTGTACCATAGAAAAATGGATCATTGAAATTTTCATGGCCATTTAGGTCTTTCTCTTATGATGTTTGACTTATTTTGCTTAGACTTAATGTTGCAATGTAACTTATGTATTCACATTAGGTCCTGAATATTCAAATTATGATGTCTTGTGAAGGTGTTGTGAAGTGTTGTAAGACATTTCTACACATTTCTATACTCTTCTTATTATAATTCATCTAAAAATCACCTTTTTATCCCTTATCAAGTCCTATTTCAAAGTGTTGTAAAGTCTTGTAACAAGCTTTCATGCTTTACTAGGATTGTTATCACTATTTACACCTTTCTTTTGCTTTATTTGGCCCCTTTCTGCACTTACACGTCATAATTAAGAGTATTTTTGAATTCAAACCCAAAAAACAACACTAAAAGCAACTTAATTCCTGACACCCACTTGCAAGCCTAGAGTGGGACCCATTCTCCATGGGTCCCAAATGAGTCCCTCTTGGATCCAAATTCAAAATAAATTCAAATTTCTTTCATGTTTTTATTCATTAAGACCTTATGTCAACCTGTGATGTATTATTGGGTAATTAGGGCATAAGTGTGTATAAATAAGTGTTTTTCTATTCATTTTTACACCTAATTCATTCAAACATTCATCGCATTCACTCATTCAACATCAATTAGCACTCTTACATTCAAACTATCAAAGCTTCATTCAATCAAGCAATCATCAAGCATCTTGGAGTAGCCATTGACATATCTTCAGACTTCAACAACAAGGTTTTGGTGAGTTTAGGAAACTTGCATGTTTTTTATTCATCATTACTTGCTCATTTCATTTCATTTCTTTATCAAGGGCTTGATTACCAAAGTCAGATTTGACTAAGGCAAATCCCTATACTCTAATCCTTAACCATTTCCCCCCTCTTTGCATGTGTGTTTGCAAGTCTTATAGGAAGATTTGGCAAATAAATAGGTGTTGAAAAGTTGTAAACAAGTCATCAAAGTGTTTCAAGTCAACCAAACCCTAATTTAAGCTTGGAGACAACATTCAACCCATTTTTTGTAGATTTGACTCTGTCAACCCAACAAGAAGACAAGTGTGTATTTGGACCTACAAAATTGATCCTTAAATTTATAGATTTTTGGAGGAGGACTGATTCACCATCATTGGAAAATGAGTCCCACTTGTAGGATGTAAAATTTTATTTTATCATAATTCAGTTTTCGATAGCTAGAAATCAGTTTTAGGTCATTTTACCAGTAGCAAGATTGATTTGCCATCAGTTGTGAATGAGTCCCACTGGTCATCAACAGTGATTTTTTCCAATTTCCAGAACCTTCCTGGATCAACATTCAACTTCTAGGTGCACTTTGTTTTATCTCATTCAATTTTGTTGGCATTTGTTTATGTTTCTAGTTCATTTCTACATATCACACTGTGTTTTCAAACATTGCATATTTCATTAGTTTTGCACTCATAATCAATCAATTCTATCAATTAGTTGCATTTAGATCATATAATTTAGTCATAATTACATCATACATACCTTATTTTGATTAAACCACCTCAATTTTTAGGTTTTATCTCTCCCCTTTTAGGTGAAAAATTATAAGAGTGCAAGAGAAGTGCATAAAACCTTAAAATTGATGGTTCAAATTATTTTTTCCCTAAATTCACAATCAGCTTCAAACAAGAAGCTTTTGATTACTCACAACCAAATTAGATCATGAAAGACATAAATGTTTCATAAGAAGGTTTTAGTTTTAGTGTTTGCATGAAGGAAAATAAAGTTTCACAACTCCAATCAACTTGAAACAATCTAACACAACTCACAACCTGCATTTGAGATTATTTCCCTTGCCTTAATACTATGTGAATGAGACATATTCAAAGGATTTGATAGATAAAACATACTAAATACATCTGATCATTCATCTACAATACTGAAACAAGAGATATCTAAGAAGGAAATATTGTTTCTTTATTGAAAAATGAAAGGAACTATTGTTACAAGTATAAAATATGAGTTACAAAGTATTTTCTTATCCTAAAAGAGCTTAACAAAGCTACAATACATGCTGAAGAAAAGTAAGAACCCCCTTTAGAAAAGGAAAAAAGAGAAGATATAGAAAATAAGAGAAGCTTGTAACTGAAAGAGAAAACTCATGGTGAACTCGAGCTCTTCTTTTCTTGAAAACTCCACCAATATCATGAATCATCCTTGGTCATGCAAGTTTGAAAAGCATGCAAAAAAGGCCTCAAAAGTGGAGCAAACTTAGTGATTAAGTGTCCAAAACTCCCTTTGAGTGATGGTCAACCCATGTGGGACCTCAAAATTGATGTAAGATTGGCCTTTATGCCTTAAAATCCTCCTAGAAAGGTGGATATGTCATTTTATTACCCATCTCCTATTTTTCCAACTGAACTTGAATTATAACTGCTCTTAAGCTTTTACATGATTCCTTAAATGATTGCATGATAAAAGGCTTATATTTGAACTTTAGCTCACTAGGCATAGGATTTTGTTGTGCAAAATGACATCTTCTCTATCTCTAGATGATGAAATATCTTATTGGGAGTATGAGATCAAAAATCCTATGTTTAAGGGCTCCAAACTATTCATAACTAAATTTTTATGGCATCAAAACTCCCCTTGATTATTGTGTTGCTCATGTGAGGTCTTGAAATGCACTTAAACTGCTACATTTTCCTCCAAACACCCCTTACTCATATGACTGCTCCAAATCTCTATCAAAACTGCTCATTCTTGATTGCTCATCTTCATCGTAAGGCCATTGTGTCTTCCTTGTTCTTTACTTGAGACTTGATGAAATATAGTCCCCCTCTTTGTGTATTTGGAGAAAAATTATTTATTTTGCTCAATAAAAAGAGAAGGAAACTGTATTTTTGTGTCTTTCTCTATCTTGTCAATGAACCCTCTATTCTAGAAATGAAAATATTACCTTAGTACTAGTGAAAATTTCTTGAAAAATACAAACTGTGTTGGTGAGAAATTTAAAGCCTGGTTCTTTTTCCTTATTGTTTTCTAGTTTCTGTATAAAAATATCAAAAACCCAAATTGTAGTTTTTGAGATATGATTGAAATACATGACTACTATCCTTGGGGTGCAAGGCCTTCAAATGGTTACTATTTCCTTTGTCTCACATACTTACTTGAGTTGTCCCATGTATTGATAAGTTTTGATCCAGTCTCCTTGCTTAAAAACATTGAGAATGACTTCATAGAACTCTTGTGATTGTCATCACAATGTTGCTCCCTATTTGAAATCTACCCTCTGAGCTCTATATGAAAGCGTGAATATGGCATATGGCTATCATTGTTGAATCTCTCTACCATTATGCTCTCATGAAAATAAATCTTATGGATAATTTCGACAAAATGTCAAAATTTGGCAACAACTATATTATTTATAACTAAAATGAATAAATTCTAAACTTAAAATAAGGAAAAGCATGAAGAAGATGGATAGAAGAGAAAATTTAAATAAATGGTGAATGTCACTTGTTTGGACATGATCTTGACTGGATCACTATTAAAAAAATACAATAATGGTGAACTACAAGAATGGTGGACCAAAAAACTAATAGCTATTGCACATGGTCAACACTACAACACTATTGTATGAAACTCTTTGAAAATGGAAGGAAAATAAAATGTAGAGAAAAAAACAGGTCTAGAAAACCTTCTATAATACCACATTGAACATTATACATGAAGAAGAGCTAAAGGATCCAGCATAAAATCAATCAATCATCTTGAATACACTTAAATTATTATATTCAATGGCTTTATAAAGCCTTTAATACTCCAACTACCCAAACTACACAAGTAACTAACAACTAACATAAATTTAATAAATAACATTAATATTTGGGTGATTATAGGATTATAGTGGACCATCTACAATGACAATAGGAAAAAAACCATTTCTTCACTTAACCAAAATCTTGAAACTAAAAAGTTGATTTTGGTTTGGTAATACAAAACTAAAATAGATATCCATGAGTAATAAGTATCCCTTATAATATAATAGATATTTGTTTCATAGTTCTCAATTCTCTCAAAAGGTAAACTATATGTCCTGATACATGTGTTTGCCAAAACATAGAGAATTCAAGGAAAAAAGAAAAGAATAATGAATATCAAATAGAGAAATACAAATATTGGATATTTCAAAGCCAAAATTTATCCCACAATTAATAATTATCTATACACGTAATTTTTTGGTTTCTTATCTTTTCTTTTTTCCAAAATTATAAAAATATTTAGATAATTTATGATTTACAATTTTTATTCTAAGCATTATTTTTTAACTCAAATTCAAATGTAATTTAGTAATTTTTATTGTGTTCTAAATTTTTTAATTAAATTGTGTACATAGTTTAACAAGTGTAGCATCGTAAATTGTTACCCTTAACAATTTTACACTATATAATAGGAACCATATTTTGAGATATACCAATTAACTATATTACAGCATAGAAAGAATACTAGGGGAATCTTGAGATAATGTCCTTGATATCCAATTTAGACATGATCAAGAGGATATTTAAGTCCCTTCTTCTCCTAGGTATGATGCTATAAATATGAAGAAGGTCATAGCTTATTTTGAAAAGCATGAGACAAGAATCCTCAATCTCATTAGTAATCAAATGTTTCTTAACCCACAGAAGATAGCCCTCAAGATGGATAAGTTGCAACTTTGGAGTGAATTTAGAGAAGATACTAAATATGGGATCACACTCCTAAGCAAGATTTATGGCTACCCTAATGCTACGGACTTCCATCCATGGATGGTCTAGTTTATATTTGTTTGTGACAACAAGAAGATTGATTGGGCCACTATCATGGGTATGTAATGCTGACATCATCATGGAAAAATAGGCCCTTAAGTGGCAAAACATTTAGAAAATTAGAGTTAGGCAACTTGACACAAAAATTTGAATAAGTTATCTATATTATTTCAAACTATGTAAGAATAGAATCTATAGAAAATTGAATGTAGTTCCTAGGCAGCACTAGGCTTATTTTAAAAAAAAAAATCTATTTGGTTAAAATTTGAAATTTCAATGCAATAGTACTTAAATTTCGGGGAAAAAATAAGAAGTAGGTGTCTGTCTGACCACCCTAACCACAATATGATGATAATATTTTTTTATAAAATTTTAGATATATGTAGACAACTCATGTCTAGATGTGATGCATATTTTTTAATTTTTTTCCAAAAGCTGAGTGAGTATGATTTTTTATAACAACTTTTAAAAATATAAAGCTTAGTATATTACGACCACCTTAACTTGGTCAAAACTTCATGAGGGAATTCAGAAGATTCTTTTATTTTAATAATCTATGGTATGCAAGCGTGGGAATGTGATACATGTTTAGATTCAAAAAATGTGATACCATTTGAAAGTTATAGATAACTTTCAATTAGCCTATCGATCAGACTTTAACCATGTTCAAATAGAAATGAATAATAGTATTTATTAAATTCAAGATAAAACATAATTTTTATTTGTGGAAAACGAGAATCTCGCTTTAAAATCTCTTTTCATTCATCAATTTGGGTAAAAAGTCATTATGCATGAGGCCATCATATCACTTATGTCGCCACTTTTTGGCCCATCATGATCACACATACCCCATAGTCTGAAACCTCCATGAACAACTCAAGAATGTTTTGTAGAGTACTAAATTTTATATGACATCCTATTTAGTATACTTATTTTATATGACATCCTATTTATTATACTTGTTGGCTTCTCAAGAAACTTTTCCAGGGATAACTAGGGTGGGATATTTTTAGCTTGGAGAAGTGAAGATTCATGAGCATTATCCATAGCTAAAATTAGATGATAGGTATAGGCATTATTATATGGTAAATTTTTTTTTTCTATGCTATTATCAAATTATTGGAAGGAGATTTCATACAAATTATTTCTATAGAAGTCATGGAAGAGCTAAAGAATTGGTACATTCAATTTTAAACCTTTACATATATCAGATTGGTTGGCTTCCATAAGTCTCCCCTTAAGCTACTAAGGTACCCCACAAACAAAATGATCTGGTTTGAGATGTGAAGACAAGTCACATAAATTCATAAATTGATTGTAGGCAAGCATAAGTCAAGATATTCATTTCCTATAGACATAGGAGTATACTCTTGTTCCAACATGCAAAATGCCAAGATTTTAGAAATTGAGTTGGAAATGTATACCATGGAGATGTGCAACAATCCTAGGGCTAGATTTGACCCTATTGAAAAATAAAGAAAAGTTATCAATTCATTCATCAAAAATGAACCTTCCCTTGAAGATCATAGGGCTAATTATGAGGAAGAATATGAGGTAAGAATGAAGGATTACTGTTGGTTGATAGTAGATATGATAAAATATTGCAATGTGGCCAAAGTTTCCAAAGAATTGAAATGAAATGGGAAAGTTTTAGATCCCATTTAAAGTGGATAGGGCATTTAAAACCATCCAATCTATAATGTAGATTATTCTATTCAAGAAGATGACAACATAGACACTAGGAATAGAAGTGTCAAGGCTTGTTGTAAAAGGTGGTTAATATCTCCATTCCCAATGATGGAGTTACCAAAGCCCCAACCTTGCACAAAGAATTAAAAGATAGGTGAAGGATCATCTATTACTATTATTAAATAAGATCCATCATCTTCAAAGGTGGTATCAAAGAAGAGAAAAAAAAGAAAGGATTGATATATGATCGAGTGAAGAGGATCTCAAAGAAAAAGTTCCTCTAAAAAGAAGGAAAGAAAAAGATTTTTAGCATAGATTGCATCCACTCAAAGAGTTTCTTCCCCCACTCCTTCATCTCCTTCACATGAATCCACTTTTCCTTCTCCTTCTCCAAGTCCTCCTCCATAGTGGATCCCTAGTCTAGGTCTTGCTCCAACTCTACCTTCTCCACTGAATATTTCTACAACACTTCCACCTTCTCCACCATATTTTCTTCCTCAAAAAACTAATTCACCTCTTCCTCCACCTCCTCCATATCCTCCACATGATCCTTCTTTACCTCCTCCCAAGATGAACCACAAATACAAGAAGAGGACAAAAAAAATAAAGAGGTGGCAGAAGAAGAAGTTTCTATTGAAAAGGAAGTACAAGAAGAAGTTCCTAGATAGAATAAAATGTAATTGAGAAATGTGAGGAAGGATAAATTGAGCCAAATAAGTGTTGAACATTCAAAATATTGATAGGGAGGGTGAATTAGTATTCTTTTAAACCACTTAATCATTTAAACATCCAATATTCATAGTATATTCAATTTACAGTAATGAAGGAAAGCATGAAAACATCCAACAACATCACATAACACATGAACACAAATTTTTTTACATGGAAAACCCAAAATGGGAAAAACCATGATGAGGATTAGTTCACAATATATTATAACTAATTATGGTATATTATAAAAGTTCTCACTGTAGGTGGACTCACTATCCAAGTGGACTAACTGCTAATTGAGAAATAAAAGAGATAGAAGAGATTGTGGCTCATAGCCAGATTTGAACTATTACAATTGCATCTATCATATGCATGAAATGTAGTTCCAATGAAGCTCAAAATACAGACTCAAAAATCTTCATACTGATATGAATCAACACTCTACTCTACTATGCATTTGTACAATTCACATCCATTCACTCTTTTCACATGTCACTTACCTCAAAATATAAAATAAAAATTTAACTTATTCACCCACTTCACCTATAACATCAATTATGTCAGACTAACTAGATGAAATAAACAAAATGTATCTTGTCATCTCAAGATCCAAACATACACGCTTCAAACCAAGATTCAAACCTTATAGAAATGTGAAATAGGTTATTATGGACCTAAAATAGAACCCACATAATAGATCATAACATGTTCAATCTCTGCAATACACCCAACTCATTAGGTCAGCATTGATAATAACCTTATTACAAAATTCACAAATTGTACACCCACATTTGGACACGTGGACCTCCAAAAACTATGCC
The DNA here is from genome assembly GCA_007258455.2 of Sequoia sempervirens. Taxonomy (NCBI): domain Eukaryota; kingdom Viridiplantae; phylum Streptophyta; class Pinopsida; order Cupressales; family Cupressaceae; genus Sequoia; species Sequoia sempervirens. The sequence continues at coordinate 345,630,300 of VDFB02000008.1, forward strand.
AACTAGAATATACACTCATCTAACACCTATCAACATCTCCACAAAATGGAAAATCCAAAAACCAATCCGCGAAGAAGTGCAAACTCATCAACACATATGTATTGAATGAAAATGCCTATAATTGCCAAGCTAAACTTATGTTACTCATAACTACAAAACCATAAACCAAAATGAGATCAAACTCTAGAATTAGGTTCCTTTATCAACCAAAAAAAATATTTTAGAAGTGCAGAGAAAAATATTCAATAGTGGACTAATGTAAACCCAAATACCAGATTTCATTTACATAGAATCACCTTAATTGACATTTAGTCAATTTCTACAATTATTGCCTTCACTAGATCAAACCTTTTTGCAAACTTTTCTTTCACTATTATCTTCTGACATACTGAAGCCATCCAAACTAGTCTACTCAAGGGTCTTCATATTGGAATACAATGTTGACATCAATGACAACACTATAATGCATATATATCTAACCTGTGCTAACCCCACATGCTCATGTTGCCAACAAGTGCATCATTGACAGATCTTAGGACTTATTCTTTCAACAATATCCCCCTTTTTCATTGATGGAAACATG
>VDFB02000008.1:345630982-345659307 GCA_007258455.2 Sequoia sempervirens
ATACAATAGTGTTGTAGTGTTGACCATGTGCAATAGCTATTAGTTTTTTGGTCCACCATTCTTGTAGTTCACCATTATTGTATTTTTTTAATAGTGATCCAGTCAAGATCATGTCCAAACAAGTGACATTCACCATTTATTTAAATTTTCTCTTCTATCCATCTTCTTCATGCTTTTCCTTATTTTAAGTTTAGAATTTATTCATTTTAGTTATAAATAATATAGTTGTTGCCAAATTTTGACATTTTGTCGAAATTATCCATAAGATTTATTTTCATGAGAGCATAATGGTAGAGAGATTCAACAATGATAGCCATATGCCATATTCACGCTTTCATATAGAGCTCAGAGGGTAGATTTCAAATAGGGAGCAACATTGTGATGACAATCACAAGAGTTCTATGAAGTCATTCTCAATGTTTTTAAGCAAGGAGACTGGATCAAAACTTATCAATACATGGGACAACTCAAGTAAGTATGTGAGACAAAGGAAATAGTAACCATTTGAAGGCCTTGCACCCCAAGGATAGTAGTCATGTATTTCAATCATATCTCAAAAACTACAATTTGGGTTTTTGATATTTTTATACAGAAACTAGAAAACAATAAGGAAAAAGAACCAGGCTTTAAATTTCTCACCAACACAGTTTGTATTTTTCAAGAAATTTTCACTAGTACTAAGGTAATATTTTCATTTCTAGAATAGAGGGTTCATTGACAAGATAGAGAAAGACACAAAAATACAGTTTCCTTCTCTTTTTATTGAGCAAAATAAATAATTTTTCTCCAAATACACAAAGAGGGGGACTATATTTCATCAAGTCTCAAGTAAAGAACAAGGAAGACACAATGGCCTTACGATGAAGATGAGCAATCAAGAATGAGCAGTTTTGATAGAGATTTGGAGCAGTCATATGAGTAAGGGGTGTTTGGAGGAAAATGTAGCAGTTTAAGTGCATTTCAAGACCTCACATGAGCAACACAATAATCAAGGGGAGTTTTGATGCCATAAAAATTTAGTTATGAATAGTTTGGAGCCCTTAAACATAGGATTTTTGATCTCATACTCCCAATAAGATATTTCATCATCTAGAGATAGAGAAGATGTCATTTTGCACAACAAAATCCTATGCCTAGTGAGCTAAAGTTCAAATATAAGCCTTTTATCATGCAATCATTTAAGGAATCATGTAAAAGCTTAAGAGCAGTTATAATTCAAGTTCAGTTGGAAAAATAGGAGATGGGTAATAAAATGACATATCCACCTTTCTAGGAGGATTTTAAGGCATAAAGGCCAATCTTACATCAATTTTGAGGTCCCACATGGGTTGACCATCACTCAAAGGGAGTTTTGGACACTTAATCACTAAGTTTGCTCCACTTTTGAGGCCTTTTTTGCATGCTTTTCAAACTTGCATGACCAAGGATGATTCATGATATTGGTGGAGTTTTCAAGAAAAGAAGAGCTCGAGTTCACCATGAGTTTTCTCTTTCAGTTACAAGCTTCTCTTATTTTCTATATCTTCTCTTTTTTCCTTTTCTAAAGGGGGTTCTTACTTTTCTTCAGCATGTATTGTAGCTTTGTTAAGCTCTTTTAGGATAAGAAAATACTTTGTAACTCATATTTTATACTTGTAACAATAGTTCCTTTCATTTTTCAATAAAGAAACAATATTTCCTTCTTAGATATCTCTTGTTTCAGTATTGTAGATGAATGATCAGATGTATTTAGTATGTTTTATCTATCAAATCCTTTGAATATGTCTCATTCACATAGTATTAAGGCAAGGGAAATAATCTCAAATGCAGGTTGTGAGTTGTGTTAGATTGTTTCAAGTTGATTGGAGTTGTGAAACTTTATTTTCCTTCATGCAAACACTAAAACTAAAACCTTCTTATGAAACATTTATGTCTTTCATGATCTAATTTGGTTGTGAGTAATCAAAAGCTTCTTGTTTGAAGCTGATTGTGAATTTAGGGAAAAAATAATTTGAACCATCAATTTTAAGGTTTTATGCACTTCTCTTGCACTCTTATAATTTTTCACCTAAAAGGGGAGAGATAAAACCTAAAAATTGAGGTGGTTTAATCAAAATAAGGTATGTATGATGTAATTATGACTAAATTATATGATCTAAATGCAACTAATTGATAGAATTGATTGATTATGAGTGCAAAACTAATGAAATATGCAATGTCGGTTACAGCGTGAGATGAAACGAACTAGAAACATGGTAAACAATGCAAACAAAATTGAATGATATTAAAAAGTGCACTGGAAGCGAAATGTTAGAATCCCGAAGATTCGGAAATGAAAAATCACTTTTGATGACCAAAGGACTCATTCGCCATAATTGGCGCAAATCAACCCCGCCATTAAAATGACCTAAAATTGATTTTAGGAGTCAATTATGACAAAAATAAACTTTTCCATCCTATAGGTGGGACTCATTTTCCATCGATGGTAACCGGGCCCTCCTCCAAAAATCTATAAATTTAAGGGTCAATTGTAGGTCCAAGATATCACACTTGTCTTCTTCTTGGTTTCCGGGTTGACGAGTCAAACCAAAACAGGATGAATGTTGTCTCCAAGCTAAATTAGGGTTTTCGGCTGACTTGAAACAATTTGATGACTTGTTTACAAAATCTCTTTCAACACTCATTTATTTTCCTGGCAAATCTTCCTATAAGACTTGCAAACACACATGCAAAGAGGGGGAAATGGTTACATTAGAGTATAGGATTTTCCTTAGCCAAATTCTGACTTAAATCAAGCCCCTGGAGTAAAGAAATTAAAATTAAATGAGGAAGTAATGATGAATAAACAAATATGCAGTGTCCTAAACTCACCAAATCCTTGTTGTTGAAGTTTGAAGATATGTCAATGGCTGCTCCAAGATACTTGATAATTGCTTCATTAAATGATGTAATGATGCTTTGAATGCAAGAGTGTTAATGAGTGAATGAGTGAGTGAGATGAATGCTTGAATGAATTAGGCGTAAAATGGATAGAAAAACACTTATTTATACACACTTATGCCCTAATTACCCAATAACACATCACATGCCGATATAAGGTCTTAATGAATAAAAACATGAAAGAAATTTGATTTTTTGGAATTTGGAGCCGAGAGGGAATCATTTGGCAAATCTATGGTGAATGGGTCCCACTCTAGGCTTGCAAGTAAAATAAGAATTAAGTTTCTTTTTAGTAAGCGCTTTTTGGGTTTGAATTCAAAAATACTCTTAACTATGACGCAGAAGTGTAGAAAGGGCCAAATAAAGCATAGGAAAGGTGTAATTAGTGGTGACAAGTCTAGAAAAGCATGAAAGTTTGTTACAAGACTTTACAACACTTCAAAATAAGACTTGGTAAGGGATAAAATATTAATATTTAGATGAATTATAAGAAGAAGAGTCTAGAAAGTTTAGAAACGTCTTACAAATGCTCACAACACCCTTCACAAGACATCATAATTTGAATTATTCAAGACCTAATGTGGAATGCATAAGTTATGTTTACAACATTAAGTCTAAAATAAGTCAAACACTATAAGAGAAAGACCTAAATGGCCAAGGAAAATGTCAATGATCCATTTTTCTATGGTGCCAAAGAGAGATTATGAAAATTTTGCATCACCTCCTAGATTAAAAGCTTTCCATTTCAATTTAGTTATCCTTCACCCTTTCCCATCCAATCCATTAGTTTCTAGGAGATCAAACCAACGTGACAATGTTGAGATCCACCTTTGTTTATGAGCATACCCACAAGATTGAAGTTGTTTCCATGTTTCACAAGATTGTTGAGCATTTAAACTTAACATACGAGTGCAATCTACATGACAACAATAGCTTTTTTGCTATTCTTCATAAAATTCCCCATGCAATTTTTCTATATTGAGTGTTTTTTTTAGTAAAAAATACATTCATATTTTTTTATGTGTTATTGGGAATATTGTTATTGGAGAATCTTTGGAAAAACATAGGAAATTAGATGGTTTGTGGAAATTGAGAAGAATTTTTTTTTAAAATGAGAAACATATGAAGAATTAAGCATTGACCATTATAAGTATTTATCATTATGTAGCATATCATCTAAAGAAAACATGTACAATCTATGCACATAGAAAAATCATATGATCTAATACACTTTCATGGATTTTGGATGTTTTTCTATTTCACAACTATGATGTCCCTCCATTATCATTAATGATTTTTTTTCCTTAGCTTTCAAGTGATCTTAAAAATATGACAATCATACATTGCATGGCATACAAAGGTTGAATAGGTTTGATGGTATTTGCATACCTTGTGTACATAGGAATTGTAGTGGATGGGGCTTTGTAGTTGTATGTTGATTATCAAACCACCAATGATGAAGGGTGATATAAGGTAGGAAAAATTACCAATTAATCTTTATTGCACTATATATAAAATATCAATTTGGATGCCTCATTTCAATTTATAGCATTCACTTAAAGGTTGCCAAGGCTTATGTTTTTAGGAATCATTTCATCAAATAATTCATGTGCTGTAAGAAATGATGTTTAATTTACTATAGTTATAATTTTTCATGCTTCTTGTAAGGAAAATGAAAATTGTGAAAGAAGTAAAACTAATTTTCAAATGCAGTAATGGAGATAGTTACAATGGTAGGTGTAGAATTTTTTTTATTTTCTTTACTTCTAAAAGTTACAATTTCATACAAATTGGAGAATCTTTAATTGTTTTATATATCATTGGAGGATATAACATTTATCTGGAGGCCAATAATATGCATGCCAATTGTATGCATAGACCACAAGAAAAACTATATTTTTGCAAGTTGAAGTCCTTTTGTAAAAATGATGCAGGAAACATGAAATAGACCTGTGAACCTTAGCACTATATAGTAGAAGATGGAGGCAACAACCAACCAAATCCAACCATTAATTTAGGTTTAGGATAAATTTCTTATGTCAACACAAAAGGTGGGTGTTAGGAATTAGTGCATCATCACTCATGAGTTAACAAATAAAAAATAATAATAAATTAACATATTATTGTTAATTTATTAAATAGATCTTAATCGTTAGTTAGTTGTTATATAGTTGGAAGTTAAAATGCATTATAAATCCATTGAATGTAATAATGTAAGTGTTTCAAAGATGATTTATTGATTGTTGTGTTGGGGCCTTTCAATCTTCTTTGTGTCATAATTTCAATAATTTTTTTGTGTATATTTAAATTATTATTTTTTATTTCATTCAAACAAACTTATATTAATATATAGTGTAAAAATATTTCTTAGGATTGTTTTTCTATATTTTTCTCATTTTCCATGTTTTTCATTAGGGACATTTATGTTTGGAAAACACTTATGTTCACTATAAAATAGAATATTAATATAATAATTAAACAAAATATATTGAAAATTATACTTTTTGAAAAGCTTAAATCTAGGGTTGTAATCATATAAAGTCTCATTTCATGGTAATTTCAATTAATTGTTAAAACATTGGATCAATCACCTTTTATATTGCAAACTAAGCGAGTAGAAGTTGAAGGTTCAATTAAGGGCCTTCATTTAAGGATAACTTTAGTTGAAGACCCTTGATAATAGCTATTTTGGGCATACAACATTAAAATGGGGAGATAAGCCATCATTATGATTTAATACATCTTCATTTGAGACTTGTTAACATTTGGTAGGCCTCATATCTTCAATGAAGGACCCATTTGAAGATTTTCAAGGATCCTTTCCTTACAAGACCATTTATGCCTCATTCAACAAGAGGGTCACACATTTGTGACTCCATTGTGTATCTACCCTATAGCTTGCTTGCATATTTAATTGGGGGTAAAATTAATGCTAAAAATTGTGAACCTATTCCATTTTCCCTTATGAATTGAACATACTTTGATTAGAGTCTCTTAAATGCACTAGCAAGCATATTAGGGGTATACTATTGTATGCATTTGAAAAATAACATTCATGCATCCTAATAACATCATCATTCATCTTGAGATACTAATCATGATCCATAAATCCATTATTCAAAAAACCTTAATCAAATCCATGAAAGAAGATTTGAACTAAGTCACCTGCATTTATAAACTTGAACCTTAAATTTTTAAAATTAAATTCAAATTAATTCATGTCCCACCTACTAGTTTTCATGAACCAAGCTAGTGCACACTTGAGTTGAACTTTGTGTCAATTTTTATATTTTAAATAAATTCATTCACTCAACTAAAATGATGCTAGAATGTCAATATAATACATAGGTCAAAGTGGTTTAAAGAGAATCTATCTTGCATTAATATATGTTTTTGCATATTTCAATTAGAGCCTTGAAGATCATAGCACACATGCTTCTTGGTTTTGGCTCTTTAAATTTGAGCAATAATGTTGTTGGACAAGTAGGGATATGTGAAATATTTCTAGACACCATAGATCCTCACAACTAAAGATCAAGGTAAATGAATTCCAATAATCTATCTTTTGTTAGTTCAAATCTATAAGCCATAGTTTATGTTCACATGCAAGTTCAAATCCTCACTTGCATATGTAAAAATAAGCAAAAATAGTCAATTCGAGTAGATTTCCTCACTCAAATAATCTAGAGAAAAATTCTAATATCCTTCCAAATCAAATTTTGATATTTGTCACAATACACCATCATGAAATTTCAAACTTGTAATGGCATGAATTTATACCCCTCACAAATTCCCCATTTACACACCTCCTACCATAGATAAATTAAACCCGACGATGCTATTCCACATCCCCCATTCACTTGCCACCCACCTAGCGACTATATTTATTGTTCATGGAGGATATTATTTTAGGGATGCTAGCACAATACATGAACATCTGTGCAATGCGCTAGCATCTTGACAGGATTCTTGTCTTTTGACTCTGTAGAGGTGTTACAACTATCCATTAGTGATGAAGTGTGATGCTTCTGCACCCTTGATCGACCTCAAATGACTCCTTTGCCTCCAATTTCATCTTCAAATGGCCTATTCATTCATCTCATTCATCTGCTTCACATTTCTTAATCTCCCTACACACTTCTTGATCTTTTTCAGCATTCTACTAACTTCATACACAACATTTTCATCTTCATTGAAGCTCCAAGATAGAGCTTTGGTTGGTCTACTTCTCTTATTGTTACAACAATGTTGGTATTCACAAGATTTTGAGCTCACATCTTCCTTCACATGCCTTGAGAGAATCTTGTGGGGAGGTGATATCCATTCACTTAGCATCATTATATTATTTTTGTAGCATATTGTTGTTAGCATAGCACATAGTACTTATACTTCAATATAATTCTTTATCATACTTTCTCTATCATTTCTATTATAGTTGTTCGTGGAGGTGGAAACACCAAAACAGGGGTTTGACAATGGCAAGCCTCAAAATATCCCCAACTTTTTTCCTCATTCTTTTGTATGTAGTTATTTCATTCATGAGGAGCTTATGGGAAGCTATACTAACTGTAAGTTGGATTTTTGCCACCTTTTCTCTCATCAAATTCTAGTCCAGAGTTATTAAAGTATTCTTCTTTCCATTTCAGTCATTTAGTTATCTTTTGTTTCTTGTCATCGTATCAAACTATACCAATCAAGTCATTAGTAAATTCTCTTTGATTTTTAGCTATACTTTGTATTCTTTGTCCATATGAATGCTAGTACCTGACTAGGACACTAGTGCACCGCATTGTCATATGTCTTTTGCACTAGAGTCCTTTGGAAAAGAGCTTCCTAAGATGTAATCTAGACTTAGGAATTTTCTCACCTACCCTCCTAAACATCTCGGGTTGATAGAAGGAAAGAGACAAATCATTTTCCCTTCCTTTTTTCCCCCTTAAACATCAAACCTATCTTAAATAATCCATTAATGTGAGGTAGATTTGGGCAATTGATTGTTCTAGACCCTCCCGTGATCTGGGGTCTTAAGCAGTCGGTCTCTACATTTTTTTGAACCTGACATGAACTATTCTAGTTTCATTTCATAGTGTTGAAGGTGTCTACTCTCATGTTATAATTGTGTTGTAGGGAACCTAGCCTTGCAATCCAACATACAACCCCTAGCGGCATAGCTAGAAGACTCCCTAAATATTGTGAAGAAAAATCTAGAATATTTCACTATCTAACTGTTAAACCCTTGGGGGCTTCTAGGAAAGTCCTTTCTAGTGTATGTAGAAGATGACTTCTTTCATGCATCTTCCCATCCTATCTGTGTAGCCTACGAGTGGGTCTCTTGCTATAACCTTTACCTCATAGGATTTATTGATGAATTCTAATAGAGAACCCTCTCCTTTGTACATTCCCACTCGTATCAATGGGAATACCATGATTGGAATTCTCATTGATCCTATATGGTAGGTTAATATTGTGACACAGGAGATCATATTGATAAAAATTTTACATATGAATGCTTTTTTTGATTTTATCTTGGAGTCTAACTTGTTCACGGTGAACCTAGGAATTCCTTGGCTAGTTCCATGAACTCAATCCCTTCGGTGGTCCATAAGTGCTTGAAATTGTCCTATGAGGGCTCCATGAACATTGTGCATGACATTGGATAGAAAACCCTAGTGTCACGTGTGGCTTATTCATTAGATCACTTCTGGCATTCCCTTATTGGTTTGCTTCCTCCAAGGATAGACCTCGTGTATCACACTTATATAAAATACAAGAATGGGGTCATAGTGTCAAAAGTGACCTATCTTCCTTCTCCCTATGCTATTTTAGTTAAGGCTTCCATGATAGTGTAACATCAGATTGCCTCTATTGCTCAAAAAAAGGAGATGGGGAAGTCCACTCTCGAGCCTTCTTCTTCTATAGTTTCAACTGCCTCTAGCACTCACCTTGCTATGATGCCCTTGATTTCTTCCCCTATGCATCTCTTGGGGATTTAGATGGTGCCCAATTGGTAGAAGTACGGGCTTTAGGTGTTTGACTTTCTTATCTTACCCAAGGTTCCTCAACTCATTATGTATGGTAAGGGGAAGGGTCCTCGTGGAGTCACCTCTATGCCTCAGCCTCCACGACCTCCAACTGCTCCTACCCCTAGGGTGGAAAATGGGAAGAGGCCCACCATTGAGGCATTTTTGTTTGCTTCTCCTCCTATTGTTGTATTTTCTCATACATATCTTCCTCTTATTTTTGTCCAAGAGTTACTCCCTCTATTGGAAAGAGTTCTGATGGACACTTTGATGACTAAATAGGAACCTTTCACTTCTTCTCAAGTTGTAGCCTCTATCTCTCAAAGCCAAAGAAATTTCCTAATCTATGAGCATAAGCATCAGAGGAAGGCTTTGACTGCTAACCAAGTTACTTTGTGAAAGGAGGAAGGGGAGCCAACAACTACTATTTTGATGTCTTCTATTATGTCCTCTTTTGCTCCTACTTCAGTTCCCACTGCCTCAATCTTGCTTCTCACTCCCTCTGTGAGCATAGATGATCCTCAGCCCAAAATGGTTCAATTTTTCATTGCTCCTTTGGTTGATCCTCCTCTTTCTATGTCCCTTCCAAACATCCTACCTTTTCCCAAGCCTTTGGATATTTTGAATACCTTGATGGTGTTTGTTGTGGTTTTCTTCTCTTCCTTCTTGCCTTCCTACTTCATTTATAGGGATCTTGCATCCTCTGATGAAATGCAAGTTGGAGGATGAACTTGCTTCTAATAGGGGTCAGAAGAAGGGATCACCTTCTTTGAAAGCTAGTTCTGCATTGACTTGCATTTTCCTAGTGACAAAGGAAACCCTAGCATCCCTTGAGTTTGTCACTACCTACTGAGTCTTTTTGGTAGTGGATCTCGAGTCCCTCCTTCCTCACCCACTCATTTGACACATGGAACTCTCATCAAGTGTATGTTCAACTCTATAGATGTTTTCTTAGCTATGTTAGTGGATTTTGCAAAATCAATGGTGTTTACCTCACAAGAGTTGAGCGAAAAAGACTTTGAAGGGCCCTCTTCCTTGGATCTTGTCATAGGAGATTCAAAGGGTGCTCCCCTTGCTATACCACCCTTGCAATCTCATCTACCTTCCCCTTATAATGATCTTAATTTGTAGAACAATGACATCTTGGTTGATGTGGAATAGGAGGGCACCTATTCTTTACTTGTAGATTACATTTGTGCATGTGTTGTGTTTCCCCCATTCTTGTTTTATATGTTCTTGGAGGGCCCTTGTCACCCTTGTAGGTGCTTGGATACAAGATTTTTTTGTGTTGTAACCTTCTTCTATTTGTTACATCATTCTTCCTCTATTGTGCCTTGATTTTTGACAATTGGGGACAATGCAAAGTGTTGGGGGCATTTAGGCCTCCCTTCCATGTTGACCCATTTTTTAATTTGTATTTTTTCTGCACGTACATTTCTTCACATTGTTTGATATGGTAGGGGATTGATGACAATTTTTGTGTATATATATACATATAAATTTTATCTATCTATTGATATCTATGAGTAGTTCCAACCCTAAAATATCAAACCCCCTATCTCTTGATGTATGTTGTATTTCTTGCATTTTCCTTTTATCTTTCTCTCTTCTTTTCTTGCTTTGTGATGATGTGGTTCATATGTGCTATCCATCATGTTTGTGAAAACATTTCCATGATTACATCATGTCATGTATTATAGACCACAACATCACTTTCTTCTCTATCATTAGGATATCACATGCCTTTGTGTTCAATACACACCATCCTAAATGAGGGTTGTCATACTTCTTTGATTTTAAAAAAGGTGTTGAAACATAGAAAAAGATATTCACCCCAAATTTATTACTAAATGGATGAACCTAATTTTGGAACTTATTTGTTTCATTCAATTATGAGGGCTATAATGCATAAATAAGAATCATAAATCAAACCAAACCAATATAACAATCAAAAGGCGGGTTTTAAGAGGGTTAAATGATGTGTACCTATTACAAAATGTGATTTTTCAAGCCTTACTAAGTGTTAGCCCAATTTTTGCTCATCAAAATTTTGAAAATTTCCCCCAAAGTTGAAGTACCAATATTCAGAAGAATGTGAAAGCCTGTGCTAATAACTTGGGAATAAAGTTAATATTAATAGTAATCCTAAATCCTCATCACATGCTACTCTTGAGATATACACACATTATTCATGGAAGCCATAAAATTATTTGGGAAAAGCCTTGTTTAAATAGTTTCCATTGAGCTTCAACCTATTGTGAACAGTGAAATATCATAACTAAAGATTGTATAGCAGGTAAGCATCTAGCAGGTCAATTATAACTATATAAAGAAATGTTGGATACCATCAAGTTCAACATTGAGCCTTAATGCAATCAAAGTATTATTTTTACCAAAGGTGGAGTGTCACCTGAGTCACACCAATGATCAATGGATATTTTCAAGAATGTCGTACAATTTTCACCTTTGGTCAATGATATGAAAAATGCAACATAATTGTTTCAACCCCCCAAAAGAAAATCATGTGGTGATACATGTACTAAAAGAATAAGAAGACTTATATGCTATGACGAATGCATTTTTGAACATAATGAAGAAATTTGAAGGTGAAGAATTTTGACCCTTCATGATGTCTTGTAAATCCTTTGAGGACTGACATAAAGAGAATGTATTGGTGGAATTTGGAAAGGTTAGCATAACCTATTAAAACTTTGCTTGCATAGTAAATATGTTATAGGTAGTGATTTTATAAAGATGTAAAACTTGTTGTCATTGTTAGAAGAACCACATAATATCCCACCTCACAAAAAAATTCAAGACATCGAGAGGCTAGCGAGATCTAGAGTGGTACTCATAACCACTAAAATCCCCACCTCAAGCATTTAAAGGGGATATTGGAAAGACATCGCCAGTGAAAAGGTCACTCTATAATGAAGGCTAACTAAGGATCAATAGAGGAAATTTTAGGAGACACAATGATCCCAATCTCAGAGAACTCACCAAGGAATTTGAAACTAATGGGGAATTTGACACAGATTGTTCTAATGAAGTATAATCCATGAGATGAAATTTTAATCAAGATAGTGATGGAAAATTATAATGTTGTCATTGATCTTATTGGGAAAGAATATGAGACATACAATTTCAGATGTGAATGGAGTAATTTCTTAGCATCTTGAAAAGATAGCTAAAGAGCATGGAGGTATTATGAGGTTTATACAAGTATCTTGTCTTGGAGCATCTCCATCATCACCATCTTGAATGATAAGAATAAAAGTGACATCATACATAAGTTTCATCCAACATGCTAGCACGAACAAATAAGAGTAATATCATCTCTATCATTAATGAATCTCTCATTTGGAAATGCTTTTCATTGAGTAGGTATCACATTTGAGGAGATAGGCATTTTGGTTGATGAGCATTGAAGAACCAAAGTGTTGTGGTAGCTATATATTCAAGCTTCAATGACTTGCTCATAAAACTTCCTAATAAGTTACAAATTTCTCACATATCTTTCCACTGGGGAAAGATGACAATCATATATCATTTTTCAACCTCAAAGCATGATACAGTCATGATGTGATCTCATAGATAGTGCCATTATAATGGTTTTAAAAGGAAATAATTTCATGGCAATGGCAAGGAAACATCGATTTCCCAGACCAATGTTTTTCTTCATGTAATTTCACTCCATTGTGTTGAAAACTAGTGATATTCAATCTACAAGTCAAGAAAGATTTGGAAGTTATGTTGCACTCCCTTGAAATCGCAAGACATGAAAGCTTGGTTTTGTTAAAACAAGAGTAATGTGGGAGTAACTATTAATCATAATGGTGAAAATCATACAAAGTGTGAAAGGCACACAAACTTCATCAAGATGCTAAGGGAACATTGATTAGAGAGAAAAAGATGACAAGGAAATAACATTCACATAAAGGATAAATTTGAAGCATTTGAATAAAATAATTATAACTTTACAAGATGGTAGTTGTGAAACTAAAAGAAGGTGAAGAGTTCCTTTATAATGGGTTTCAAAAACAAAGAGTCAGTTACGAGAAACTGAAGGATATCATTAAGGGAATTGAAAAATGTTTCCAATAGAAAACAAATAATGAATAGAGAATCTCAAGAGATGGTTATGGAATGGAAAAGAGTTTTCACATAGCTGAATAGGGGTTCGTTTTAGAGAAATCTATAAATGTGTAATCTAGAGCATTTTTGGGGGCGTCTTTTTGCTATGAAATGGGAGCCTCTTTGAAGGCTATGGGATTGCAGTAATTGATCTGTGTTCTATTCAACTGGGGGAGAGACATCATTTTTGAAAGCTCAATATTATTTTAGACTTTGCTACTATTACTGTGAATGAAATCACTATTTGTCTTTGTGCATTTAATCTGTGAAGTTGATCTGGGTTCTTAAATCTTTGTGTTTGAGAGCATCTTAATGCATTATCTTATCTTTGTATAAGTGATGCAGTTTTCTTCATGATAGATTTTGTTTTAAGATAATATTGAGTTCATTATTTTAATTCCCCATGGTTTACAAGTTAAGTTGGTCTTTGTGCCAGTATTTTATTATTTGTATCCTACATTTGATATTGGGATTTTTCTTGATATTGGGTTTGGCCTTTTCTAATTCATGGTTAAAATAAAACATTATTTTTATTTCTCGTTCTTTCAATTCATTGAAGGTCATTAGAGGGAGTTGTACCTCCAAAATTTACAGGAAGATTTCCAATTCAATAGTGATCTCTAGAGTTGTTGGTAAATAACTTTTCTTCACTACTCAGAATATTTGAGTCATTGTATCTTATTATTCAAAGAGGACAATACGTTTGCGAACATTGAGGACTCATTCACCCACTAGTGAATGGGTCCCTTCTAGGGTTCTAAAAAATCAATTTTTGGGTTCTATTCTTCAATGTTTGCACTCCTAGATTCCAAGTGTTTAGCTCTCAAAAGCTGGAAATAAATTTTGTAGAAGAATTTCCGTGATCTTGCAAGAAAGATGACAACTTTGCAACTTTGACAACTTTTGTTCTACAATTTATCTTCAACCTAAAACCTACGATCACACATCAAAAGAGAATAAAAATGTTGTTTTCTTAGGGAATAGGGGTTTGCCTTGGTCAAACCCCATTTTGGTAATTAAACAGGTTTGAATTGAAACAATGCATAAAGGGAAAGATGAATGAACAATGTAATGCTACAACTCACCAATCGTCAATTGAACCTTGGAAAAAAACTATGAAACTTAGCATGAAGTGGCCTCAATGTATATAGATCCTGATCATAGAATTTGACATGAAATAATGCTTGAATTGGATCTTCAATGCTACAACATCACATTAGTTGAACAACATGCATCAATTTGACATGATGAAATGGATCTTTTATTACTACAGTAAACTTTAATAATCTACCCTTGAACTCCTTCTTGAATGCTCTTGAATTCTCTTTATTGTGAAATCCTTAGCTTGCTTGAAATCTTCTAGGTGCAACTATGTGGAATAACCTTATATTTCTACTTAAGTTACTCTTAATTCATAAAATTAAAATATAACACAAGTCAACATCAGATCTAGGATTTGAATTTATTAAAATACTACCAAAAACATATCCTAAGAGGGGTGTCCTAAAATTAGTGAGGACCCATTTTCCATAGGGCAAATGGATCCTAGCATAATTAACTAGGGCACATTTAAGGGGATGTGAAATGTGATGTCAAAAGAGGGGGTCCTAGGACCTTGTGAGGACTCATTTTCTAGGTGGAATATGGGTCCTAGGTGACTAACCTATGACACATTCCTCACAAAATTATGTGTTGTGTAATATTATTTAAGAGTTTCAAGATTTCTCCATCAAAAAATGGAATTAATTAGGCTTGGATTTGAATTAAAGGGGACAATTAAGCTTAGATTAACCTCAATTAATTAATAAAACCCTAGATTAGTGTGAAATTATAAAGACACTTTACAACACCCTAAATACGGCACCATTAAGTCCATTTTATTATTAATTATTCATTCCCCAATTAAGTGTGAAAAAGAGTTAATTTTCTCAAAGCTACATTTTTCCCACACTTTAGTGAGAGTGTGACCTCATGTTAGAATCACACTAAAGTAGAAATTCATGACACTTATGTATGAAACAATGATAAATCTATACACAATCATACACTATCAAAGACTTAGGAAAATAAAGTATCAAGCTTTAATTGTGCCAGCACGATGTGGAACGCGACTATTTTTCCATACCATGCATGCTCACTCTGGGGTAGTGGAGCCTCAGACCATCCACTAGGTCAGTATCCCAAGAGGGTGTGAAATGAGAGAATCATATTAGGTTCCCATACTATATCAAAGTTATCCTCTTGATAGCATCAATAAGGCACAACAGTGCTAGATGCTTATGATCATTATGTCTATAGGTTTTTTCGTTTAAATGAATCTTCCTTCATTCATGTAAGGCCTTCTTCTTAGGGATCATTGTGATTAATGTCTCGAAGAGAGGAAAATTCAAGAGTATCATATTTCCACTTATGGGATGCCTTGCTTTGCATAAATCCACTAAGGGAAAGTCATACAATTCACTAAGGGAAAGTCATACAATTAGAATTATCACACTCTTGGAGGACATCAAACCCAATTACACTACTAAGAAAAGAATGCATCATAAGAAAAAAAAAATCATGCAATGAAATATGCAAAATGTTAAAAGACATCATTAATGTATGCCCCCACTTTAAAGAAATTTCTAACACCAAATTTTTGTGGGTAACTACTTCAAATTAGCTAATGTTCCATCCTAAGACATGAGAGATTACTCGGAAAGCCCTATTCCAAGTCATATGTTTCTAAAATAGAGCTACGTCATGAAAAATGGAGGGATTTCCCCCAAAAATACAGAAGGGATCTATGGATCCATGGTTAGTATATCTTTGCTACAATATAGTCATAGAGCTTAGAAATTTCATCATTCCCCAAATACTCATAGAATTAGAAGAATGAAAGAAAGAGAATGAAAACAAAGAAAAAAACTTTGGGTCAACATGGAAGATACCTAAATGTCTCAATTCCTTACGTCATCCCTAAAAGGAAAACACACAAAAAGAAAAAAAGATAAAATTTTTACGACATATAGAATAATTTAGGTACATATAGAGGAGTGCACAAAAAGAGAGGGAGATACATCAAATGAAACAACATGCGGTATCACATTATCCACATGAAATCACATGAAAGAAACATGAAATAGAAAAATAATGCAAAATATTAGTAAGGAAAATGCAAGTCAACCTATAGTAGGCCATCTACATCCCAATCTCAGTCGACATATAGAGAAGGTGAACAACTAGCCAAAGGGACCACATCAAATTCCAAAAATAGGACAAGGCTAAACTAACCCCTTGCCCCAACTAAGTGGAAGACAATGATGATTCAAGATAGGTGATGAGAATGAGATCCTTGTGATAAAGAGACTAATTTTCAATGAGTGTAGAACATGCAATAGTGATCATAATAAGATCCTAAAACTATTACATGGAAAGGAGAAAAAGGACATGCTTTAGGTCAAGATGGATTTTTAAAGGGTTTAAATTTATTCCAAATTTATTACATGGCAAGGAGCAAAAGGACATGCTTTAGGACATATTTTGTTTAAAGGTTGAAAATCATCAATGTTGTGTCAAAATAATCTCTGATAAGCACAATATGGTTTGGTTTTATTAGTTTTTCTTTTTGTCAAGTTTTCAGGTTTAGGCGGTAATTTGATTAGTTACCAATGTAAAAGAGCATAGAAGATCATCTCGCATTTGGATAGATCTAACATTTTATAAAGAGATTTAAGATGATCATACAGTTGTTGTAATTGAAGTGTTTGATGTTCATGTACTCTAGGTTTCATTTTCTTCGGTTTCATAATGATGTTGTTATCACTTTCTTCTTCTAACTACTCTTTGCTTTTTTATAAAAGGGTGTGTTAGGAGTAACAAAGCACTTTGAACTTGTAGGTTCTTCTTTCTTATGCACGAGAGATGTAATGTAAGGTGATTGAGGAGGAGTAAAATTTAGGTAAATGATATGGACTAAGGAACATATGAACTCTATCCCATCATTATGTTTATGTGTCGTTTGTATGTTCCCTATAAGAGGAAGGGAATAACCAATCATAGGTTTGGTTTTTGTAAAATTTTGCAAGATTTTCAATTCTTCATCTAGCCTCCTTATGTTTTCTTGTGGGATATTAGTAATATATTGCACACTATTTGTAAGAAGGGAAGTCATAGGAAATGAGGTATGAAAACTATGATCCTTAGGAGGTTTATTATCAACACTATTAGGAAGAGAGCTAGAAAACTAAAGATATATAGTGAATCATATATTGCGGGATGTCACGAGTCTAAAACTATGTCTCACAATAGTATTGCTAATAGGAAACAAAGTTGTAAAGCTAATACAAGTTTTACAAACTTAGTTTGCATACCCAAAATGGAAAGAGGCTTAAAATGCAATGCAATGACCTAGGATGAAATGTGTAAATGCAATTTTTAGATTCTAAACAAGGTAATTTACTAATTACACTATGAAAAAATCTGAAAATGAAATGTTGTAAATGGAATTTTGAATTTAGACAATGCACTAAATGAACAAAATTAAGCTATATCTAATGAAATGAATAAAACAAAAAATCAAGAATTTGTAATAGAGATCTAATAGCAGCAAACAAAAGCATAGTAATGAAGATTTTAAATTCTAGAAATGCAGATTAAGGTCTAATCAAGAACTCATTTTCCATAGGTAAAATGGGTCCTAGATTAGGGTTTTGAAATTGATTTTTTATAAATTTTTGGTTGTTTTCTAGTGATTTTCAGATTCGGTTTGCTATAGATTTTAGGTTCATATTTTTGTAAATGCAATGTGAAATTTGAGTGAAAATTATGACAAAATGATGACCTAAAACACCTAGTTTGATATCCAATTTTGTTTTCAATTTTCAAATGCAAGGTTATGTGATGCAAGATGATATGCAAAATGACTATTTTTTTGTAATTTTTAGATTTAAAAATGCAAGCAATGCAATCCTAAAACCCTAGATGAGATGCAAATTTGAATGCAAACTAAAGACCATAAATGAGATCTAATTCAATGAAAATGAATGGAAGTGAATGCAAGATCTAATCTAAGATTCCAAGGAGACTTCAAAATCAGAAAACTACAATGTTCAAAAAGAGGTCAAGTTCACCAAAATGAAACATAGAAAAAGAGGTTCACCCCAAATCGATTACCAAAGGGATGAACCTAATTTTTGGAGTTGCTTGTTTCATTCAATTATGAGGGCTATAATGCATAAATAAGAATCAGTGAAAAAAGCTAACCAATATAGTGATCAAAATATAGGTTTTAAGAGGGTCAAATGATGTGTACCTATTGTAAAAAGTGCTTTTTTGGGCCTCTGTGAGGACTCATTCACCTAGTGGTGAATGGGTCCTTGCTAGGGTTCTAGAAAATCAATTTCTAGGTTATATTATTCAATGTTTGCATTCCCAGATCCCAGGTGTTCAACTCTTGAGAGTCGAAAATAAATTTTGTAGAAGACTTTCCATGATCTTGCAAGAAAGATATCAACTTTGCAACTTTGAAAAATTTTGTTCTCTAATTTATCTTCAAATTAAAACCTGCAATCACACACAAAGGAGAAGAAAAATGTTGTTTTGTTAGGGAATAGGGGTTTTCCTCGGTCAAACCTCATTTTGGTAATTACACTTTGAATTGAAACAATGCATAAAAGGAAAGATGAATGAAAAATGTAATGCCACAACTCACCAATCCTGAATTGAACCTTGGAATATATAAATCTAAAACTTAGCATGAAGTGGCCTCAATGTATGTAGATCTTGATCATAGAATTTGAAATGAAATAATGCTTGAATTGGATCGTCAATGGTGCAACATCACATTAGCTCAACAAAATGCATGACTTTGACATGATGAAATGGATCTTTGATTGCTAAAATAAAATTTAATAATTTTCCCTTGAATGAATTCTTGAATGCTCTTTAATGTTGTCAATTGTGAAATCCTTAGCTTGCTTGAAATCTTCTAGATGAAATTATGTGGAATAACCTTGTATTTATAATTAACTTACTCTTAATTCTTGAAATTCAAATAACACAAGCCAACATTAGATCTAGGATTTGAAATTATTAAAATACCACCAAAAACATATCCCAAGAGGGGTGTCCTAAGTTAAGTGAGGACCCATTAGCCATAGGGGGAATCGGTCCTAGCATTATTAACTAGTATACATTTCAAGGAATGTGAAATTTCCTGTCAAAAGGGTCTCCTAGGACCTGGTGAGCACCCATTTTCCAGGTTTTGAATGGGTCCTAGGTCACTAACCTAGGAAAAATTCCTCACAAAATTAAGTGTTGTGTAATACTATTTAAGAGTGTTAGGCTTTATCTCTCAGAAAATGTAATCAATTAGATATGGATTTGAATTAAAGGGGCCAATTAATCTCAAATTAGCCTCAATTAATTAATAAAACCCTAGATTAGTGTGAAATTGTAAAGAAACACTTTACAACACCCTAAATAAGGAACCATTAAGTCCATTTTATTATTGATTATTCATTCCCCAATTAAGTGTGAAAAATGGTTACTTTTTTCAATTCCATAGGTGTATTTGGTGGCCAACAAATACCTCGTTTGAAAATCCCTTATTTCTCAAAAACTATATTCTTCAACAAGGACCCCTAGTTGAACTTTCCTTTCCCCATGGACTTGTAAAGAAATAATCTAAAAAATTTCCTTCGAGAAGGGTGTACTTTTTCTGATGAAGAAGTCTAAAGACTTACCCTTGTGAGGGAGTATTCTTCCTAACAAATTTCTTTATGAAAGAGGTCTTTTGAAAGGATTCATTTATGCTGGAATAATTTGTAGAAAATGTATTTTATTTTCAAAGAAAGCATCCCTTGAGTGGACCCCTATTCTTTTGAAGTGTTCCTAAGGGACCCCTTTGAAATATTCTCCTCCAATTGTTGACTGTCTATTTGTGACTGTTTGTCTAGCTACAGGGCATTTTTTTATCTAACATATTTTGTCCGTGGATTAACATGTTGCTTTACAAGACCTATGAAGCTTCTTTTTCGATCAAGCTTGGAGATCTGAGGACCTCAAGCTTTCCTTGCAGGATTGAGCAACTATAGGGGCCTATCAGACTTTGTGAAACCCTTCACACCTGGATTCCCTCAAGACTGAGCACCTAGGGTGCCTCCTCTATAGGATTGAGCACCTACAAATCCTTTTGTTCACCTTCGATAGGTCTACGTGTTGTGAGCACAAGTATGAAAGTGTTGTCATTGATGTTAACTAGTTAACTGGTTCTCAACTAGTTGTTGTTGTCATTGATGTCATGGATAATGGTTATTGGTTGTATATGTTGAGGATATTGAGAAAATTGTAAATGAAATAGTTGTAGGTGTTCAATCGTTGCTCAATTTATTGCTCTAGGATTTTTTGCTATACTGATGAGGATCTGAGGTATTGTTCATGGTTGTTGGAAGTTTTTATATCTATGATTTAGGCTTTTGGATCATTGTACAATGCAAGTTATGTTCACTAATTGTGAACTATGTTTTTTAGTGTATCTGGTTGAGGACTTGAGAAATGTAGTTGCTCTAGATTTCTTCTTGTTCAAGTCTTATGACTTGTGGTTCTGGAGTTAAGATGATATGATTGTGTTGAAGATAATTTTTTCATTTTGGAGGATTGGATCATGCTAAGGTTGTGTGTGCTTAATTGATTTATGTGTTTTACACTAGTTTGGATGACCTTGTGTTTAACACTAATTTTGAAGCTTATGAAAGTGTGTTGAAGCATGTGTTTGGGTTGCCATCATTCTAATTCCACCCTAGAATATTTTTGCACCAACCTAATTTGAATTTGTAAACAAAAATGGTGTTTGGCCAACTTTTGATATGTTTCAAAGTTGAAAATCGTAAATATATAGGATGAGATATTGGTGAAAGGTGTGCAAAGAAAAAGAGCAAGATAGATGTAAGATAGATGTGAATAAGTGTGTATGAAATGTGATTACATGCAAATCATTGTGAAGTCTAATTGTGGAGTTTTCAGAAGCAACGAGTTGAAGGTGTACTCTATCATTCAGGCATGTCTGTAAGTGTTTGAGAAAATTGTGGTGGAAATCTCTATTGAATTGAGACTATTTTTCTCTATGTAACAAATCTCTTCTATCTTCTTTGTATTTGTGTGGTAGTGAGCCCTCAAGGTGGTTAACCCTTGTCGAATAATGAGTCCTAATTTGGATAGTGAGTCCTATTTTGGTTGTGATCCTTTGTAGTTAGTTTTGATATTCTCTATATTATGAGCTAATCCTCACCATGATTTTTCCCTTATTGGGTTTTACACATAAATCTAGTGTTGTTGTGTATGTGTGATGTTTTCTCAGTTTCTAGCTTTGCACTTAATGATTAATCATATTATCGTAATAAAGGGTTTGTGATTAATTTAATTTCTAGTGAAAGTTTTAAAGGTCAAATTTTATGAAAACTGATTCACCCACCTTCTTAGTTGTTTTTTTCAACAATTGGTATCAAAGCTTGGCTCCTTGGAGAAAATCTTAACCACTTAAGGAAGGTATGGGGTGGTAAAAATAAATCACTTTTGAATTTCCTAGGTTTGATGGAACAAATTATGCTATTTAGAAAATATAAATGGAAGGATATCTGGAAAATTGTGGATATGATGTTGAAAAAGATTATAAGACTATTTGCACTCCTCTAGCTAATGGTTTGATTACAACTGATGAAATCAAGGTGCATGAAGCAAACAATATGGAGCATTTTATTTTGAAGAATAGTATTTCACATTCTGAGTTGATTAAAGTTCAAAATCTAAAGACTGTTAAAGAAGTATGGGGTTCTTTATAAAATATGCACGAAGGAGATGTAAAGGGCAAAGATGCAAAGTTGCAAAATTTAGAGGCATAGTTTGAGGTCTTGTATATGTCTGAAGATGAGAACATTAAATCTTATGGGTAGAGAGTGGATGAGCTAGTAGCTAGTATGTGAGGACTTTGTGCTATAATAGATGAATCCAGGACTGTGAAGAAGATTCTTAGAACTCTCCCTAATGCATATAGTGAAAAGGTATCTACTTTTGAAGAATGTGTGGGTTACAAGACTTATGCTAAAGATCAATTATTGGGAACTCTAACATCTTATGAGATGAGAAAACCAAATATGAGAACAAATAAAAATCTAAAACTTCTTTCAAAGCTACAAGAGTTGACAATATGGATCAAGAGAATCTTGAAGAAGTAGAAGCTAACTTTGTGAGATAGATGAAGAAAGGTTCCATCAAGTATGAAGGTAAGTTACCCTTTAAATTCTTTAGTTGTTGAGGAATAGGTTATTATTCTTTGAGATGTCTAGAAAGAGCTAAGAGGAACAAACAAATATTTGACAAAGAAAACAAAGGAAAAAAGATCAACAAAGAATATTATGTGAATGAGAATGCTAGTATTTATGATGAAGAGTTTTCTTATGGAGAATTTTATGACAATGAATGCTTGTTCTTGGCTATAAAATATGAACCTAATTCTACTAAATATGAAAGACAGGTGAAGGAATGTCCTCTAGAGAAAGAGAAAGATGAAGATACTATAATCTATATCCTACATGCTAAACAAGAAAAGAACTATTGGGTTGTTGACAATGGCTATTCACATCACATGACTAGTGATAAGAACTTAAGTTTTTTAAACTAGAAAAATATGATGGAGGCTTAGTTATGTTTTGAGATGATACTAGTGCTAAAATTTGTGGGATAGGTTCAGTAAGTTTTGATGGAAAGCATAATAATAATGATTCCTACTATGTTAAGGGTTTAAGGAATAATCTCTTGAGTTTTAGAAAAATGTGTAGTAAAGGATATAATCTTGTATTTGAGAATGAGAGATGTGAAATCAGGAAAGGATCTATAATAGTGATTGCTATAGGAAAGAAGTCTGAAAGAAATATATATCAACTTAAGGGTGTTGATGGACATTGCTTTATGACTCAAATTAATGATAGTTGGTTATGGCATCAGAGAATGTGTCACGTGAATTTTGATAACTTGGAAAGGATCAATGGAGTGTAAGTTGTGAGAGATTTACCAAGGATTACAAAGCCTATTAAT
The DNA here is from genome assembly GCA_007258455.2 of Sequoia sempervirens. Lineage (NCBI taxonomy): Eukaryota > Viridiplantae > Streptophyta > Pinopsida > Cupressales > Cupressaceae > Sequoia > Sequoia sempervirens. Next base: position 345,654,127 of record VDFB02000008.1, read on the forward strand.
TCTATTTGTAGGAATTATTAGTTTGGAAAGCAGGTGAAAAAAAAATCATATCAAAGGAGCAATCTACTACTAGACCATTGGATTTCATTCATATAGATCTTTGTGGTCCTACAAGAGTGATAATTCTACAAGGTGAAAGTTACTTCATTCTTTTGATTGATGATTACTCTAGGCATACATGGATTACTTTTCATAGAGAGAAATTTGTTGCACTAGGTAGTTTCAAGACATTCAAAACTATGGTAGAGAATGAAGTAAATTTTAGAATAAAATGCTTGAGGTCTGGTAGAGGTGGAAAATTCACCTCCCATGAGTTTAATATGTCTTGTTAAGTTCATGTAATAAAAAGATAGTTATCTACTCCTAGAACTCCTCAGCAGAATGGAGTTGTTGAAAGAAAGAATAGAACAATTTAGGAAGTAGCTAGATCAATGATTACTGAACCTATTTTACGAGAAGTTTATTGGAGAGAGGATATTCAAACTATTTTTTGTGTTCAATCAAGTTCAAGCAAGAGCTAACAGTATTGAGACCCCCTATGAGCTATGGTGTGGAAGAATTCCTATTGTTAAGTATTTCAAGGTATTTGGTAGCAAATGTTAAATCAAATGGGATGAAGAAAATTTAGGGAAGTTTGATTCTAGAAGTGATGAAGGAATTTTCTTTGGATATTCTATTAAGAGAAAAGCTTATAGATGTTTCAATAAAAGATTTAGGGAGATTGTAGAAAGAAAAAATTCCAAGGTTGACGAAGCAGTGAAGAATTCAATTGAAGTTGATGGATATGTATCTAATGAACCTAATTGTGTAAGAATTGAAGAAGTTGTGGAAGAAAAGGAAAAGAAACATGAAGAAGAAGATGATTTTGTGGTGTCCACTAAAACACCTAAATATGTACAGAAAAATCATTCAAAAAATCAAATCATTGGAGACAAAAAGAAAGGAGTATTAACAAGAAGCAAAATTGTTGCTAGTGAGAGAAATCTATGTTTACTTTCTAAGATTGAGCCAATGACTGTAAGTGAAGAATGTAAAGATGAGCATTGGATGGAAGCTATGAAAGAGGAACTTATGCAATTTGAGAAGAATCAAACTTGGGAATTGGTCCCTAAACTGGCAGATAAAAACATAATTGGATAAAAATGGGTGTTTAGAAACAAGTTGAATGAGAATGGAGAAGTAGTTATAAATAAAGAAAGGATTTTGTGCATGGGTTACTCACAAGTAGAAGGTATATATTTTCAAGATACTTTTTCTTTGGTAGCAAGAATGGAAGCTATTAGAATGTTTTTAGTGTTTGCTGCTCATAAAGATTTTAAGGTCTATCAGATGGATGTTAAGTCTACATTCTTGAATGGTGAGCTAGAGGAAGAGGTCTACATGGAACAACCAGAAGTATTCCAGTTGTCAAATCAATTATATGTGGTTTGTAGATTGAAGAAGGATATATATGGATTGAATCAAGCTCCTAAATCTCGGTATGCAAGGTTAGACAAACATTTCATTCATCAATGTTTCAACAAAGGCACACCATATAGTGATCTTCATTTTAAGATTGAAAATGAAAAAATCTTGATAGTTGTATATGTTGATGACATTGTCTTTGGAGAAAGTGAAACTATGTGCAAGATGTTCATTGAAGAAATGGAAAAATAATTTAAGATGTCTATGTTTGGAGAGATGAATTTCTTTCTTGGGATACAAATTAATAAAACAAAGAAAGGGATCTTTATTTCATAGTCAAAGTATACAAAATAAATTTTAAATAAGTTTGAGATGGATGGTTCCAAACCAGTATGCACTCCTATGCTCACTGATTGAAAATTGAGTAAAGATGATGATTCACCTAAGGCTGATCAAAGCATGTATAGATATATGATTGGAATTTTGTTGTATTTGACTGTTACTAGACCGGATATCATGCACGCAATTTGTCTTGTGGCTATATTTCAAGAAGACCCTAAAGAAACACATGTTGATGTTGTTAAGAGGATATTTAGATATTTGAATGGAATTGTTAGGTGGGAGATAGGGTTCCACCTTTTGGAACATGGAACAAGGGAGATGAGATCCTCCTATTTCACTAACATTACACTCAAAGAAACCCTAGAGATCTTGAGCTAGGGATGAAATGAAGGAAAGAGATCTGTAATAGGGATGTTTTAGAGTATGATTGATGGCTAAAGAGGAGTTCACCACTAAGCTAGGGCTTGGAAAGACTAATGAAATGCAAGATTAATTCAAAATACCTAATGATATGCAATACTTCACTAAATGACCAAGAAATGGACGCAAATTATAATAGAAGGCAGAAGAAGCAGAGAGGGGCACTTGAAAACCTGTAGCAACTTGATTGAAGGCCTGAAATTCTAAAAATGTTGAATTTAATACACACTAGGACTCATACACCAAGCTAGGTTGTTTACTCTCAAATTAGGGTTTCTGGGTAGGAGTAGAAATCTAGTAAAGACAAGTCTGGAACTCTTAAAAACTACAAATTTCACTATACTAGGAATCATACACCAGAAGTGCATATTAGTCCCGCTTGAATTTTTGGAAGGATCAAGGTTTGAATCTAATCTTCAATCTCTACTTTATCTTCTCAACCTGATTTTTGGGTCTAAAATGACAAATTATGCTTTGCAGATGCATTTTTGATGATCTTCTAAACAAAGTGACAACTTGAATAACTTTGCAACTTTGACAACCTTTCTCCAATATTGCTCTTTAATGTTTCGACAACCTAGGTCTAAAAATCACACACTAAAGAGAGGGAAAAATGTTGTTTTGTTAGTAGAAAGGAGTTTTCCTTGATCAAACCCCATTTTGGTAATCAAACCTTGTAATGAAATGAAATGAAAGGAAGGAATGATGAATGAAGAATATTTAATGTTGCAACTCACAAAACCATAGGCATAAAGTATTGCAAACATGTATGAGATGGATCTAATGGATGTAGATCTTGACTCTTTCTTGGATGTAATAGACCTTGAATTGAATACTTGCTTGAATCATGAAACCCTACATCAAAAATGTTAGCTAAAAAACAAACATGATGCATGATGACTTTGACATGATGCTTGATACTTGAATAATTCTCCAAAATGCTTGATAATCAACCCTTGAATGCTCTCATGAACTCAATTTTTATATGGAATGACCTCATGAAAGTATTAGGTCGCTTCATTGCTTGCTAGGTGAAAAATGAGTGAAATAACCTTGTATTTATACTTGTTTATGCCAAATTTCCCAAAATTTCAACACTACAAGCCGACATTAGATCAAGGAAGATAAAATCCTACCAATAATTTGAATTTAATTTAAGGTTAAGTCACATGAGACTCATATGCCAAAAGTAGCGTATGAGTCCCATTAGGCTAGGCTTTGGGACATATTTTCAAGAAATTCTTAGATTCATGTGAAATCCAGATCAAGTTCCCAAAACTTAGATGGGACCCATACGCCCAAGGTGGTGTATGAGTCCCAGGTCATTAAATCTAGGCAATACAATCAAAAAGACATGAATTATGATTGGATGTTGGTTATGTTGGGACTATCCTCAGAAAGATGCATTAATTAAGGCTTTTGGATATAAAATAAAGCCAATTAAAGCATAAAGAAGCCCAATTTATCAATGAAACCCTAGATTAGTGTGAAAGTGCTAGGATACACTTTACAACACCCAAAATAAGGCACAACTAAGTTAATCTAGTTTACAAGGGCCCAAGATCTAATGTGAATGTGTTAAACACACTATAACACTAAATCAATTCCATATTAAGCTCAATTTAACAAGGAGGGCCTAAATAAATGTGAAAATGTAGAGGAGTACATTTTCCATCATTACATCTAGTCCCCACTATAGTGAGAGGAGAAACTTGCTTCAAACTCACACTAAAGTAGACAAAATTGCATCAAGAGGGGTTCAAATGTACTGATGCTAGTAAGATAGGATGACAACAATCGGGAGGGATGGTGAATCCCCTAGGATCAAGATCCTAAAGTGAACCAAAATAAGAAAAAAGGAACACACATGTAAATTATATAAGAAGCAACAACAAGGCATAATCATACACTACCAAAGACATATAGAAAAGTGAAATAAAACAAAAGGGGTGGATCAAGCTTTGACCATTTATACTGCATGTTGTGGATCAGTTCTAAGTTTTTTGTCCAAAAATAAATGCTCACAAGGCTTAGTGGAACCTCGGTCCATCCACTAGGTGAGCCCTAGTGAGACACATACGCACATGGCTGAGTATGTGCTCACATAGACAAGCAAGTGGCTATGGGAAATTCATGCCTCAATTCGGCTTCCCATCCAACCAGACCCAAGTTATACCTATTGATAACTTTGATGAGGAACCACACAAAAATGAACTTTTAGCTTCATGAGTTAAGAAAATATTTGTATGCTTGATACTCATGAAAAAACAAGATGGCACCACATGCAAGCAAAGTGTCTTATGCAAGGTGGGTGTATAACTGAAATCGTAAATGAAAAAAATAATGTAAGGATCATTCAAAGGAGTCTTTCTTAGTTAATGCAAGGTCTTAACTTAGGGAACATTGTGCCTAATGCCTCCACGAGAGGACCAATCAAAGAATATAAGATTCATAACTTAGGGGATGTAGATGTTTAGGTGAAAAATAGGGTCCACCAAAATGAATCAACAAGATGATGGACCACAAATTTTTTTAAGACCCTAAACACTACAATTATGTGTATGATAAGATGCAAATATGAATCATAAATGATACCTAACTATTATAGCAACTATGAGGGGATTTTTTAGAGCATAAAAAGTTGTGTACCTTGTCAAAAACTTGTTTTTAGGCTATGAGGACTCATTCGCCTTCAGTGGCGAATGGGTCCTGTTAGGGTTTCTGAAACTGAGATCAAGGCCCTATTCCTTGATTTTTGCACTCTCAAATTCCCAATTATTATCTTTTGGAAGTCTGTAGGTAATTTTGTAGCTTCAAATATTTTATTTTGTGCTTTGAATGACAACTTTTGCAACTTGACAATTTTGACAATTTTGCTCCAAATTTTCTCCACTTGATCTTCAACTCGTAAATATGCAATCACACACTCAAGAGGAAGTTTTTTTTTTTTCGTTAGTGAATAGGGGTTTTCCTCAGTCAAACCCCTTTTAGGTAATTAAACCAATTGATGAAATA
>VDFB02000008.1:345659407-345706858 GCA_007258455.2 Sequoia sempervirens
TAAAATATTATAAAAAAATATTATTATTTTATTGTGGTTTGCTATAGATTCTATTTTTACATATTTTAGAAATAATATAGATAAATTATTCAAATTTTTATGTCAAGTTGCCTAACTCTGATTTTTTTGAGTATTTTGCCACTTAAGGGCCTATTTTTTCCATGATGATCCTGCACATACCTAGCCACATACCCTACATATACCCATCATACCGCCACTTTTTGGCCCATCATGATCCTGCACGTACCCCTTTGTAATATCTTGTTACTTACCCATATTATATTGTGAGCTAATCCTCACTATGGTTTTTCCCATTTTGGGTTTTCCATGTAAAAATCCTGGTGTTCATGTGTTGTGTGCTTTTATGTTCTGCTAATGCTCTTGCTCATTCTTATTGTTTTATGCATTCGAGTATTTGGATGGTGTATGTTCAATAATTTTAAGAAGATATTGATTCACCCCCCCTCATTATCTTGGGTGTTCAACAAAATCTTCACATGGAATTGGTTTGACGTCGAAATGATGGAGAATGAGACATCTAATTTTTTTGTCCTATTTGTAAAGGAAGGGTGATTGATCCCATCATAGGGCAAGAGAAACCATTATGCATTCTTTTCCATGATTTTGGTTTATCATATTTTTCTTGATAGAGTTCATGCACAAGTAAGAATTCATCGGTGATCACATTCTCTCCACATACAGGATAAATTAATATCCCATAGTGGGCTTGTCATTGATTTAGTTGGCTATGTAAAGAGGACCATTGGGTGCATTCTTATTAATATCTTTAGATGTGAAAGCAATGTCAAGAGGCTTTCTAGTTCAGCCCTTATGAGGTCGAGTTTCGATCAACACAATCAAACCTTTTCTAATATTATCCATAGGATCTTGTTCAACAATATCGATGTTGTCATCATCCATTTCATCATTCATCACATCATTCTTTGTAGTTTCACTAGCTTTAACAAATGAAATATTATGTTTAGGCATATATTCGATAAATATTTGGAAGTTTTGGTTGGGAGGAGCAATGGACTTATTTCCTTGATCATTAACACCTGTGATTGAAAGACAACCAAAATCAATGAGGTCTTTCACTAGATGTTTAAGGCACTTGTAATGTTTCGTATCATGTCCATTTTGTCAGCAATAATGGAAATAAGCATTTGAACTAAAACTCAAAGGTAAAGGATTATTAGGATTGGGAGTTTTAATGGGAGGCAAGGTAATCATTTTTTTTCTTCTAAAAGTTGTGACATTGCACATTTTATGAAGGGTATCGAGTGAGGGAGTGAATTGCCTATCCGGATACCCAAATGTGAAAGCAATTGTCTTCCTTATAGCTCAGCCACTTGGGCATCAACATGTTGAGGTGTTTCTTGAGAGGGATTATGTTGAAGGAATCCTTTATTTATTTTTCTAAAAGGTTGGTAATTGTTTCGGTTTGTGGACTCAGACTTATCAATTCGGCTAGAGTTGGGTTTTGCAATGCAACTACTAACCGAGTTTTGATAATCATGGAGGGTAGTACATAAGTGCATGAAGGGTGAGAATTTCATCATGGAAAGATTATCTTGTATCTTGGCTTGCAAATTCTCTATGAACATCCTTAAAAGATGAGGGTCAAGAATATTTACATCATTTTGGGAATAAAGTGATTGGTAACATGAGATAAAGTAAGTATAATTTTCATATTCTTTTTACTTACATCTCATCAAATCGTCTAAGGTCATCTTAGGGATCATATGCACTTGAAAATGGTTTATAAAGGCCTCAACAAGTTCTTTGAATGAATGAATTGAGTTTTTTGGTAATGAGGAGAACAATTTTAAGGCGGTATCCTTCAAGGATCTAGGGAAAATCTTAGATAAGAGTTTATCCTCAAGAATAAAGTCACTACATTAGGTGGTATAAGTAGAAACATGGATAGAAGGATCTCCCTTCCCCCCATATTTCTCGACTCTAGGAACCTCTATACCTTGTGGCACCAAAGTTCTCAATATCTCCAAGGACAAGGGATTGCTTTTGAAATAATATGTCATGTGGACAATTTTTATTTTGGTTTATGGTGGAAACTTGTTTTTTAGTGGATGAAGCAGTTTGCAAAAGTTGGTTTATGAGAGGATCATTGTTTCATTTTTAGATGGAGGTGAATAGAGTGAAGGTTTGTATTTGTTCAATGGAAAAATGAATTGAATTCTTATAGGAGGTTAATTTCTTAGGAGATATGACATGTGATGCCACAAAGGTACTAGGGATGCTAGTGGAAATACCCAAGGAAGGAATCACATTACTCATAGGTTCCATCATTGCTATAAGTTGAGGATTGGTATAGGTAAGAATAGAGGAAATTGTTGTGGGAGGATGGATTTGAATTCCTCCTTGGCTTTGGAAATTATTCAAAGGTAGAGCACTAGTATGTTTACCAAAAATATAAGCTAGTTTACACACAAGTTCAACTCCTTTAGTTTCAATCATGCGGTGTATGTTATTTATTGTAGGGATAATGGTGGTTGAAATGTTTTTGGTACTTAGTTGATTTTGTAGGTTTCCTAAGTCTTCATGGATTTGGATTATGTTTTCTTGTGGAGTACTAGCAACCATTGTTTCAACATTTTTCACACTACATGAAGGAAAGGAGTTGTTAAGGGTATGGTCCATAGTCATACCTAGTGAACTAGTGTCAACACTAGTAATGAAAGAGCTAGACAACCCAAGATCCATGACAATTGTGCTATCATAGGATGACATGAGTCTCGAAATTTGTCTCACTATAGTATTAGCAATAGGACACCAAGTAGAAAAGCTCATACAAGAGACAAGCAATGAAATTCAAGATGCAAGATAAATGAAGGAAACAAAAACTCTATAAACTAAAATAGAAAACTAACAACAACAAATTGAAACAAAGACACAAAGTTTTTAATGCTAAAAATGTAGTTAAAAATTTGAAACAAGAATAAATCGCCTAGAGGGGCATATGAGTCCCAATCAAGGTTTTTCAGGGGTTTGAATGTTGAATAACAGTCACCATAGAATACCCAAAAATTAGGAAAAACCACTTGTACTAGGACTAAATCACCTAGAAGGGCATATGAGTCCCAGGTTAGGTTTTTTGCACAAATTTCAAAAAACTCTAAGTGAAAGTTATGCGTTTAGGTTTTTATGATGTCTAAACTAAGTGAAAATGCATATTTCAAATGAAATTCAATGACGCAAGTTGAAAAAATACAACCTGTATACACTTTCACTAATGTAATATTTCAAAACCCTAGATGCAAATCAACTAATACAAAACCTAATGCAAAGTCAATGCAAGCTAGATCTAGGATGATGATGCACTCCAAATTATAATTAAGATGTTCTAAATGAAGGTTTACCAAAATTTTATGTTGGAGATAGGGTTCCACCTTTTTGGAAAATGGAACAAGGGAGATGAGATCATCCTATTTCACTAACATTACACTCAAAGAAACCCTAGAGATCTCAAGCTAGGGATTAAATGAAGGAAAGAGATCTGCAATAGGGATGTTTTACTGTATGATTGATGAATAAATAGGGGTTAACCACCAAGCTAGGGTTTGGAAAGACTAATCAAATGCAATATTTAATGACAAGACCTAATGATATGTAAGAGTTCACTAAATGACCTAGAAATGGATGCAAAATTGAATATAAGGTAGAAGAAGCAAAGAGGGGCTCCTGAAAACCTATAGCAACTTGATCAAAGAATAGAAATACTAAAATGTTGAATTTAATGCACACTGGGACTCATACACTAGGTGGGGCGATTTAATCCCATATTAGGGTTTCTGGGTAGGAGTAGAAATCTAGAAAATACAAGTCTAGAACTCCTAAAAATTATAAATTTCACTATACTAGGACTCATATGCCAGAAGGGGTGTATCACTCCTACTTGGATTTTTTGGAGGATCAAGGTCTAAATCTATTCTTCAATCTCTTCTTTGTCTTCTCAACTTGATTTCTAGATTTGAAATGACAAATTATGCTCTATGGATGCTTTTTTGATGATCTTCTAAACCAGGTGATAACTTGAATAACTTTGCAACTTTTACAACCTTCCTCCAATATTGATCTTCAATGTGTCTTCAACCTAAATCTACAAATCACACACTAAAGAGAGGGGAAAATGTTGTTTTGTTAGTAGAAAGGGGTTTTCCTTGGTCAAATCTTGTTTTGGTATTCAAACCTTGTAATGAAATCAAATGAAAAGAAGGAATGATGAATGAACAATATATAATGTTGCAACTCACCAAACCCTAGTAATAAAGTGTTGCAAACATGTATGAGATGGCTCCAATGGAAGTAGATCTTGACTCTTGCTTGAATGTAATAGATCTTGAATTGAATACTTGCTTGAATCACGAAACCCTACATCACAAATGTTAGCTCAAAAATAAACATGATGCATGATGACTTTGACATGATGCTTCATACTTGAATAATGCTCCAAAATGATTGATAATAAGCCCTTGAATGCTCTTGAATTCTCTTGTAAACTATTGATAATAAGCCCTTGAATGCTCTTGAATGCTCTTGAACTCAAATTTTCTATATGGAATGATCTCATGAATGTATTAGGTCACTTCATTGATTGTTAGGTGAAAATGAGTGAAATAACCCTATATTTATACTTGTTTATGCTATTTTTTGTGAAATTTCAACACTACAAGCCAACATCAGATCAAGGAAGATAAAATATCCCCAAGAATTTGAATTTAATTTAGGTTTAAGCCACACAAGACTCATACAATAGAATTGGCATATGAGTCCCTTTGGAATAGGCTTTAGGACACATTTTTTAAGAAATGCTTAGATTCATGTGAAATCCAAATTGGGGCCCCAAAGCTTAGGTGGGACCCATACACCCAAGGTGGTGAATGAGTCCCAAATACTAAATTTGTGCCATACAATATAAAAAGACATGAATTATGATTGGATGTTGGTTCATGTCAGGATTATCCTTCGAAGATGCATTAATTAAGGCGTGTGGATGCAAAATAAGGCCAATTAAAGCATAAAGAAGACCAATTCATTAATGAAACCTAGATTAGTGTGAAAGTGTTAGGATACACTTTACAACACCAAAAATAAGGCACAACTAAGTTAATTTAGTTTACAAGGGCCCAAGATCTAGTGTGAATGCGTTAAACACACTACAACACTAAATGAAGGCCTATGATTAAGCTCAATTTAACAAGGAGGGCCCAAAAATATGCAAAAATGTAGAGGAGTACATTTGTTGTCATTACAAGTACTCTAGATTATGGCTTATGGTATCCTAGGGATATTGATTTTACACTAAATTCTTACACAGATACAGATTGGGCTGATTGTGTAAATGATAGGAAAAGTACAAGTGGTGGTGAATTCTTTCTTGGTTGAAAATTGTTGGCTTGGTTGAGTAAAAAATAATATTCAATTTCCTTATCCAATGTAGAAGTTGAGTATATTGTCACAACATATTGTTGTACTCAAATTTTGTGGATGAGACAGACATTAAAAGATATCATCTAGTACTGTATGATGATCCTATTTCTATTTTTGTGATAACACAAGTGTAATTAACATTTCAAACAATCTAGTGATGCACTTGAGGACAACACATACATCTATGGACAGAAAGATGTGGAAAGAAAGATGTGAAAAAAAAGAGAGAAGTATCATGTGAAAAATATTATCTACTAAGAGGGAGAAACATAAAGAAAAATAATGGAGAGTATGTTGAGAACTATTGTGTTGTCTTTGATGGCTTTTCACATCACATGTGTTGCCATCAATGACAAAGGGGGAGATTATTGCAATTATGAAAGTGTTGTCATTGATGTCAACTAGTTAGCTTGTTCTCAACTAGCTCTTCTTGTCATTAATGTCATGGATAATGGTTATTGGATGTGGGTATGTGCAGGATCATCATGGAAAAAACAGGCCCTTAAGTGGCAAAAAATTTACAAAAATCAGAGTTAGGAAACTTGACGTAAAAATTTGAATAAGTTACCTATATTATTTCAAAAATATGTAAGAATATAATTTGTAGCAAATTGAATTTAGTTTCTAAACTACTAGGTTTATTTTAAAAAAAAAAATCTATTTGGTGAAAATTTGAAATTTCAATGGAGTAGTACTTAAATTCTAGGAAAAAAATAAGAAGTAGGTGTCTGTCTAACCACCCTAACCACAATAAAATGATAATATTCTTTTTATATATTTTACATAAGTAGAGGAATCATGTCGGATGTGATGCATATTTTTTGTAATTTTTTCCAAGTAAATAATTAATTATGAATTTTTATTACAAATTTTAAAAAATATAAAAACTTCATTATGTCTAACCACCTTAACTTGGTCAAAACTTCATGAAATTCATTTTTTCTTTTTTTAATCATATAGTATGCGAAGCATAGAATGTGATGCATGTTTTTTATTCCAAAAATGTGATACCATTTGAAAGCTATAGATTTTTTTCAATCAACCTATCAATCAGGACTTTAGTCGTAATTCAAATAGAAAATGAATAATAATTATTTATTAAATTCAAAGTAAAGAATAATATATATTCTCGGAAAGATGAGAATATCCTTTAAAAACCCTATTCATTTCATCAATTTTGGGTTAAAAAAAAGTTGTCAGCCACATACCCTACAAATACCCATCATATCGCCACTTTTTGGCCCATCATGATCCTACACATACCCATGTATATGTCGAAGATATTGAGAAAATTGTAAAGGAAAAGGTTACAGGTGTTTAGTGGTTTCTTTGGGTTTTTCTTTGGGATTTGCTGCTATACTGATGAGGATCTAAGGTATTGTTCATGGTTGTTGGAAGTTGCTATATCTAGGATTTGTGCTTTTGGATCATTGTACAGTGTGAGTTATGTTCACAAGTTGTGAACTATGTTTTTCAGTGTATCTGGTTGAGGCCTGGGAGAAATGTAGTTGCTCCATATTTCTTCTTGTTTGAGTCTTATGACTCCTAGTTTTGGAGTTAAGTGATATGATTGTGTTGAAGATAATTTTGTCATTTGGAAAGACTGGATCATGCTAAGGTTGTGTGTGCTTAATTGATTTATGTGTTTTACATTGGTTTGGCCAACCTTGTGTTTAACACTACTTTCGAAGCTTATAGAAGCGCGTTGAAGTTTGTGTTTGGGTCGCCCTTGTTCTAATTCCACCCTAGAATATTTTGGCATTGACCTAATTTGAATTCATAAATGCAAATGGTGTTTGGATGACTTTGGATATGTTTCAAAGTTGAAGATGGTATAAATACAGGAAGAGATATTGGTGACAGGTTTTCAAAGAAATAAAGCAAGATAGATGCGAAATAGATGCAAATTAGTGTGTATGTAATGTGAGTTGGTGTAGATCAGTGTGAAGTCTAATTGTTGAGTTTCTGGGAGTAATGAGCTAAAGGTGTGCTCTATCATTCATGCATGTCTGGAAGTGTTTAAGAAAATCATGGTGGAAATCTCTATTGTATTGAGACTATTTTTCTATGTGTAGCAAATCTCTTCTAGATCTTCTTTATATCTATGTGGTAGTGAGCCCTCCGGGTGGTTAACCCTTGTTGGATAATGAGCCTTGATGTAGACAGTGAGTCCTATTTTGGCAATAAGCCTTTATAATCAATTTTTATATTATCTATATTGTTAGCTAATCCTCACTATGGTTTTTACCTATTTGGGTTTTCCATGTAAATCTGGTGTTGTTGTGTATGTGTGATGTTTTTCAATTTCTACTTTTTCACTTAATGATTAATCATATTAAAATAATAAAGGATTTGCAATTGATTTAATTTATCGTGAAAGTTTTAAAGGTCAAATTTTGTGACAACTGATTCACCCCCCTCTCAGTTGTCTTCTTCAACACTACAGACTTGCAACACATTTTTTCAACTCTCCTCAGGACCAAGTACCTATGGATCCATCTCCTCTTCTTGCACTTTCATGTGTGCCATATTGAAGCTTGCTTCCTTAATGGTTGAGGTATACATTTCTCAACTTTCACTCTACTTTATCATGCATTCGCTGACATTTATGCTCACTAAAGTGGGGATAAAATATAATGGTATGAATTTTCACCCCTCAAAAATTCCTCATTTATGCACCTTTTACCTTAGAAAAATTAAATTTGATGATGCTTTTCCACATCCCCCATTTGCTTCTCATCCACTTAGCAGTTGTTTTTAGTGTTGGTGGAGGATATTCTGTCACAGATGCTAGCGTGACACGTATAAATCTATGTGGTGGTCTACCATCTTGACAAGATTCCTACCTCTAGAATATGTAGAGGCATTACAATTAGATCCATTGGCGATGAAATGTAATTCTTCTACTCCCTTAATCAACCTCAAACGGCTCCTTTGCCTCCAATTTCATCTTCAAATGGCCTATTCATTCATCTCATTCATCTTCTTCACATTTCTTGATCTCTCTACACACTTCTTTATCTTTTCTAGCATTATACTCACTTCATACACAACATTTCCATCTCCATTGAAGCTCCAAGATAGTGCTTTGGTTGGTCTACTCCTCTTGTTGTTGTGGAAACATTGGCATTCATAAGATTTTGGGCTCACATCTTCCTTCATGTGCCTTGCAAACATCTTGTTGGGGAGGTGATATACAGTCACATAACATTTTGTATTTTTTTCATAGCATATTATTATTAGCATAACACATAGTACTTCCACTTTAATATCTTTCTTTATCATACTTTCTCTATCATTGCTATTCTGGCTATCCATGGAGATGAAAACACCAACACAACAAGCCCTAAAATGGCCGCAACATTATTCCTCATTCTTTTGTGTGTAATTATTTTCTTTGGAGCTTGCAAGAGGATGGACTAACCTTAAGTTGGATTTCTACCAACTTTTCTCTTGTCAAGTTCTAGTTTAAAGTTCTTAAAGTATTCTTGTTGTTGTTTCACTCATTTAGTTATCTTATGCTTTTTGTCATCATATCAAACTGTACCAATCAGGTCATTAGTAAATTCTCTTTTGTTTTTAGCTATACTTTTTACTCTCTATCTGTATAGATTCCAATGTTCGATTGGGACACGAGCGTGTCACACTGTCATATGTCTTTTGTGATGGAGTCCTTTGGCAGAGAGTTGCCTAAGTTGCAGTCCAAACTCAAGAATTTTCTCACCTAACTTCCTAAACCTCTCAGGTTGATAGAAGGAAAGAGGTAGATCAGTTTCCTTTCCTTCTCATCCCCTTAAACATCAAACCTATCTTAAACAATCCCTTACCGTGAGGTTGATCATGGAAGTTGATTGTTCTAGACCATCCTGTGACCTGGGGTCCTGAGCAGTCAATCGCCCTCCTCTATAAGACTAAATATTAGATATAATTTAATTCAATTTCAACATTTAAATATATCATTTACTTATAAGTACTTACATGAGGCATAGTACTATTGCAATTTGAGTTTTGTTAACTAGTTATTAATAATTTGGTTTTGAACCAATTAAAGACTAAAATTTTATGCTCTTCAAATATAATTTAATTTTTTTAAAGTGTACATGTTAAATATTTACTTTAAAATTTGTAAAAATTGTTTCTCTTGAACATAAGTGGCTAAAAAGTTTGGAGTCTTATTCACGAATATGTAGGGAAAGCAAGGTAAACTATTTTTTTACATTTCTTTTAAGAATGATTTTTCATTTTTTGTTTTTTAAACTCATTTCTTCAAATCTTTCCAAAATAAATAAATGTTACTTATTTTTAAAGAATGATTTTTGTATGTATGTAATTATTATTTTTTACAAATAAAATTTCACAAAAAAATCAATTAAGATTTGTATTCAAACTATTAAAATAATAATAAAATAAAATTTAAATTCAAGCACATCCATTTAAATTAACATATAAAATAATCTTCCTAGAGATTTGATTTTACACAATTAAAATAAAAATTTAAATTAAATCTTAAATTATTTGGCATTGCCACTTTTTTTCTTTCAAATTTTATTAACTTCAAAACTTAAATAAATACAAATAAGAATTACATTAAAATTATTAAAATTATTGATTAAATTATAATTCTAATTCTATTATTATTAATTATTATAATCCTAAAAAGCATTATAAATAGGATTAGGATTAGGATAAAGAATAAGGTAAAAATTATGGTTAGAACTATTCAAAAATTAAAATAAATTTAAAATAAAGTATTACTAATAAAAATCACTAAAATATGATTAATAGATATAATATTCCAAAATTCTATTCATCTAATATCTTTATTCCAAATCTTATTCCCAATATTAATTCAGAGAGATTTTTTTTGTCATGTTACTCTACAATTCTTTACTAAATAATCATTGGTTTATTAATATTTAACAATTAACAATTATTGATTTTGGGGTTACGTAGTTTATGTATAGAAAATTCAAGGTTCAAACCTTGATGCTATGGATTTTTTTATGAAAGGTTGGAATGGGAGGTTGTTGCATATAAAGGTGTTGAGTTTAAAGTTGATGAGGAGTTCATTGTGGAGGCTATTGGTCTAGTGGTTTGTGGGGGAAAATTTTTTAGAGATAGAGGAGCAGCTAAAAAGGCTTTTGCGAATTTCTTCAAGTATGACAAGAAGAAGAAGCTTTGGGAAATTGGGAGTGGTGGTTACACTCGCAAGTCTTTGAAGCCGTTATGGAGGGACCTTGTGTTGGCAATAATGCACTATTTTATGCTTGAAGGTAGATTCTCTATTATTTACAGCTACCATTTCATGCTTCTAAATCATTTTAGGCACAAGGTGTTGGTCTCTTTTCCCTTCTATTTGTTAATTTCCACGGAAAAGAGTATTGAAGATCATAGAAAAAACCCTAGGAAGGTGGTTTTACATGAGGGTCTTGTGAATCCGTTGTTTTCTCACATTAATCTTAAGTTAATTGTGGTTTCTCTAAAAACCCCTGGTAAGAAGGCTGTTAAGAATTTTGGGTATGATACGAGTGACTTTGTTGCAAAATGGGTTGAGAGTTCTGAGGAAGAAGAGTCAGAACTTGACGAAATGTCTGTGGATGAAGGTGGCTTTGAGGATGGGATTAAGGTCTTGGAAGAGTGGAGCAAGGGCTATGAAATAGATGTGTAGTTGCGGGACTCCATGGTGAAGTTTGTGACGAAGACTTTGAAAGGTAGATCTAAACGTGCCAAGAAAGAAAAGCTTTTAGTTAAAAAGAAAATGGAGGTGGCACCTAGTTCTAGTGATAATCCCATGCTATGTCCTGGCGAAGGTGGTGTGAATAATGTTGATGTTGAGAAGATGTCTATTAGGGACCCTTTTCTTGGGAAGGTGGAAATTTCCTTTGCGACTGTGTTAAAAGATTATGTGGATGTGGGTTTGTGCTCAAAAGTTCCTGGTTGTGCTAGTAATGCTTGCTCTATTGAAGGGAAGAAAGGGCCTAGGCCTATGGAGATGCAAGGGATGGAACAGGGGATGGAGGCGATATTGCATTCTCAGGGGCTTTCTCTAGTTGATAGGGTGGTTAAATTGGAGTGGCTGCAAGTGTTAGCTGATTTAGATAACATGCCTGATAAGGAGCATATTAAGGTGGATGTGGTGGAGGTCGAGGACTCCCTTGTTGAAGAGGATGAGGAGTAGAATTTGGATAGGAATGATGCTCCTAGTATCTCTGAGCTAAATGACTAGCCTCCTATTAATTGGGATGATATGAATATGAACATGTTTTGCAAAATGGTCAAGGATGGGATGAGGAATTTGTTGTCTCTGGTTAAGTGGTTATTTACTAAGGTTAAGAAGCTAAATATTCAGGTTAAAAATTGGCAAGAGATTTATGTTGCCATGATCTGTGGTAATCAGAAGGAGTGGGCCATTAAAGGAAAAATTAAAACCATGAATGATATGTTGGACAAGCTGGTTAATGATGCTGATCGTATGGGGGTTTCTCATGACGAAAGGATTTCCTCTCTAGAAATGTAAGTCAATAAAATTTTAGAGGACCATGTTGCCAATCTTGAGGAGAGAACTGGTAAGTTGATGGAGGACTTAAGAATGGTGGTCAATGTCAGCAATAATTCTCTTAAGACCAAAACTAGGGGTCTCTTTGTTTTAAACGAAAAAATCTCTTAATTGGATGGGTAGACCTCTGAACATGGGTGAGTTAGAGACTATGATTGAGGAAATCAATTGCCTAAACTAGGAGGATAAAGCTGAGGAGTCTGCTCTAGTGTTGGAGAAAGATGTGAATGTTGGGTCGTGCCTTAGGACTAGCAGCAAAACAAAAAAGAGAGCAGTTGTCTCTGTGGATGAAATCAAAGAGGTTATGGATATGTAAGAGGAGGTCATCAGGGAGAATATGGCCTCGGTGAATGTTTTGGATAAAGTGTTGTAGCTAACAGGTTCCTTTTGGCTAGATTAGTTGGATTGTTGATATTTTTTCTCTTGTTTTGTTGATGAGTTCTTGATGTTTTATCTTTTGTCAGCTTTTTGCTTTTTTGGGCTGCTGGTTTTAATTTCTTAGTCTTTTTGACAGCTTTTCATCCTTGTAAAGGGTTTCGGGGCCCCTTCAAAACCTAATTTTCCTTATCAAAAACAATTATTGATTTGAATTAAGAATCCTAATAATTCAATATAATATATTTTATTTTATAATATATCTTTTAAAAAAACTTGTAATAAATAATCATTTTAATATATAACAATTCTATATTAATTATAAAAGAAGAAAAATTGCCAACATGTAATATCTAACTTTTAGTTATTTTTAAATATATTTATATTTATTTTATTTATAAAATTTATTTAATATATAATAATTAGTAATATAGCGTTTATTAAATATATTATTTATTTAAAAGTTAGTGATTTAAGTTACGTTTATAGTTATGGATAGTGTTACTATAGTGTTAAAGATAGGTCTAGGATTGGATAATGGTTTAGAATTTATTGTTAGGGTTAAAATTAGGACTAGGGTGAGGGTTAGGGATAGAATTAGAGTTAGGGTGTGAGTTAGAGTGAGAGTTAGGTTATGTAAATAACTAATTAACAATACTAAAACACTATAATTAACAAAGCTTACATTTATTTTTATTCACATTAATAAAACTAACGTTTAATTTTTTTTAAATCTAGAAAAAAATAATTAATACAAGTACACTCATTATAATTTATTTTTTATTTACAAACATTGTTTGGTGTCGACGTGGAAGTGAAGAAGATAAATTAACATCACTGCGACTCCATTAAAGAGGTACGATTTCTCTCCAAAATATCGGTGAGCATAAGGTAAGTGCATTGCAAGCCCCACAAACAATATTTTTTTGCCCATTCAATCAATTCTTCTATTTGCCTTTACTCTCAAGGCATGCGTGTCACATGGTTCATTGAATGGCCTCAATGTATGAAGTACCAAAATGAGAAACCAACAAATCCTGGCATTGTTTCTTGCTTTTCAGGATCTTCCATCACCCTTATTGCTATGGTGGGGACTATCGGCAATGGCACCAAACATGTCATCACCAAGTCAAAGTGGGTCTTGAGAGCTCAACTCGTGTCTATATGACATTCGTGTGTTTAGTTATTAAGTAGAAACCAAGTCATCCTCTTTAGAATGTGAGTCAATTATTGTCTATATTCTTTCTCAGTCTCTATCAAGGCAAATTACACAATAGTGTGGTGGTAATTCTCTAGGGAAATATTTTATAAATTATTTTAAGATATATTTTAGATTTGTTTAGGTTTATGTTTTTAAAATTTGTTTGTTTAATATCTTTTGATCTTTTAATATTTTATATCAAATCAATAGAATCGTTTAATTATATGATAAGGAATATGAGTTTAAGGTTGAAACTTTTTTGGTTAATAGTTAAAGATTGAGAGTTTTAATAAGGATCATGAGTCTTTGGATTAAACTTCTTTGGTTATCTAATAAGGAGCACAAGACTTCAATTGAAACCTCTTAGGTTGACAACAAACAACCAATAATTGTAACAAGGAGCATGAGATAAGGAGCACGAGCTTTAGATTGAAACTTTGGATAATAGCTAAGGATCTTGAGAGGTTCAATAAGGTGCATGAGTCTTAAGTTGAAACTTCTTTGGTTGATAGCTAAGGGATGAGACGTTTAATAAGGAGCATGAGCCTTAGGGAAAAACCTCTTTGGTTGTTTTGATAAGGAGCATGAGCCTTCAGTTCAAACCTCTTTAGTAGATATCTAAGGACTAAGGGTTTTAATAAAGAGCATGAACCTTAACTTGAAACTTCTTTGGAACATAGCTAAGGGGTATGTGCATGATCATGATGGGCCAAAAAGTGGCAATATGATGAGTTTGTGGTTGACAACTTTTCTTTTACCCAAAATTGATGAAACAAAAAGGTTTTTTAAAGGAGATTCTCAGATTTCCACCAATATAAATTATGATTTACTTTGAATTTAATAAGTAATTATTATTCATTTTCTATTCAAATTATGACTAAAGTAATGATTAAGAGGTTGATTGAAAAAAATATATAGCTTTCAAAAGGTATCACATTTTTTGAATCTAAAAAATGTGTCACATTTTATGCTTCTCATACTATAGGATTAAAAAAAGAAAAAATGAATTTCATTAAGTTCTGACCAAGTTAAGGTGGTTAGACGTACGAGTTTTTTATATTTTTTAAAAGTTGAAATTAAAAAATCATAATTAATTATTAACTTGGAAACAAATTACAAAAAAATATGCATCACATCGGGACATGAGTCCTCTACTTATATCTAAAATGATCTTATAATTTTTTTTTATCATTTTATTGTGGTTAGGGTGGTCAGACAGACACCTATTTCTTATTTTTTCCCTGAAATTTAAGTACTACATTGAAATTTCAAATTTTCACCAAATAGATTTCTTTTTTCTTTAAACAAACCCAATAGTTTAGAAACTAGATTCAATTTGCTATAGATTCTATTCTTACATATTTTTGAAATAATATAGATAACTTATTCAATTTTTTATGCCAAGTTGCCTAACTCTGTTTTTTCTTATTTTTTTGCCACTTAAGGGCCTATTTTTTCCATGATAATCCTGCACATACTCTAAGGACTAAAGGGTTTAATAAGAAGCATGAGCCTTAGGCTAAAACCTCTTTGGCTAATAGCCAAGGATTGAGGGGCTTTCACACGTTTGAGGGATTTGCACCTTTGTGGATTGCATAATCAAGTATTATACCATCATCATCACCAATTGAGCTAAAATCCTTTGGGAAGTTTTATTTTTCAATATTTATTATATTTATATTTAAAAATATATCACATAAAATATTTTATTATCTTAAATAAGACATGGGATTAGAATAATAAATTTTTGGTATGTGATAATAACAATTCATTATGATTTTTTTTATTAAAGAATTGTTTGTTACCTAACACTAGTCATAGTAATTGGAACTAGGGTGATCAAAGAGTGTTTAGACACTCACAAAAAAAAAAATAAGGTCATGATACATCAACACATGTTTTTTTTTTATGCCCTACAAATTAACAACAAGACTACTAATTAGTGACAAATTCATATGATGAACATTGATTTAGTAAGATCCAATTCCCAAGGGGTTAAACAATAAAAGGAAAAGGTGAACCACCAACCTTTAGCCATTTTTGTTTTAGCCACTTAAAATACAACATATATTTTTACAATTGTTGTGGCCCAATGCCAATTAAATAACACTGTGTCCCTTTCTTATTTTATTTTATTTTTTATACCTCATTTGAAGCCTTGTCCCTTTATTTTATTTTACTATAAAAGGATTTAGTTGAAACCCATATAAAATTTTGAATTTTGATGAGAGATGTGTGTCACCTAATGGGTGAAATGACTTTGTAAAATTATGCACAAGTTATTCAATATGTTCAATCCTTGGCCATCAAACTTAGTATTCCTTTTCCTTGTTTGAGTGAACATTAAAAAATAACGTAAAAAAATAGGAAAGAACATCAAATATGTATCCTAGCCTATATCAAGTATGCACCTCCAATAGAGAAACATGAATGCAAAAATAATGTCACACAAAAATTTGATGACTTAAGTGTTGTGTGTTGGAGTAGTTATGGCATGCCTTGATAATTAATTAATCATTAATTAATTATTAGGTCCCTTATTACTTTAATTACTTAAACTAAACTTAGGAGTTTTTTTAATTATTAGATTGGGTTATTTCTAGGTTAAGTTGTCTCATTGCATGAGACTAAGAAACTTGTCACAATCTAATAAAATCCTCATCTATGGTTTTCTTTTTATTTTTATATAAGGATTGATCTTTCATTGCAATCATTGTCTGAGTATTCATTATTCAATAAAGAAGACATATCAAATGCTTTTGTGGATCAATTCTCTTCTCAATATTGTATGAGCATAATCATTGCTTAGATCTCTCGTGTGTGATAGGTATTTTGGTTGCAAGTGGTTTTTGGGAGTTGTGGCGTTTATTATCAAATCTAGCATAGTATCATAGCACCAAATCTATGAATTCCTCTCCAAATTTTGAGACATCTAGACTTGAGAAAAAATTGGCTCATATTAGGGAAAAATTGGCATCATTGTTGAATCCAAAACAACTAAAAACTATAAGAACTTATGTTGTTTCATCGAATTTGGTATAGTTGATTTTTTTAAGGGTTGCACAGATCTTGAGATGAAACCCGTATAACTGTACAACCAATTGTGATGTGTGCAGGCCTTGTGTTAGCATCCTCGATCATACTATCATAGGTTTTCTTCAATATTTTTGGGTTTTCATAAAACATTCTTCTAGTTTTATTTTTTTTAGAAGTTAAATAAAAAAAGAAAAAATAAACATGCAAAATTAAAAAAAGAAAGGTAAAAAGCATGTTTTGGGTACTTGTACATACCTGTGTGTGTAGGCCCTATGGGATCATACCCATAAGAACCCCACATAATTCATTGTTAGTGACCTTTTTAGATCAGTGCCCTACAACACCTTTTTTCAACAATGTCGTCAGCGTTGTCCAACAACTTAAACTATTACTACTACTACCCTAACACCATTCTTGCTAGCCACACTGTATCATAGTGGAGAAAAATTGAGTTTTTGGTGGTGAAAGACATAATCTGGCAAGGAATATTTAGAGCATCCCAAGAGTTTATCATCAATCAAATTTTTTTTAGGGAACCTATTTTTTTGACAAATAGAGGAATATTCCCTAAATATACTACTAATGTTAGCATGATGTCACACTAACATTAGTCATACAAAATTTGTATGGTCAACCACTCCAACCCCCCTCATAGCCTCCATTTTCCCTAAAGGATTTTTTTTTTCTTTTTGACATAACTGAGGCATACAATGTCCAAATTGGGGAAAGGAGATATTTTTGAAGAGCAGGTTCCAAGCACTTTCCAATGGTGTAGTTCTAATCATCAAAATTTTCTCTTGGTTTATTTTCTTTTTAGTCAAAGTGAAATCTTCATTTTTTCTTCCAAGCTCATAAATATTTTCTAGTATCTCTAATTTTTGCGATTCTAGTGGCATTAGAAAAGTAATTTAGATCTCTACAAATCCATTCATGCACTTTTTCTAGAATTTATCACAAGTATATTTTATTTAGTTTTTAGTGATTTCACATTTTTGTCAATTACTTGGATGTATTGGCACCTAGAAAGGATTTGTTTACATGAGATGACATAATTTGATTTTTTTAACACATGCTAAGGTTATTAGTCTATGGTTTTATCGTTTGAGGAAGTATCATGGGTTTTTATGTCCATCCTTTTGTTTTACAAAAGAGACACCAAGAGACAACCCCCCTTTCCACTAGTCTCAGAAATCACCCCCCAATATATTACAATTTTGGCACTTTATAGTTTAGTTATTACAAAGATTTTTCCAAGATATAATGCTCAATAGGACCACAATTAAAGAACTTGATACAAAATCTGGAAAAATTATCCATGTATTTGTGTAGTTCTCTTCAATACCTTTCCAATACCTACTTGTTTCTGAAAAATGGAGCTCTAGGGTGAAATTTATGGCATGTTAAAGAAAAAATACAACAACAGCTTCAAACTATAATATCTAGAAGAAATAAGAAAAAAGTATTTTCAATACCTCTATGGATTGAAATTTCTCATCTCTAGCTTTCCAATGATATCTCATTTGTCAAAAAAAGACACTGTGGTGATAAGTTATGATATTTTTAAAAATGGTTGAATTTAGCCTATAATGATGACCTCCTGGCAAAATAAAATTTGTCTAAAATAGAAAAAAATTATAAAAGAATAGGGGTTTTTGGGCCTTCCAAACATAATGCAAATCAAAGTTTTTGGGCCAATCAAATTTGTCTAAAATCAAAGTTGTTTTCTAGATCTGAGCTTCAAACCCTTGTTTCCTACTATGTCATATGGTGGCAAAATTGAGTGAAACAAAAGAAAAATATGACTTTCTTGAGCCTCCTGAACATTATGAGATAGTAAAAAATGCTATCACTATAGCCAAAAATAGTTGCAAATATCAAATCTCACCAAAAACACAAATGAAAATATAGAATTAAAATATCTTCATAATTCCATTCTAATTTTCCAGATCATATTGAAATGCAAGAGAAGAGCATACAAGAATTTACAAAATCATACAAAAAACTAAAATCTTTCAATTAGGAATCGAAGTACTCAAAACTCTCAAAATATAAGCTTTGATACCATGTTAGAAATATAAAATATATTGAATAACCAAGATCTTCTATGAGAGAGATAAGCTATAAAACTGTAAATGAAATAACATAATTATAGACCCAAGAATCCAAGAGATGTGCAAATTTCAAGATGAGAAGATCACATTAGGAGTTCAAAGAAAATTTGTATAATAATGACTGCATCATCAAGGTGCATGTATGTCAAAGTATGCAACAATGAAAGAGAATGAATGAAAATGCAAGTTAGGTAGTGAGATTATATAGAACTAAGGAGACAATGAAGGTGGAAAATCCAACCAATAAGAATTAACCACCAAAAGTTGATATGGACCACCAAAACTAGATATGCCCACCAAAAGTGGAAATTGTTCCACCTGTCGATGTTGAAAATGAGAAAACTAAATGAATCTAAAACCAAAATTCAAAATTTCAGCATCACATCAATGAAGTCTTTTCTAAATGAATATAAATGCAAAAATGTAATACTAAACTACAAAAAAAAAAACATGAGAATTCAAAAGGAAAGTAACTCCATCACTTTCCTATCATCAAGATCTTGAATTACAAATTTGACGCTCTTATATTTTTGTAAGCACAAATGCATCAAGAAGCTATGGTGAACGGATGTAGAGTTTTGTGATTGAAATTGAATATGTATGCTCAATGGTGAGAAGAGAGAGGGCTTATATAGATGTCCTCATATGAAATATTTACGCTATGGGAGAAATGTGGGATGAAAAGAGAAAAATGGAGAAATGGATATTTATCTCATACTGCTTGATCAAGTGAAATTGATGTGAATGGAATAAATAAATGTGAGATTTTATGATATGATGGAGGTTTAAGAATTTAGAATTAAAAAAGATTTGAAAATTAGATGAATGATTTAATTAAATAGATTCACATATGAAAATGCAAATGATTTAATGAAATATGCAATGGATAAATATTAGTGTATGAATACTTTAATGATTATGTAAATAGAGTATGTATGAAATGAATAGATGATTTATGGATAAATGATTATAATATTTTAATGATTTAAGTGAATTAATGAAAAAATAGAGGAAAACATTAAATGAATTAATTAAATAGATAATAATATCCATTTAACTAATATAAGAATAATAGGATAGTTGTGAGGATAAATTTTAAGTGTCTACATTTTTCCCTTCTTTGAGACAATGCAACATGTTCTGTTGTTTCAAAGAAAAAGAATAGATTAACTAATGCATGCCCTAGGGATACCCTAGTAAGGATGATGATAAGGATGATATGCCCCCTCAAGTGATTAATCGAATAATTTGTGATAAGATTAACCTCTCTTGATAGATCATGGGGAGAAGATTTGATAATTGATATTGCACAAGAGAGTAAGTGAAGATGCACAACTAATAAGCAAAGATGTACAAATGATGAAAATGCACAATTGATAGGTGTAACTAAATAATTGATGGAAATGCTTGATATACCCAAGTTGATAAGATGATTGAGCTCATTGTGATTCATGCTAACACAAAACAATGATTGATTAATAGATTGAGTTATCAAGGAGCATTGGAGTTCCATGCTAAAAAGAAATTTGATTGATTTGATATTTGGATTAGAAGATAGGTATTAGTTGGATAAAGTGATTAATTGATCTTTGTGATAAGGAGCATGAAGAAAAATAAAATGATAAAGGAAATGGATGATGGAAGAAATGATGAATGAAAAAGGGATATGAAGGAAATGAAGGTGATGAAACTTATTGTGCTTTATATAGTGCCTTATCATCATAGAGCTTATTATGTCACAAATTATTATAAGCATCTAGATAACATTAACATCTAGATGACCTTAATATTGTTTGCATTTTTATTTAGCAATGAAGTTTAAGCATCTAAGTATAAGGACCTTAGATGAACTAAATACTTATTGCATGAAAGACACTATTAGACAAGGAATGCTCTTATCCACTCTAGACTCATAGGTCCTAGATGATTGTAGACAACCATGTCTTAAGATGAGTCATCTTGTGAATAAGAAACAATCCACAAACAACAAAGTGAACATGCCCCATCTTCACCTCTCTAGTCCAAGAAATCCTCGAGAAGATAAAAGACATGCTACCAAAGATAAAATCATAAAATAATCAAAGACCAACAAACAAACAAGCATCACACTTCAATGTAGAACTGATTCTTGTCACAGTTTATGTGTTTGGTTGGATTTGGAAGATGAATTGCTAGGTATATTGCAATGTTTGCTCAATTGTCAATCTTGGTGCATTTTAATTTTGTTGAAGTTCAAAGTTGTGTGACGATCTGAAAGTATCATTGTTTTGGAATTTTTCAAGTTATGTGATTTTTTTGGATTTTTGGATTTTTTATTTTTATTTTGGATTTTTTGAATTTTTGGAATAATTGATTTTTTTTTGGTTTTTTGGAATATTTGATTTTTTTGAATTTTTGGAATATTTGATTTTTATGGATTTTTTGAAGTTTTACTATGGAATGAGATGAATTGCAAGCGAGCAAACAAATAGAGAGGATAGTTTTTCCAACCGCGAGATGCTAAGTATCCCAACCCATAGCTAAGGTCAAGGAAATTCCCTAGTGAGGGATATGACCAACTTAGTATGCATGGAGAAGTAAGCAAGCGAGGGGAATTATGAACAATTCACAAGCCATGGTGAGTGTGAAAAGGTTATTATGAAGTGGAGGGTGAGTGGAAATGGGATGGAAAGATCAAGTGGAGCTCTAAAGGAAAGAGGAGTGAAACCTCTACATAGGGCATCAATTTCTTGATTTTCACCATGGAACTTGCTCAAGGTTCCATTGAAGTGGTTTTCACCATTAAACAAATTGATTTCTCTTTATTTTTTTCATTTTTTGTATTTTTTTAGGACCTTTTTCCAAATTTTTATATTTTTTTAGGACTTTTTCTATTTTTTGTATTTTTTCAAGACTTCAAAAGATTGTACTCTCTCAAGTACTCAAGTATAAAACCTAAGGATATGCATACTTTTGATGGGATCACTGAGAAATTCACCTTCTAGAGTAGATAAATGGTATGCCCCTGATGCATACACAAGAGTGAAAACGTATGGACCGAACTAGTTAGGCTCAAATTTACCTTTCTTTTCTCTTTCTTGTTGATTGCGAGGATTTTCACGAAGGACAGTATCCCCAATCTCGAATGTACGTAGTTTCACTTTATGGTTATAACTTTGGAACATCCACTGTTGGTATGCTCTAAGATTATTGAAAGTAATTTTTCTTCGTTCATCCAATAGTTCCAATTCCTACAAATGGGAAACACGGTAGTCTTCATGACTGATTTGATTGCACAAGGAGACCTAAAAATAAAGAAACTTGACCTCGATGGGAAAGATGGCTTTAGATCAATAGACAAGGGAATATGGGGTAGCACCTGTGAGAGTGTAGACACTCATATGGTAAGCCCACAAGGAAAGATTCAATTGAACATGCCAATCTCAACCAACTTCATTGACTGTCTTTTTAAGAATTTTGAAAATAGTCTTATTAGAGGCCTCAACCTGGTCATTTCCTTGTGGGTAGTAAGGTGTAGAAAATTGATGTTGTAAATGAAATTTCTCACAGAGCTCACTGACATCCTAATTTTTGAATAGACAGTCGTTATCTATGATAATGGATAAAGGAACACCATAACAGTAAATGATATAGTTCAGTATGAAAGTGGCTATTTATTTTCTAGTGATGTGGGTCATGGGAACAACTTCAATCCATTTCGTGAAGTAGACTGAGGCAAAAAGAATGAAATTATGACCATTGGATGAAGGTGCATGAATCTTGCCCATGAAATCGAGTCTCCACTAATAAAAGGGCCATGGTGTAGTGAGTAGCTGCAATTATTTTACATGAGCATGTATCAAGTCTGTAGGTTTTTGAAATTGCTTTCATTTTTAACAAATTGATAAGCATCCTTTTCCATTGTATTCCAATAATAAACCATACACAGGAGTTTCTTAGCTAGGGTAGGACCGCTAGAATTTTCCCCACATATGCCTTCATGTATTTCTTGTAAAGTTGTTTTAACCTTGTCATGCAAAAGAAATTAGAGTAAAGTACCATTGAGACCTCGACAGTGTAGAGTATCGACTAATATTACATAATGAGAGGCTTGACGGATAAAGGTTTTACAAAATTTATTGGATAGGTCTGATGGCAAGATGTTATACTGGAGATAAGTATAAATATCCCCATACCATTGAGAATTAGGACCAACAATGAGATAGATCATTTCAGATTGTGGTACATTGTAAGCAAGTTCCAAAAGAGGCTCTACTAAGAACTCATAGTAGGCAGCATTGCTTGGCATTTCCACAAGTGAACCAATTGTTTCCATTGCATTAGCAACTCTGTTACTATCTTGGGGGATCTACTCAAAATAAATTGATGTGAAATAGGCCTTGAAATCATCCACCATTCTTTTGTAAGGCATCAAATTTTCATCTTTTTTTTATAGTCATCATTAACTTGTCTGATCACTAAATGAGAGTCACCAAGGACTTGCAACTCTAGGATTTTCCATTGCATAGCCATATGGATCCTAGAAAGTAGTGCCTCATATTAAAAAATATTGTTGATACAAGGAAACTATATCTTATAAGCTTTAGGTATACAATCCCCTTGCAGTGTGACAAAAAGAATGCTAACACAAAAATCACTTTGTATGAAGGATCCATCAAAATATAAAGTCCAAAGATGTGTAGATTCCATGTTGAAGACTGATTCATTAAGGAACTTTGTAATAAGAGGATGATCATTTGTTAGAGGAGCATCAACGAGTTGATCTACTATAGCTTGTCCTTTGATTTGTTTTCTTTCCACATAATCAATATCAAATTCACTAAGAATCATAACCCATTTAGCCAATCGCCCTCTGAGTGCTTCTATGTTCAGGAGGTACTTAAGAGGATCAATTTTGGTGATGAGCTTTGTCTAGTGTGTAAGCATGTAATGTTGCAGCTTCTATGAGGAAAAAATTATGGCAAGAAACTCTCTTTTGATAGAACTATACTTGATCTCATATCCCACTAAAGTATGACTAATGTAATAGATTGCATGTTCCTTTCCTTCATATTCATGTTGTACTAGAAGTGCCACTAGTGTTGTGGTGGTTTTGGATATATAAAGGATTAAACACTTGTCATTTATAGGAGGTACTAATACTAGTGGTGTCTGAATGGAACATATTTGCATAACAAGTATTGAAATGGTTGACATTTATCTACATGTTGTGCTATAAAATGATGAATAGAATGAAGTTTTCCTTGCAACGATCCAACTAATTGATATTCTTAGGTGGAGGCATTTCAATTATATCCTTTACTTCTAGGATCAACTTCAATTCCTTTGGATGAGACAACGTATCTAAGGAGTTTCCTAGATGTTAACCCAAAGACACATTTCTTTGGATTAAACCAAACCTTAAATATTATTCTAATATTGAGAAAATTTTGTCCATGATCTCTAGATGTCCAAGTTTGGTGTAGGATTTTCCCAAAAAATCATCTACATAGTCTTCCAAATAAATTTGGAATTCTTCAACCCAAAGGGCATGACATTCCAATAGAAGGTTCCCCAAGGACAAGTAAATGTTGTCTTAATTTGATCTTTAGGAGAAATTTTAATCTGATTGTAGCATGAGAAGTTATCCATGAGGGATAACATTTGGTGCCTTGCTATCAAATCCACTATCATGTCAATGTTTGGAAGTGGGAAGTCATCTTTATGACAAGATTTGTTTAAATCTCTAAAATCTATGCAAACACAAACACTCCCATTAGGTTTTGAAATTGGTACTAAGTTTGAAATCCACTTAGCATAGTCAACAGGTATTATAAATCCCGCATTTAGCAACTTTTGCAATTCAACTTTTACCAATAGAGCGACATGCGGGTGTATTTTCTCAACTTTGTTTTAACAGGCTTTTCCCCTGGTGGAAAAGACAAGTGATGCATTGCTAAATCTAGATCAAGTCCTAGAATCTTTTCTTATGACCATGCAAGGTTGACTTGTCTTTCCTTGTAAAACTATATATGCTTTATTCTGTCTTCAAGTGTTAATGATTTTGCTAGATGAATTATCCTTGGTTTTTCTTCTATATACAAATTTACTGGTACTATCTTCTCCACCAACATAGATGATTTTTCATGATATAGTGCTATGGAATTGTTTCAAGCCTTCTGTCATTAGGCGCCTCAGAGAGGTTTTCACCCTTGGATACACCCTTTATTTTTACTTTTTTTTTGGGTCTAATAGCACTGCAGAGCAGTTTTCAATAGAAGACCTATTTATATTTTCAATAATTTTATGACTAAAAGGCTTGGCATCTTCTTTGAAGTAAGTTTCATTGTTGAGTTCTATGAAAAAACGTAATTTATGATCCCCAAGAGGTATTTCTTCTCGTGCTCCTAGAAATTTTATGATTGCCTCATTATTTTGAAACACATCTAGTTGTGGTGGTCCCTTATGATCCCAGTCAATGAGTTGGGGGTGATCAAGGGGTAAAGGGTCATGATTTGAGTCAATATTTTGAATGGATTCAAGGGTAAAGTATTATGATCGAGTTTAAGGGTAAAGACACTATCATAGTCATAAATGTTAATGAATTCATCGATGGAACTTTCCTTGTTTTTCTATGTAGCATTAGAGGACTCTACTTCCATACTTGAAGTACATGCAGTACTCAAGGTCTTATATTGAATTGTGTGTCATATCCTAAACTAGGGACTTTTTGTAGATGAGTAGGTTGTATTGGTTCCAAGATACCTTGTTACTATAAACCTAGAGGACTTTTCCCATCATATCCCATTTGTTTCATAAGATCAAATCCTTTTTTTTACTATTCAACAAGTATCTTCATCTCTAGTTTTTTAGTTTGTTCTTTTTTTATATCTTCATCTTTGTATAGCCATCTTAGAAGATCAACTTCTTCCACAT
The DNA here is from genome assembly GCA_007258455.2 of Sequoia sempervirens. NCBI lineage: Eukaryota > Viridiplantae > Streptophyta > Pinopsida > Cupressales > Cupressaceae > Sequoia > Sequoia sempervirens. The sequence continues at coordinate 345,685,053 of VDFB02000008.1, forward strand.
CCTCATAAAGGAGCCCTCCCCATTTTTTGAAAGTAGTTGATTTACTAACGAATGCAGTATCTGTATCTAATGTGGTCTTAGGAATCTATGGCTTTTCATAGGTTTGGGGAGATAAAGGTAGCTTTCCAATGCAAAGGGCACAATTTAGGGTATATTCCCCTACTCCTTGTTCTTTCACTTGTATTTTGATCTTTACTTCACTAGATTTTGAGGTGGATGCTTTTAAGGACTTAGGATCAACATATGCTTGAGAAGGAAGTGCTTCACAATTATTAGAGATTTTGATTTCATTTTTAGGGCTTACATTATTGCAATACATGAAAGGGTCTTGATCTCCTTGTATTGTGATTTTGACACCATTGTGTGGGAATTTAATGCACTAATGGTATGTATAAGGTACCACTTGCATTGCATGAATCCATGGTCTTCCAAGGAGGATGATATAAGTTAGAGGGAGATCAAGGAATTGGAAAACCACATCCTTTATCACAGGCCCAACCTTGATTGGTAAAGTAACCGATCCTTTAGATGAGCATTCCTCTTCATCATATGCCTTTATGGTAATTTTTTTCTTTGGATCAACAATACTTTTAGATAACCCTAATTCTGTAATCAATATCTAAGTACAAATATTAAGACTTGCTCCTCCATCTATTAGAACTCGCTTGATCTTGACTTTATGGACAAGGATTTCAATATGTGCAGGTGCATTATGTGGTCATTAAATAGAAAAATCATTGTTCTTAGTAAAAGTGAGAGTGTGACGAGAGGTGTTGTGTCCCATCATAGCTTGGAACTAATCTACATTCAAGTCTGTAGGTAGTGTAGCAATAACAAGAACTTTATCTAGGATAGCTTTATGCTTAGGTGATATGCATAGTAGTTCAAGTATGGAAATTTGTGTGGGAATTTTACCTGAATGCTCTATGAGATTGTATCATGAAACTAGTGTAGTGGGTTTTGAATTAGGATCTCTAAGGGTAACTGTGCCTCTACTGGTAGTAACAATACAGTCAGGTTCTTTTCCTTTTATAATGAAAGTGTTCACATGATTATCAGCCTCAATAATGTTAGTTATGATATATTCATACTTAACAACAATATAGTTTACACCATGGGTATGTGCAGGATCATGATGGGCTAAAAAGTGGTGATATGATGGGTATGTATAGTGTATGTGGTTGACGACTTTTTTTTACCCAAAATTGAAGAAACGAAAAGGGTTTTTAAAGGAGATTCTCAACCTTCCACCAATATAAATTATACTTTACTTTGAATTTAATAAATAATTATTATTCATTTTCTATTTTAATTATGACTAAAGTCCTGATTGATAGGTTGATTGAAAGACATCTATAGCTTTCAAATGGTATCACATTTTTTGAATCCAAAACATGTGTCACATTCTATGCTTTGCATACTATAGGATTAAAAAAAGAAAAAATGAATTGCATGAAGTTTTGAACAAGTTAAGGTGGTCAAACATAAGGGTTTTTATATTTTTTAAAAGTTGTAATAAAAAATTCATAATTAATTATTTTCTTGGAAAAAATTACAAAAAAATATGCATCACATCCATACATGAGTCCTCTACTTATATCTAAAATATTATAAAAAATAATTATCATTTTGTTGTGATTAGGGTGGTTAGACAAACACCTACTTATTTTTCCCTTGAAACTTAAGTACTACTACATTGAAATTTCAAAATTTCACCAAATATTTTTTTTTTTAACTAAACCTAGTAGTTTAAAATCTACATTCAATTTGCTAGAGATTCTATTCTTACATATTTTTGAAATAATATAGATAACTTATTCAAATTTTTACATCAAGTTACCTAACTTTGAATTTTCTAAATTTTATCGCCACTTAAGGGCCTATTTTGTCCATGATGATCTTGCACATACCGCCATCACTAGATTCATGGGCTGTTCCTTTATCCTTTTCATGCTTAGGGAAAGGGTTTTTAAACATCTCACTATCAGAGTTACTGGAAGAAGTGTTTCTATCAATTGTTATCTTATCGTCATCAACAAGATGTTCTATCAGGTGTAAAAGTTATTGCAACTATTAGTCTTATGTCCTTTATGTCTATAATAATTGTAAAAGTGATCCTCATTCCACCATAGGGGTTTGAATTGTTGATTATATTCTCTCATCTCAGGTAGCATTATAAGATTATTTCCAAGGATTTATTTTAATGTCGATTCAAGCGATTGTTCCAATGGTGTAAAATTTTGTTTAGAGAAGCTTCTTTGTTTTTATTTTCCTTTGTGTGAAGATGAACCTTTAAGGTTGTAGATAGGTGATGATATTTTAGTTATTTTGTATCAGCAACTCCATCATTGACCACATTATTGTTCTTAACCCAAAAAGGTGTCTTGTTGCTCGAGCCCAACTTTTGATCTTTTTCATTATTAAGTTTAATAGTTTCATCATTGATAAGAGTTTGTTCGATTCGAAATCCCATTTCTATGACATCATGAAAGGAATCCAAGCATTTGAGGTGAAGTAACTTTCTAATTTCCTTGATCAAATTTTGATAAAATATGTCAACCAATTCTTTGTCAGCAATGTCATAAGGTACTCATTTTTTCAAATGTCTCCATCTTTGTAAAAATGACATGAAAGATTCTCCTTGTTTTTTCTTAGTGTTAAAAAGATTTATCATGGTCACTTTAAGTTCATAATTGTAACTATAATGTGAGACAAATTTTTTAGCCAGTTCTTGAAAAGATTTGATGGTCGGGGGTAATCATGAAAACCATTTCATAGCTTCTCCTCCCAGACTACAAGGGAATAATCTCATAAGGTATGTCTCATCAATTAAAAATTCCAAGGTAGCAATGGAAAATAATATTAAGTGATCTTTAGGATCTCCTTTCCCCTTATATTTATCAAGTCTTGGTATGTGCTAGTAACTAAGAAAAGGAGGCATTGGTATGCTTGGATCAAAAGGATAAGGACATATATCCTCAAAGGAAAACTTGTGGGATGACGTTTTACAATTCTTGAGAGTATCCAGTTCTTGTCTCAATGCTCTAAGCTCTCCCAAAATAGGAATATTTGTAGGTGCAGGTTTTGACGTCTTTGAAGATCTCTTGTAACCAGGTTGTAAATAAAAGGTTCTATGATCTTTGATTCTCTCATCATTGTTTGTTTTGGGATGCTTAGATTCACTAGATTCATGTTTTTCATTCATTATGAGTAATGATACATCAAAATCAAGAGGTATTTTGATTCCTCCATTAGCAAGGGCCTTGAAGTATTGTTATGGATTATGTTTGACCACCTTTGTAAGTAGTTTAGTGAATCTATGTCAGGAAGTCCTTCTTCTAGATATGGGATTGGATTACTTATTCACTATTAATCTCATTTGTTTCACTAGTTGGAACACTAAAGTGATCTTCCCCATCAAAGTCATTTCCCCAAGGATTTCCTTCTTCTTGAAATATTTTTATTCTTTTTTTAGTGGTCATAGGCAATTGTTATAATCTTCAACCTAGGACTAGACAATGTATGGGACTCAAGATTAGGATGGAATGAAAACTGATATGACTCTAAGATAAGATATGGGAATGGAATGGTATAATATGACAAGCTTGATATGATAAAAATGAAAGAACTCAAGGAAATTATAGGTCTAAAGCAAATTATGATGCAAGGCTTTACCTATGCTATGATGGATATAGACACAAAGACAAGTGATCAAGAGAGGGAATGCTAAAATAGAAGATGATGAACTCCAAGAATATTTCCCTACTCAAAGATGATGGTATATTCCCTAACTCAAGGATGATGAACCTCAAGTGATACAGGTGATTAACAACTAATGTTTGATTCAAGGCCTAAGGAGAGAAACCTAAGTGCAAGCTAAAATTTTTGTTTGACTAATGATGGATATGTAAGGACTAGGTTGAATGATCTAGATATGCAAGGATGAAAGGATGAAAACTTAATAATAATTCCCCAAGAGATTAAGTGATAGGATCGTATTGGATATGTAAGTCTGGTTCATTCCTCAAAGGGTGGTCATAAAATTTTCTTAGCAATATGTCTCGATTACGGTAGTTCTTTAAGATACATTTTCTAATAGACCTTGAAGTACGATATCTATATTTGAAAAAGAGGAACGTGGATCTTTTCTTAGGGATTTTGGTTTTGCAAGAGATCATGTGCACACTTGTGACTTTTTGGGTAAGATTTTGAGATTTGCAAGGATGAAATGTTATAGATTCTAGGTATGATGTTTGGTTAATACTTTTTTGAACACACACATAAGACACGATAAAAAAAATGTTTTGGATGACTCTAACATAAAATCATTGGAAAATCTAAATGAGGGCCTAGATTAGGCCCAAGATTTTTCATTGATCTCAACAAGTTTGAAAACACTTGTAAGAATGCACAACCTAGGCCAGAAAGAGGATACTACTTCTTGAGTCCCTACTTGGATTTCTCCATATACTAAAAAAAGTGGATAGCTAGAGATCTTGGTGACACTAGCTCCCCGATATATGACACAGGAACACCAAGATCTCTTACCTTGAAGATATGAAGGTCTTATGAGCTGAGGGATTTATGTCTCGACAATGAATAGTACATGTAGGGAGGCTTTGGAGGTCTGACCTCTTGCATTAGCAAGAAAATGAGGTTTCCGGTCTCTACAACAAGTGGTTCTTAATTAATTTTTGAGGATATATTGGTGCCTATACATTCGGTGGTTCGCACAATTAAGAGGCATCCCAACCCTTAGAAAGATCTAAGGGTTTTGATGCATGTCAAGTATATTGAGGGAGAATTCAATCAGTAGAGGACATCCACACCAAGTGATTGATGAATTTTATCACAACCACATTATTTATATAGGGGACCGAAATGAAAGTTCTACTTGGGTCATTCCTCTCAAGTCTATAGGCACTGTATATCTAGGATAGCTTTATGCTCAAAAGGTAGGCATAGCAATTCAAGTATGGAAATTTGTGTCGGAGTTTTACCTAAATGCTCTATGAGATTGTACCATGAAACTGGTGTAGCGGGTTTTGAATTAGGACCTCTAAGGGTAATTGTGCCTCTATGGGTAGTAACATTGCAATTGGGTTATTTTCCTTTTATAATGAAAGTGTTCACATGATTATTAGCCTCACTATTATTAGTTATGATATAGTCATACTTAGCAACAACTGTATAGTTTACACTATCACCAGATTAAGGGGCCTTTCCTTTATCCTTTTCATGCTTAGGGAAAGGGTTCTTAAACATCTCATGATCATAGTTACTAGGAGTGTGTCCATCAACTACTACCTTATCATTATCAATAAGGTCTTGCATCAAGTGTCAAATTTTATTGCAACTATTAGTCTTATGTCCTTTTTTTCTATGATAATTGTAAAAGTTATCCTCATTCCACCATGGGGGTTTGACTTGTGGATTATATTCTCTCATCTCAGGTAGTGTTATAAGATTATTTTCAAGGAGTTCTTTCAATGCCGATTCTAGTGATTGTTCCAATGGTGTAAATTTTTTTTTAGGGAAGCGTCTTTGTTTTTCTTTTCCTTTGTCTAAAGATGAACCTTTAAGGTTGTAGATAGGTGATGATATTTTAGTTGTTTTTTGTATCAACAATTCCATCATTGACAAAATTATTGTTCTTAACCCAAAAATGTCTCTTGTTGCTCAAGCCTAACTTTTGATATTTTTCATTATTAAGTTTAATAGTTCCATCATCAATGAGAGTTTGTTTGATTCAAAATCACATTTCTATGAATTCATCAAAGGAATCCAAGAATTTGAGGTGAAATTCCTTTCTAATTTCCTTGTTCAAATTTTGATAAAATATGTCAACCAATTCTTTTTCTGGAATGTCATAAGGTACTCATTTTTTCAAATGTCTCCATCTTTGTAAAAATGACACAAAATATTCTCCTTGTTTTTGCTTGCTATTAAAAAGGTTTTTCATCGTAACTTTAACTTCACAATTTTAACTATAATGTGAGACAAATTTATAAACCAGTTCTTGAAAAGATTTGATGTCCAGGGTAATCATGAAAACTATTCCATATCTTCTCCTCCTAGACCAAGAGGGAATAATCTCATAAGGTATGTCTCATCAACTACAAATTCCAAGGTAGCAGTGGAAAATTCTCTTAAGTGATATTTAGGATCTCTTTTCCCCTTGTATTTATCAAGTCTCGGTATGTCCCAATGACTAAGAAAAGGAGGCATTGGTATGATTGGATCAAAAGGATAAGGACATATATCTTCAATGGAAAACTTGTGGGATGATGTTTTACTATTCTTGAGAGTATCTAGTTCTTGTATTAATGCTCTAAGGTCTTCCAAAATAGGATTATTTGTAGGTGCAGGTTTTTACATCTTTAAAGATCTCTTGTAACTAGGTTGTAAATAAAAGGGTCTATGATCTTTGATTCTCTCATCATTGTTTGTTTTGGGATGCTTAGATTCACTAGATTCATGCTTTTCATTCATTATGAGTAATGATACATCAAAATCAATAGGTATTTTGATTCCTTCATTATCAAGGGCCTTGAAGTATTGTTGTGGATTACGTTTGACCAGCTTTGTAAGTAGTTTAGTGAATATATGTTAGGAAGTGCTTCTTCTAGATATGGGATTGGATTACTTCTTCACTATCAATTTCATTTTTTCACTAATTGCAATACTAAATTTATCTTCCCCATCAAAGTCATTTCCATAAGGGTTTCCTTCTTGAAATATATTTTATTCTTATTTTAGTGGTCATAGGCAATTCTTCGGATCTTCGACCTAGGACTAGACAATGTAGGAGACTCAAGACTAGGATGCAATGCAAATTTATACAACTCTAAGATAAGATATGAGAATGGAATTGTATGATATGAAGATCTTGATATGATAAAAATTCAAGTACTAAAGGCAACTCTAGGTCTGTAGGCATTGTAGCTCAATAGTAGGCACTTTATCTGGGATAGTTTTATGCTGAAGAGATAGGCGTAGCAATTCAAGTATGAAAATTTGTGTGGGTGTTTTACCTAAATTCTCTATGAGATTATATCATGAAACTGGTGTAGCAGGTTTTGAATAAGGACCTCCAAGGGTATTTGTCCCTCTACATGTAGTAACATTGCAATCAGGTTCTTTGTCTTTCATAATGAAAGTATTCACATGATTATCATTCTCAATAATGTTAGTTATGATATAGTCATACTTAGAAGCAGTATAGTTTACACCATCACTAGATTCAAGGGCATTTCCTTTATCCATTTCATGCTTAGGGAAAGGATTTTTAAACAGATCAAGACCAGAGTTACCAGAAGGAGTGTGTCCATCAACTACTATCTTATTGTCAGCAATAAGGTCTTGTATTAGGTGTAAAATTTTATTGCAACTATTAGTCTTTTTTCCTTTGTTTCTATGATAATCGTAAAAGTGATCCTCATTCAACCATGGGGGTTTGACTTATGGATTATATTCTCTCATCTCAGGTAGCCTTATAAGATTATTTTCAAGGAGTTCTTTGAATGTTGTTTCAAGTGATTGTCCCAATGGCATAAAATTTTATTTAGGGAAGCTTCTTTTTTTTTCTTTTCCTTTGTCTGAAGATGAACCTTTAAGGTTGTAGCTAGGTGATGATATTTTAGGTTTTTTCATATCATCAACTCCATCATTTTACACATTATTGTTCTTAACCCAAAAAGGTCTCTTAATCAAGTAATTAATAGATATGTGTCAAGTCTCATCATGTGTCAGCCAAGATATATCTTCAAGTCAAATGTGTCAATAATTCTGCAGGTGCTCAGACTCTTCCATCTCAAAATTCTCTTCTTCAGGTCTCATCTGGTGTCTATCAGTCAGAAATATTTGATGGTTGAGGGTAATCATGGAAACTATTATGTAGCTTCTACTCCTAGACTACGAGAGAATAATCTCATAAGATATGTCTCATCAACTAAAAATTCCAACGTAGTAGTGGAAAATTCTCTTAAGTAATCTTTAGGATCTCCTATCCCCCTATATTTATCAAGTCTCGGTATGTCCTAGTGACTGAGAAAAGGTGGCATTGATATTCTTGGATCGAAAGGATAAGGACATGTATCTTCAATGGAAAACTTGTGGGATGATGTTTTACTATTCTTCAAAGTATCTAGTTCTTGTCTCAAGGCTCTAAGCTCTTCCAAAATAGGATTATTTTTAGGTGCAAGTTTTGATGTCTTTGAAGATCTCTTGTAACCAGGTGGTAAATAAAAGGGTCTATGATCTTCAATTCTCTCGTCATTGTTTGTTTTCGGATGCTTAGATCAGCTAGATTCATGTTTTTCATTCATTGTGAGTAATGATACATCAAAATCAAGAGGTATTTTGATTCCTTCATTAGCAAGGGCCTTGAAGTATTGTTGTGGATTACATTTGACCACCTCTGTAAGCAATTTGGTGAATCTATGATCATGAAATGCTCCTTCCATATTGGATTAGGTTACTTCTTTGCTATCAGATTCATTTGTTTCACTAGTTGCAACACTAAAGTGATCTTTCCCATCAAAGTCATTTCCCAAAGGGTTTTCTTCTTCTTGAAATAATGTTATTCTTGTTTTAGTGGTCATAGGTAATTGTTCTAATCTTCGACCTAGGATAGAAAATGTATGAGACTCAAGATTAGGATGCAATAAAAATTTATATGACTCTAAGATAAGATACGGGAATGGAATGGTATGATACAACAAGATTGATATGATAAAAATTTAAGAACTCTAGGAAACTCTAGGTCTAAAGAAAATTATGATGCAAGGCTTTACCTGTGCTGTGATGGATATAGACACAAAGACAAGTGATCAAGAGAGGGAATTCTAAAATAGGAGATGGTGAACTCCAAGAATATTTCCCTACTCAAAGATGATGGTATATTCCCTAACTCAAGGATGATGAACCTCAATTGATACAGGGGATTAATAGAAAATGTTTGATTCAAGACCTAAGGAGAGCAATCTAAGTGCAAGCGAAAAGTTTTATTTGACTAATCATGGATATGCAAGGACTGAGATCATAATCGGAATATGAAAGGACTAGGTGGAATGATCTAGATATGCAAGGATGAAAGGATCAGAACTGAAGAATAATACCCCAAAAGATTAAATGCTAGGCTCGTATTGGATATGTTAGTCTAGTTCATTCCTCAAAGGGTGGTCATAAAATATTCTTAGCAATATGTCTCGGTTGTGGTAGTTCTTCAAGATGCATGTTTTGATAGACCTCGAACTATGATGTCTATGTTTGAAAACGGGGAATGTGGATCTTCGCTTAGGGATTTATGTTTTATAAGAGATCATGTGGATGTTTGTGACGTTTTGGGTAAGCTTTTGAGATTTTCAAGGTTGAAATGTTATAGATTCTAGGTGTTATGTTTGGTTGAGATTTGTTTTAAACATACACACAATACACGACAACCAAAATGTGTCGGATGAATCTGACACAAAATCAAGGTAAAATCCTAATGGAGGCCTAGATTAGCTCCAAAAATTTTCACTGGTCTCGACAAGTTTGAAAACACTTGTAAGTATGTACAACCTAGGCTGGAAAGAGGATACTACTTGTTGAGTCCCTACTTGGATTTCTTCATATACTAAAACAAAGCAAAGAGCTAGAGATCTTGATGACATTGACTCCTCGATACATTACATAGGCACACCAAGATCTCTTACCTCAAAGATTTGAAGATCTTATGAGCTAAGGGATTTATATCTCCACAATGAATAGTATGTGTAGGGAAGCTTCGAAGGTCCGACCTCTTGCATTAGCAAGAAAACTCTACTACAAGTGGTTTTTAATCAATGTTTTAGGATATACTTGTGCCTATACATTTGGCGGTTCACTCAATTAAGAGGCCTCCTAGCCCTTAGAAAGATCTAAGGGTTTTGATGCATCTCAAGGATACTGAGGTAGACTTCCATCGGTCCACACCAAGTGATTGATGACTTTCATCACAACCACATTATTTATATAGTGGACCAAAATGAAAGTACCACTTGGGTGATTTCCTCTCACAAGTCAGGAGCTAGACCCTCTAAGGGATTAAATACATGAAAAAAAAGAGGTGGGTCTGGCTTCTAATCACCGAGTTTGCTTAAGGTAAGAGAATACACCTACCACCTTACAAGCACATAAAATAATGATTAATTAACCCCCTATTTAATCTATGTGCAAATAGTCATTTGAAAAAGATATATACTCAATGAAAGCCCTACAAAAACCATCGTTAGTAGTTTGAATTCTAGTCTTTGATAAATGAGGATCAATTTTTCAATCTCAAATCTTGGACATGTGAACCTTCACAAAGCCAAGTCAACAAAGATTAGCCACAAAATCAAAACTAAACTTAAAAAAGAAAACAACATTAATCAAAAACAAAAATTAACAAACAAAATTTGATCTACACCAAACAAAATTAATTAAAATAATATTAATCAACTTATATTAGTTAATCTAAATCAAAACTAGAATTAATCTAAACTAACAAAATTACTCTAACTAACAAAAACCAACCTATATTAATTAATCTAAATTAATCTAAACTAACAGAAATTAACTAATATTAATTATTCTAAATTAAACTAAATCAAAATTAATTTAAACTATAAAAAATAATAATCAATCTAAATTAACTTATCTAAATTAATCTAAATTAAAAAAAAACTAAACCAAAAAAATTAATTACTAACCAAATTTAACCTATCTAAATTAACAAAACTAATTTACTTTGTCTTTTCCTTTACAGGAATAAGAAACTTCTGCTGAGACAGATTTGTCTCTTTATTTTACTTAAATCGTATAAAATGCCTATGCCTAAATTAAACTAATATAATGTTTTTCAAGATAAAACTTTTGTCCTCTCCCTCTGGTTATGGCAGTAGTAGGAGCGGATTCTGCCGCTTTCATCTCTAGGAAAAGAATCAGATATGGAGGAGTTTTGATTTGATATAGATAAAAAAAAAATAAAAATATTAAGACTTTCATATTTTTTTAATTTTAAAACATATTTTTATATGTAATACTAAATTTAGGAGAGTTCTTTCATATTTAATTTTTTTAATTTTAGAAATTGTTTTTATTGTATAGTAATTTAATATTATTTTTATAAATATTTATTATTTTGATTGAAAAAATATTATTTAAATAAATTTATATAAAAAGCCTCAAGAAATATCCTTGTTTTAAAAAGATCTTGAATATTTATTAATTTTAAGTCCATTTACTTACAAAATTACTTTTATATAAAATAGTAAATTTAGAATGTTTTATTAATACTTGATCTAACTTTGAGAAGAATATTAGAGTCCAAAATAGACTCGAAAATATAAAAAAGGATTTGAAAAAAAAAAAAACATAAAGTAATTCACATTCTTTTAAAAAAAGGGAGTGGTCAATCTTAGGTCCAAGCAAGTGCACCAAAACTCAGACTAAAAGGAAGGTTATTGAGATTAAAACTTAAAGGATCATTATTCTTGGAGGAAGAAAGGGAAACTACTAAAATTTTCTATATCCTTCCTTTTTTGAGATCATGTGTCTCTATTTGTGCTTAAGCAATGTTGTTGGTTGGCTCTGTGTTTCTAGTTTGCTTTCAAAATTCTCTCAATTTCATTTGTTCAAAAATTGTAGCATTTTTAATATAAATCTCATAATATTGAGGCTATTTATATACTCTACTCTTGTGTAAAAGAGTTTGAACTTTTTCAGAACCCAAGCATTATCATATTAATAAACAAATATCTACCACTAAAATTTTCGACATAAATCTATGCCATTTAAAAAAAACTTATTTGTAAAATAAATTGATTGAAATATTTCAAAAAAACTCCAATCAATTTGATAATGATAGAAATATTTTTTCAAAGTTTGAAATTAATAATACCTTCTAAACCATCTCTTTAAAGAGGTTTAAACACTTTTTTTATAGTTTAAAAAATGTTGGAATATATTCAATACACATTTAAAGATATTTAAAACAGAAACAAATAACTAATCTGAAACTGGATTTCACTGCTTCTTAACTTCAGAACAAAACCGACATCAAGAAAGTAAATGCAATATTATTGATGGGCACCCAAAATACAATCAAAGAAATGCTAAGAACATACAAGGAATCATAATAAGCTAAAATAAAAAATACAGATCCCTCTTTCTTCCTTTGCATAAGTAGAGGAAAACTGTATTATTAAATTTGTTATATTAATCATGCTTTCCCATCTTCAAAAAAAATCTGCTGAGACTACATTGAATTCATTCTTCACCTATCTGCAACACAAGACAAATAGAGAAAAATGTTAACTAGTCCATTATTTGGATCTTCCAATAAATTCCTAGAAGCTCCGCTATTCTCTTCTTCGTGCAATATTATTCATAGAACTATGTCGCAACAGATAATTATTTTATTCAATGTAAAACAAAACGCAAACAAAAGAGAATGTACACCATCCAAATTTGATAGGCAGTGCTTGCAACCGTTGCAAAATTCAAACGCCATCGATCTATGTTATTTCTAAAAAGAGTCTTGTCGGAAAACTTTCAGGAACCATGATCTGTGCAATAACATCTCAGAGATCCCTACATAAAAATAACAACAGAATGCTCAAAAATGCTGATAGAACTCACAGACAACATAAAAAGATGATCGATCAACTCAATATACAAATTTGAAAATAGAGCAACGAACTCATCACAAATTCCTCCATGTCAAAGCATATTCGATTAGGCTTGTTTTATTCACCCAAATAGCTTCCACATTCATTTTCATATTAAGATGATGCTTTCAAATTGTTGCTGCTCACAAATGAATGGATTTGAGAAAGGGGCGAAGATAGAAATGTATCAATGTATGACCATGGTTTAATATCAACGCGCTTTAATTTCAGACTTTATTCGTTCGCCTTATTTAGCAGAAATGTGAATATCAATCCATACGTTGTCTTCAAACGGTTCACATGCAAGGCAGTGGAACCATTTGCCATTACTTTGCCATTAATACTTTCAGTTACACACGCCTTTTCATTACCTCCAACGAAATGTTCAAACATCTGACAACCGACCACCACTGCCAGCACAACAAACAGGCAAGAGAACGTCAATTTTTTTGTAAACGTGTTAATGTTTACAAAGAAACATCCTTCCCTCTACAACTGAATACGCCTCTCGGAGTAATAAAAACGTCCCTCAACAAAATATAATAAAAATATCATCCTTATTTTCTCCAATCCTCAAAAAATTTGAATCGAATAAGATCATTTTTTTAGGGCTTCTCACAAATTCGGTAAGGCAAAAAGAAACGATATCAATAAGTATTTAATGAATACGATTCAGATATTTCAGTAACCTTTTACTAAGCGGCTCCAAACATACATAGTGAAGACAAAATGAACTCGACACCTAACACTAGAATGTATAAGCATCAAGTTGTCGTTACTCTAAGACCCGATAACTAAAAGCCATGTGTAATTTGACATAATAGAGTGAATATTGGAAACTCAACGACTAAGAAAGAATGCTCAAAAAATAATAAAGGCATTCACATAATATAGAAATCACATATAGAAATAACATCGCTAGCCAGAATCGCACTAGGAATAGAGAAAGACGATTTCACATATACACTAAAATAGTCGCCTTCAATAGAGCAAGATGTCCAGAAATAAGTATAAGACGATAGTTTCCTGCATATAGAGACATCTTCAACAATATCGGGCCATTCAAAAATCGATTAGGAATAAAATTTTATAACATTTTATTAGGCTCCACAAAAAACTATACCAAAAACTTCCTCTACAATATTATTCAATGAAAATCTAAAAGAAAATCTCAGTTTCACCAAAAATAGACTCCACGTCTAAACCATAACAGACAATGATGCAATATTTTGAATAGAGCTTAATCCAAGAAACTGATATATCGAACAATACATATTTGATGCAATATTTCACATCAGGTTCACCATTTTGTCGATGCTAAAAATGAGTTCAAAATAAATGAATCTAAAATCAGAAATCAAAATTTCAGTATCACATTAATGAAGTCTTTTCTAAATGAATACAAATGCAAAAACGTAATACTAAACTATGAAAAGCCAAAACATGAACATTCAAAAGGAAAATAACTCCATCACTTTCCTATCATCAAGATCTTGAATTACACATTTGATGCTTTCAGATTTTTATAAGCACAAATGCGTCAAGAAGCTATGATGAATGGATGTAGAGCTTTTTGATTGAAATCAAATATGTATGCTCAGTTTTGAGAAGAGAAAGGGATTATATTGATGTCCTCATTGGAGAGATCTGGGTTATGGGAGAAATGTGGGATTAAAAGAGCAAAATGGAGAAATGGATATTTATCCCCATATTGTTTGATCAAGTGAAATTGATGGGAATGAAAGAAATAAATGAGAGAGATTATGATATGATGGAGGTTTAGGAATTTGAAATTAAAGAGGATTTGGAAATTAGATGAATGATTTAATTAAATAGATTCATGTATGAAAATGTAAATGATTTAATGAAATATGCAATGGATAAATATTAAATTATGAATACATTAATGATAATGTAAATAGAGTATGTATGAAATGAATAGATGATTTATAGATAAATGATTATGCAAATGGATATTTAATGATTATAATATTTTAATGACTGTGAGGATAAATTTTAAGTGTCTACACCACCCTTTAAGGAAGGGGACACCAAATCACTTATCTCCTAGTTATTAAATGTAAACTCACTTTATTATCCTAAGCAAGGTAAATTAAGTGTAGGAAAAACCCAAGGCTAAGGGAAAATAAATTAACTTACTAGGAAAAACAAAACTTACACTGGAATATTAATAATCATGATATTAGGGAGGTGAAACTAGATGTAATTAGTTAATGAGATTTATCTTCAATATTATTAACACTTGATTATCATATGGGTTAATATATGTTTGATTGGAAAAAGGGGATCTAGGTCTTAAATTAGACTTATTCCAATTTGACACATTTAAGGATTAAAAATTGATCCCATTATCCACTTGGCTACAAACCTCCATGGAAGAGCCATAATGGCGGATTAGGGTTTTAATCTTTGTGGAGGAGAATGATGTGTTATTTTGATTAATTGATTTAGTTCTATGATGTAATTATGTTCCTAGGTTAATTATGAAAATGTAGCAAAATATTGAGACTTTTGAAGAATACAGAATAGATAGACAAAAATAAATTCCAAAATAGTAGAAGGTAGACACAGAGGAACTGGGCATATAAATTTGGGGTAGAAATATCTAGACAAGGGGGATTGAGTGCTCTAGACTAGATGACTTCAAATCAAGATCTGACTTCAAACTCATGTTGCTCCCAATCTACAAATTCTTCTTTTCTGAGGTCACTACATCACAACTTCATCTATTTTTGATAAAATTCACTTTCCTTAGCTTGACAACTTATAGGGCTTGAATATATGAATGAGCAGTTAGCCTTCAATCTTCCTCCAATTTGCTTCATATTTGAAACCTGTACACATGAAAGAGGGGGAAGGATTGTACTGTATAGGGGCTTGCCTAAGTCAAACCTTGTTTTAGTATTTCTACCTCCATAATAGCTATGATGATGTAAAAATAGAGCTTACCCTCAATTGGGTAGAGGCTAAATCATAACAAGTGATAAATTGACAAATTGTTACAATTCACCACTCAAATCTACATTCCTTGATGGATAAAGTCATGTACTCATCACCTTCAAGGAGAAATTGAAACTTGATTCAAAGTCTTACAAGTGTTAGTACTCACAAAAATAATGAACAAAATCACATGAAAACATAATGCATAATAATCCTCGAAATTCTTCTCTTGACTACTCTTCATTGTTCAATAATAATCTAAATTACTTTTTGAAATATGCTAAGATTTTTTAGAATTAAAATGGTGAAGAATATTTATTTATATGTAGTTCTTTTAATTTCTCAAAGCATCAAATATCGATGGCCGATAAATAAATTTAAATTTTTAAATTATAAAATATTGACACTGACATTTAAATTTGAGTGAAAAATCAATGGACAATGGCATTGGACTTCCTATTCTAGATCCATCCTTATTAGGGCCTTAAACATCAGGTGAAAATATTAAATTCTTAATATTTTCATTCGCATTTTTTTTAATATATTCATAAAATTGTCAATTAAATGCATAATTCGGTCCAAGCACATAAGGGGAGTTAAACCTAGTGTGAAATTGTCAAGGGTGATAATTTGTTATGCTACAAGATGGTTGATATCTTGAATTCCATTAGAGTTGATAGAATTTAGTGAATAAGAGATGTTGGAATGCATTGTCCTAGATGGATACATCTTGGTAACATCTTCTCTACTTTTGTTCCAACACATTGAGAAAGTTCCTTAAAGTTATCTATGTTCAAGTTGTTTGTCTCACTATGAGAAACTCACACTCAATATTTAGTGCTCTTAATGGAAAAGTGTCTACAAGTAGCTTATGTATGATGCATACCATCCATAAAATATTAGCTAGAAGATCTTTGAAGTTAGTTCTTAGGTTTTTAATTTGTATGCATATTGCTCCACCTTGGCATAGGCTACTTTATGGTTGGTACAATTAATCTTAATATATTACACAAGGTGAAATTAGATGTTTTTATTGAATGAATATATTAGAATAAGGAGAATCTAGGAAATAAGAAACAAGCACACATGAATAATGCAAATATTGTATTTAGTCTACCCAAATTACAACGAGTACAAAACCTTGTATATATAGGCAAGGATGAGTAAATCTACCTATGAGATGAATTGACAAGTGCTCCATAAGTGGCATAAAAGAGTAGACAAGTGTCCTATAGGTTTCAACCTTAGGAACACTTGGAATGTGCAAACCAACAACCTCTATGACCAATTCATCAACCTTGTGTGCCAAGTGTTGAATAAATTTTGAGCTGAGATGGAAAGAATTCCAACCTTAAAAGGTGTGTGCATGAGAAATACCAAATAAGTTGGTAACCTCTAGAGGCTTAAAGGTTGCACATTTAGTTAGAAAAGAAGTTGTCTAACCTCATCAACCTAAGTACACTTAAGTATAGTGAATAAATTAAATGATTCACACTAACACCCCTCCTTAAGTGATACTTGGGGAGATCATAAAAGTGCAATTAGATAGAAAAGGGTCTTGACTAAAGGCCATGTTAGGTAACCATGTACATTTGCATTCTCATAAAGTGGAGTAAAGGACAAAACCTAGTGGGAAAAAATCCTCTCTAAAAGAGAAAGTATAAGGATTTAAGACCTAAAAATATGTCCCTTGATGATAGGAACATGATGATGAACTCTTGAAGCATGTCAAATTTGTAAACTCTATTGATGATGAATTGGTTTCTGTTTGAATCAATGAATCTACAAATAATGTGAATCAAGATGTGAGATACAAAAAATTGCATGAGTGAGCAAGTGAATACTACTCAACCAATAAACGTAAAAGTTATCAAGCTCTATGAAGTCAATAATATAGATAGTACAATGATAAGGAGTACTAGAATCTCAAAATGTGATCCACTGAATTAATCCCCCATTTGTAAGATCAAGATAAAAGGTTCATGAGGCCTTCCAAAAAGAAGATTCTTCCATTGCTTCATTGAAAGAAGTATAACACATCATATCCCCCCCTTAATGCTAAGAGAATAAAAAAACCAATTGAAATCGAGAGTGTGCAAGGAATGTAGATATGTACATGGTATGCTCCAAGGCACACTCTCAAGAGGTGAGAATCATGCTCGAAGACATTATTGCGATGTTAAATCATGAGGATCCACAACTATGATATCAAATCAAGACTCTACATGCAACCCCCCATTACACTTTATAATTTAGTGTAACTACAATAATTTTCCAAACTCCCTCCCTAAGGAACACACATTCAATATTTGTGGCACTTTATACAAGTGTGTTTACAAGCTTATTTTCGATTTGAGTTCTACAAGTTTATTGTCATGAGGTTGATTAAGAAGAAAAGATTAAGTTATGTCTTGCAAACCTCAATAAAAGACAAAAAACAAAAAAATAAACTCCCCTTTTGATGATCCCCCTTTTTGCAAAAATTCATTGCAAAAGATAAAATTGACTCCTTTTTACAAATTTTTAACTAAGGAAAAAAATTTCATCCTCACCCTATAAACACTTTCCCTTTGTAAAATTCATTGAAAAAATAGAAAAAAAATGGTATCTTTTTTAACAAATTTTTAACTATGGAAAAATAGCTTCACCTCCCCCTTTAAATATTATTGCTTTAACACATTCATTGTAAAAGTAAAAAATTACTCCTCTTGTACAAATTTTTAACTATGGCAAAATAAATTTCCCTCCCTTTGTCAATTATGACAAAAGAGAAAAAAATACTACCCCTCCTTTGCAAACACTTAGACAATTCCTTGCTGGTTTGTAAAAAAGTTAATATAAATAATTACAATAAAATTGCATGTTAAATGCCATTTGTAACTACCATTGGAAATTAACCGGGTCAATGGAGAGTTTTATGCCTTGATTGATGGAGAAATTCCTCTGGAGAGTGATTGACGAGGTCAAAGAAAATCGAAAAACAACTTTTGCTACTCACTGGAGTCTTCAAAGAATAAAATGTGGGCTAGGTTGCGTTTGATTTGGGTGATTGATGGTGCTTCTACAAATCTGATGTCATGAACTCCATCCATAGTCCATGTTGTGATAAAAGCACTCCCAGCCTCCTGCCTACAATTTAAATGCAGGCAGCGACAGTTCAAAATGCCACAAAGGGCGCAGTTGGTGGCCTGGAGATTCCCTGGTGAGGCCTGAAGATTAATATAGGGGAACACCTTCTTTAACCCCAATCGTGACCTCTGGTGATAAAACATCACACCCACTATGTAATAAAAAACTCCAAGGTTGCACAGATATGGGAAGATTGCCATTCCCATGGCCGCTGCATGCAAGTCTCATGCAACTTTCCAATGCTGATGAATGGTATGATGGCCTCCCAATTGCATTAAGTGGCTTGCAATTGACAATTTTTTGACTATTTGCTAGCATTTCATCATAGCAGGTTGTTGAGAGTGGTTTCCAACATGAGAACATGTCACAATTTTAACCGCATGTTCATAGTTCCGCGCTTCCTCGTAAAAATCATGTATGCCAAGCTCTTCGTCCATACGGCCAGCAAAGTTGAGGTGTGTAGCCTCAGAGTGGACAATGTTAGTGTAGCCTCCAAATGGTTGCATGAGGGAATAATTGCAGGCCTCTCCTAAAGGATTTCACAGCCTACAACGTAGAACAGAGGTTATACACGACCTCAAAAGCAGAAATCACTTCTACCACAGAGGTAAATTGGTCCACATCAGATGATTCATGGCTTGCAAAGTGATATCATGCCCTCACAATAGAGGACTACAAAAAATAGAAATTACGACCTCCAGAGACAAATCATACCTATAATTTGTTGCTCCTCAATCAGACATTTGAATGAAAGGTCGAAACTGGCAACGAATAGCAAGGTCGTAGTAATGATGGGTCGTACAGATTCAAATGTCGATTTCAAACAATGGTGGGGTCGATTTAAACTAAAAAATTAAATTTGTTCACCTAATGGCTTGCAAAAACTACCTCCACCTAAAGCTCTAATATCATATTAGAATTAGGAGAATCTAGGAAATAAGAAATAAGCACAATGAACAATGCAAATATTATATTTAGTTGACCCAAACTACAATGAGTACAAAACCTTGCATATATAAGCAAGGATGAGGTAATCCACCTATGAGATGAATTGACAAGTCCCCCATAAGTGGCACAAAAGAGTAGACAAGTTTCCTATAGGTGTCAACCTTAGGAGCACTTGGAGTGTGCAAACCAACAACCTCTATGACCAAGGCATCAACCTTCTATGCCAAGTGTTGAATGACTTTTGACGTGAGATAGAAACTCTTCCAACCTCAAAATGTCTATGCATGACGCTTACCAAATAAATTGGTAAACTCTAGAGGTTTAAGGTTGCATAGTTAGTTAGACAATAAGTTGTCTAACCTCATCAACCTAAGTAAACTTAAGTATAGTGAGTAGATTAAATTATTCACACTAACACACCCCCCCCCCCCACCCTCACCCCTCCCTCAACTTAAGTGATACTTTGGGAGATCATAAAATTGGAATTAGATAGTTCATGGATCCCAACTAGAGGCTATGTTAGGTACCCATGCATTCTCATCAAGTGGAGTGAAGGAGAAAACCCAGTAGGAAGAAAACTCCTCTCCAAAAGTGAAAGTATAAGGATTTAAGACCCTCTAAAAATATGTCCATTGATGATAGGAACATGATGATGAAGAGCTCATGAACCATGTCAAAGTTGTAAATTCTATTGATGATGAATTGGTGTCTATTAGAATCAATGAATCTCTAAGTAATGTGAATTAAGATGTGGGATACAAAACATTGCATTAGTGAACAGGTGAACACTACTCAACCAATGTACACAAAGTTTATCAAACTCTGTGAAGTCAATAATATAGATAGTACAACGATAAGGAGTTCTAGAATCTCAAAATGTGATCCACTAAATTAATCCCCCATTCGAGAGATCAATATAGAAGATTCATGGGGCCTTCCAAAAAGAAGATTCTCCCATTGCTTCATTGAAAGAAGCATAACACATCATAGTCCCCCCTTAATGCTAAGAGAATAAGAAAACAAACTAAAATAGAGAGTGTGCAAGGAATGTAGAGATACATAAGGTATGCTCTAGGGCACACTTGCATGAGGTGAGAACCACGAGGATCCATTATTGTGATGTTAAATGATGAGGATCCACAAGTGTGATGTCAAATCAAGACTCTACACTACCCCCCATTACACTAATTTAGTGTAAGTACGATAATTTCTCAAATTCCCTCCCTAAGGAACACACATTCAGTATTTGTGGCACTTTATATGAGTGTGTTTACAAGCTTATTTTCTATTTGAGATCTACAAGTTTATTGTCGTGAGATTGATTAAGAAGACAAGATTAAGTCATGTCTTGAAAACCTCAATAAATGACAAAAAACCAAAAAACAACTCCCCTTTTGATGACCCCCCTTTTCTGCAAAATTCATTGCAAAAGATAAAATTGACTCCTCTTTTATAAATTTTTAACTAAGGCAGACAATTTCATCCTCTTCCTATAAATGCTTTCCCTATGCCAAATTCATTGTAAAAACAAGAAAAAAAATGGTCTCTTCTTTTACAAATCTTTAACTATGGAAAAATAAATTTCCTTCCTTTTATGTCAATAATGACAAAAGAGAAAAAAAACTACCTCTCCTTTGCAAACACTCAGACAATTCCTTGATGGTTTTTAAAAATGTTAATACAAATAATTACAATAAAATTGCATGTTAAATGCCGTTGGTAACTACCATTGGAAATTAACCTTGTCAATGGAGAGTTTTATACCTTGATTGATGGGGAAATGCCTTTGGAGAGTGATTGACGAGGTCAAAGAAAATTGAAAAACGACGTTTGCTACTCACTGGAGTGTTCAAAGAATAAGACGTGGGCCAGGTTGTGTTTGATTTGGGTGATTGATGGTGCTTCTACAAATCCAATTTCATGACCTCCATCCAGAGAAATGCCTTGATTGATGGGAAAATTCCTTTGGAGAGTGATTGACGTGGTCAAAGAAAATTGACAAACAACTTTTGCTACTCACTTGAGTCTTCAAAGAATAAGATGTTGGCCAGGTTGTGTTTGATTTGGGTGATTGATGGTGCTTCTACAAATCCA
>VDFB02000008.1:345706958-345773420 GCA_007258455.2 Sequoia sempervirens
TGTGCAATATATTACTAATATCCCACAAGAAAACATAAGGAGGCTAGATGAAGAATTGAAAATCTTGCAAAATTTTACAAAAACCAAACCTATGATTGGTTATTCCCTTCCTCTTATAGGGAACATACAAACGACACATAAACATAATGATGGGATAGAGTTCATATGTTCCTTAGTCCATATCATTTACCTAAATTTTACTCCTCCTCAATCACCTTACATTACATCTCTCGTGCATAAGAAAGAAGAACCTACAAGTTCAAAGTGCTTTGTTACTCCTAACACACCCTTTTATAAAAAAGCAAAGAGTAGTTAGAAGAAGAAAGTGATAACAACATCATTATGAAACCGAAGAAAATGAAACCTAGAGTACATGAACATCAAACACTTCAATTACAACAACTGTATGATCATCTTAAATCTCTTTATAAAATGTTAGATCTATCCAAATGCGAGATGATCTTCTATGCTCTTTTACATTGGTAACTAATCAAATTACCGCCTAAACCTGAAAACTTGACAAAAAGAAAAACTAATAAAACCAAACCATATTGTGCTTATCAGAGATTATTTTGACACAACATTGATGATTTTCAACCTTTAAACAAAATATGTCCTAAAGCATGTCCTTTTGCTCCTTGCCATGTAATAAATTTGGAATAAATTTAAACCCTTTAAAAATCCATCTTGACCTAAAGCATGTCCTTTTTCTCCTTTCCATGTAATAGTTTTAGGATCTTATTATGATCACTATTGCATGTTCTACACTCATTGAAAATTAGTCTCTTTATCACAAGGATCTCATTCTCATCACCTATCTTGAATCATCATTGTCTTCCACTTAGTTGGGGCAAGGGGTTAGTTTAGCCTTGTCCTATTTTTGGAATTTGATGTGGTCCCTTTGGCTAGTTGTTCACCTTCTCTATATGTCGACTGAGATTGGGATGTAGATGGCCTACTATAGGTTGACTTGCATTTTCCTTACTAATATTTTGCATTATTTTTCTATTTCATGTTTCTTTCATGTGATTTCATGTGGATAATGTGATACCGCATGTTGTTTCATTTGATGTATCTCCCTCTCTTTTTGTGCACTCCTCTATATGTACCTAAATTATTCTATATGTCGTAAAAATTTTATCTTTTTTTCTTTTTGTGTGTTTTCCTTTTAGGGATGACGTAAGGAATTGAGACATTTAGGTATCTTCCATGTTGACCCAAAGTTTTTTTCTTTGTTTTCATTCTCTTTCTTTCATTCTTCTAATTCTATGAGTATTTGGGGAATGATGAAATTTCTAAGCTCTATGACTATATTGTAGCAAAGATATACTAACCATGGATCCATAGATCCCTTCTGTATTTTTGGGGGAAATCCCTCCATTTTTCATGACGTAGCTCTATTTTAGAAACATATGACTTGGAATAGGGCTTTCCGAGTAATCTCTCATGTCTTAGGATGGAACATTAGCTAATTTGAAGTAGTTACCCACAAAAATTTGGTGTTAGAAATTTCTTTAAAGTGGGGGCATACATTAATGATGTCTTTTAACATTTTGCATATTTCATTGCATGATTTTTTTTTTCTTATGATGCATTCTTTTCTTAGTAGTGTAATTGGGTTTGATGTCCTCCAAGAGTGTGATAATTCTAATTGTATGACTTTCCCTTAGTGAATTGTATGACTTTCCCTTAGTGGATTTATGCAAAGCAAGGCATCCCATAAGTGGAAATATGATACTCTTGAATTTTCCTCTCTTCGAGACATTAATCACAATGATCCCTAAGAAGAAGGCCTTACATGAATGAAGGAAGATTCATTTAAACGAAAAAACCTATAGACATAATGATCATAAGCATCTAGCACTGTTGTGCCTTATTGATGCTATCAAGAGGATAACTTTGATATAGTATGGGAACCTAATATGATTCTCTCATTTCACACCCTCTTGGGATACTGACCTAGTGGATGGTCTGAGGCTCCACTACCCCAGAGTGAGCATGCATGGTATGGAAAAATAGTCGCGTTCCACATCGTGCTGGCACAATTAAAGCTTGATACTTTATTTTCCTAAGTCTTTGATAGTGTATGATTGTGTATAGATTTATCATTGTTTCATACATAAGTGTCATGAATTTCTACTTTAGTGTGATTCTAACATGAGGTCACACTCTCACTAAAGTGTGGGAAAAATGTAGCTTTGAGAAAATTAACTCTTTTTCACACTTAATTGGGGAATGAATAATTAATAATAAAATGGACTTAATGGTGCCGTATTTAGGGTGTTGTAAAGTGTCTTTATAATTTCACACTAATCTAGGGTTTTATTAATTAATTGAGGTTAATCTAAGCTTAATTGTCCCCTTTAATTCAAATCCAAGCCTAATTAATTCCATTTTTTGATGGAGAAATCTTGAAACTCTTAAATAATATTACACAACACATAATTTTGTGAGGAATGTGTCATAGGTTAGTCACCTAGGACCCATATTCCACCTAGAAAATGAGTCCTCACAAGGTCCTAGGACCCCCTCTTTTGACATCACATTTCACATCCCCTTAAATGTGCCCTAGTTAATTATGCTAGGATCCATTTGCCCTATGGAAAATGGGTCCTCACTAATTTTAGGACACCCCTCTTAGGATATGTTTTTGGTAGTATTTTAATAAATTCAAATCCTAGATCTGATGTTGACTTGTGTTATATTTTAATTTTATGAATTAAGAGTAACTTAAGTAGAAATATAAGGTTATTCCACATAGTTGCACCTAGAAGATTTCAAGCAAGCTAAGGATTTCACAATAAAGAGAATTCAAGAGCATTCAAGAAGGAGTTCAAGGGTAGATTATTAAAGTTTACTGTAGTAATAAAAGATCCATTTCATCATGTCAAATTGATGCATGTTGTTCAACTAATGTGATGTTGTAGCATTGAAGATCCAATTCAAGCATTATTTCATGTCAAATTCTATGATCAGGATCTATATACATTGAGGCCACTTCATGCTAAGTTTCATAGTTTTTTTCCAAGGTTCAATTGACGATTGGTGAGTTGTAGCATTACATTGTTCATTCATCTTTCCCTTTATGCATTGTTTCAATTCAAACCTGTTTAATTACCAAAATGGGGTTTGACCAAGGCAAACCCCTATTCCCTAAGAAAACAACATTTTTATTCTCTTTTGATGTGTGATCGTAGGTTTTAGGTTGAAGATAAATTGTAGAACAAAAGTTGTCAAAGTTGCAAAGTTGTCATCTTTCTTGCAAGATCACGGAAATTCTTCTACAAAATTTATTTCCAGCTTTTGAGAGCTAAACACTTGGAATCTAGGAGTGCAAACATTGAAGAATAGAACCCAAAAATTGATTTTTTAGAACCCTAGAAGGGACCCATTCACTAGTGGGTGAATGAGTCCTCAATGTTCGCAAACGTATTGTCCTCTTTGAATAATAAGATACAATGACTCAAATATTCTGAGTAGTGAAGAAAAGTTATTTACCAACAACTCTAGAGATCACTATTGAATTGGAAATCTTCCTGTAAATTTTGGAGGTACAACTCCCTCTAATGACCTTCAATGAATTGAAAGAACGAGAAATAAAAATAATGTTTTATTTTAACCATGAATTAGAAAAGGCCAAACCCAATATCAAGAAAAATCCCAATATCAAATGTAGGATACAAATAATAAAATACTGGCACAAAGACCAACTTAACTTGTAAACCATGGGGAATTAAAATAATGAACTCAATATTATCTTAAAACAAAATCTATCATGAAGAAAACTGCATCACTTATACAAAGATAAGATAATGCATTAAGATGCTCTCAAACACAAAGATTTAAGAACCCAGATCAACTTCACAGATTAAATGCACAAAGACAAATAGTGATTTCATTCACAGTAATAGTAGCAAAGTCTAAAATAATATTGAGCTTTCAAAAATGATGTCTCTCCCCCAGTTGAATAGAACACAGATCAATTACTGCAATCCCATAGCCTTCAAAGAGGCTCCCATTTCATAGCAAAAAGACGCCCCCAAAAATGCTCTAGATTACACATTTATAGATTTCTCTAAAACGAACCCCTATTCAGCTATGTGAAAACTCTTTTCCATTCCATAACCATCTCTTGAGATTCTCTATTCATTATTTGTTTTCTATTGGAAACATTTTTCAATTCCCTTAATGATATCCTTCAGTTTCTCGTAACTGACTCTTTGTTTTTGAAACCCATTATAAAGGAACTCTTCACCTTCTTTTAGTTTCACAACTACCATCTTGTAAAGTTATAATTATTTTATTCAAATGCTTCAAATTTATCCTTTATGTGAATGTTATTTCCTTGTCATCTTTTTCTCTCTAATCAATGTTCCCTTAGCATCTTGATGAAGTTTGTGTGCCTTTCACACTTTGTATGATTTTCACCATTATGATTAATAGTTACTCCCACATTACTCTTGTTTTAACAAAACCAAGCTTTCATGTCTTGCGATTTCAAGGGAGTGCAACATAACTTCCAAATCTTTCTTGACTTGTAGATTGAATATCACTAGTTTTCAACACAATGGAGTGAAATTACATGAAGAAAAACATTGGTCTGGGAAATCGATGTTTCCTTGCCATTGCCATGAAATTATTTCCTTTTAAAACCATTATAATGGCACTATCTATGAGATCACATCATGACTGTATCATGCTTTGAGGTTGAAAAATGATATATGATTGTCATCTTTCCCCAGTGGAAAGATATGTGAGAAATTTGTAACTTATTAGGAAGTTTTATGAGCAAGTCATTGAAGCTTGAATATATAGCTACCACAACACTTTGGTTCTTCAATGCTCATCAACCAAAATGCCTATCTCCTCAAATGTGATACCTACTCAATGAAAAGCATTTCCAAATGAGAGATTCATTAATGATAGAGATGATATTACTCTTATTTGTTCGTGCTAGCATGTTGGATGAAACTTATGTATGATGTCACTTTTATTCTTATCATTCAAGATGGTGATGATGGAGATGCTCCAAGACAAGATACTTGTATAAACCTCATAATACCTCCATGCTCTTTAGCTATCTTTTCAAGATGCTAAGAAATTACTCCATTCACATCTGAAATTGTATGTCTCATATTCTTTCCCAATAAGATCAATGACAACATTATAATTTTCCATCACTATCTTGATTAAAATTTCATCTCATGGATTATACTTCATTAGAACAATCTGTGTCAAATTCCCCATTAGTTTCAAATTCCTTGGTGAGTTCTCTGAGATTGGGATCATTGTGTCTCCTAAAATTTCCTCTATTGATCCTTAGTTAGCCTTCATTATAGAGTGACCTTTTCACTGGCGATGTCTTTCCAATATCCCCTTTAAATGCTTGAGGTGGGGATTTTAGTGGTTATGAGTACCACTCTAGATCTCGCTAGCCTCTCGATGTCTTGAATTTTTTTGTGAGGTGGGATATTATGTGGTTCTTCTAACAATGACAACAAGTTTTACATCTTTATAAAATCACTACCTATAACATATTTACTATGCAAGCAAAGTTTTAATAGGTTATGCTAACCTTTCCAAATTCCACCAATACATTCTCTTTATGTCAGTCCTCAAAGGATTTACAAGACATCATGAAGGGTCAAAATTCTTCACCTTCAAATTTCTTCATTATGTTCAAAAATGCATTCGTCATAGCATATAAGTCTTCTTATTCTTTTAGTACATGTATCACCACATGATTTTCTTTTGGGGGGTTGAAACAATTATGTTGCATTTTTCATATCATTGACCAAAGGTGAAAATTGTACGACATTCTTGAAAATATCCATTGATCATTGGTGTGACTCAGGTGACACTCCACCTTTGGTAAAAATAATACTTTGATTGCATTAAGGCTCAATGTTGAACTTGATGGTATCCAACATTTCTTTATATAGTTATAATTGACCTGCTAGATGCTTACCTGCTATACAATCTTTAGTTATGATATTTCACTGTTCACAATAGGTTGAAGCTCAATGGAAACTATTTAAACAAGGCTTTTCCCAAATAATTTTATGGCTTCCATGAATAATGTGTGTATATCTCAAGAGTAGCATGTGATGAGGATTTAGGATTACTATTAATATTAACTTTATTCCCAAGTTATTAGCACAGGCTTTCACATTCTTCTGAATATTGGTACTTCAACTTTGGGGGAAATTTTCAAAATTTTGATGAGCAAAAATTGGGCTAACACTTAGTAAGGCTTGAAAAATCACATTTTGTAATAGGTACACATCATTTAACCCTCTTAAAACCCGCCTTTTGATTGTTATATTGGTTTGGTTTGATTTATGATTCTTATTTATGCATTATAGCCCTCATAATTGAATGAAACAAATAAGTTCCAAAATTAGGTTCATCCATTTAGTAATAAATTTGGGGTGAATATCTTTTTCTATGTTTCAACACCTTTTTTAAAATCAAAGAAGTATGACAACCCTCATTTAGGATGGTGTGTATTGAACACAAAGGCATGTGATATCCTAATGATAGAGAAGAAAGTGATGTTGTGGTCTATAATACATGACATGATGTAATCATGGAAATGTTTTCACAAACATGATGGATAGCACATATGAACCACATCATCACAAAGCAAGAAAAGAAGAGAGAAAGATAAAAGGAAAATGCAAGAAATACAACATACATCAAGAGATAGGGGGTTTGATATTTTAGGGTTGGAACTACTCATAGATATCAATAGATAGATAAAATTTATATGTATATATATACACAAAAATTGTCATCAATCCCCTACCATATCAAACAATGTGAAGAAATGTACGTGCAGAAAAAATACAAATTAAAAAATGGGTCAACATGGAAGGGAGGCCTAAATGCCCCCAACACTTTGCATTGTCCCCAATTGTCAAAAATCAAGGCACAATAGAGGAAGAATGATGTAACAAATAGAAGAAGGTTACAACACAAAAAAATCTTGTATCCAAGCACCTACAAGGGTGACAAGGGCCCTCCAAGAACATATAAAACAAGAATGGGGGAAACACAACACATGCACAAATGTAATCTACAAGTAAAGAATAGGTGCCCTCCTATTCCACATCAACCAAGATGTCATTGTTCTACAAATTAAGATCATTATAAGGGGAAGGTAGATGAGATTGCAAGGGTGGTATAGCAAGGGGAGCACCCTTTGAATCTCCTATGACAAGATCCAAGGAAGAGGGCCCTTCAAAGTCTTTTTCGCTCAACTCTTGTGAGGTAAACACCATTGATTTTGCAAAATCCACTAACATAGCTAAGAAAACATCTATAGAGTTGAACATACACTTGATGAGAGTTCCATGTGTCAAATGAGTGGGTGAGGAAGGAGGGACTCGAGATCCACTACCAAAAAGACTCAGTAGGTAGTGACAAACTCAAGGGATGCTAGGGTTTCCTTTGTCACTAGGAAAATGCAAGTCAATGCAGAACTAGCTTTCAAAGAAGGTGATCCCTTCTTCTGACCCCTATTAGAAGCAAGTTCATCCTCCAACTTGCATTTCATCAGAGGATGCAAGATCCCTATAAATGAAGTAGGAAGGCAAGAAGGAAGAGAAGAAAACCACAACAAACACCATCAAGGTATTCAAAATATCCAAAGGCTTGGGAAAAGGTAGGATGTTTGGAAGGGACATAGAAAGAGGAGGATCAACCAAAGGAGCAATGAAAAATTGAACCATTTTGGGCTGAGGATCATCTATGCTCACAGAGGGAGTGAGAAGCAAGATTGAGGCAGTGGGAACTGAAGTAGGAGCAAAAGAGGACATAATAGAAGACATCAAAATAGTAGTTGTTGGCTCCCCTTCCTCCTTTCACAAAGTAACTTGGTTAGCAGTCAAAGCCTTCCTCTGATGCTTATGCTCATAGATTAGGAAATTTCTTTGGCTTTGAGAGATAGAGGCTACAACTTGAGAAGAAGTGAAAGGTTCCTATTTAGTCATCAAAGTGTCCATCAGAACTCTTTCCAATAGAGGGAGTAACTCTTGGACAAAAATAAGAGGAAGATATGTATGAGAAAATACAACAATAGGAGGAGAAGCAAACAAAAATGCCTCAATGGTGGGCCTCTTCCCATTTTCCACCCTAGGGGTAGGAGCAGTTGGAGGTCGTGGAGGCTGAGGCATAGAGGTGACTCCACGAGGACCCTTCCCCTTACCATACATAATGAGTTGAGGAACCTTGGGTAAGATAAGAAAGTCAAACACCTAAAGCCCGTACTTCTACCAATTGGGCACCATCTAAATCCCCAAGAGATGCATAGGGGAAGAAATCAAGGGCATCATAGCAAGGTGAGTGCTAGAGGCAGTTGAAACTATAGAAGAAGAAGGCTCGAGAGTGGACTTCCCCATCTCCTTTTTTTGAGCAATAGAGGCAATCTGATGTTACACTATCATGGAAGCCTTAACTAAAATAGCATAGGGAGAAGGAAGATAGGTCACTTTTGACACTATGACCCCATTCTTGTATTTTATATAAGTGTGATACACGAGGTCTATCCTTGGAGGAAGCAAACCAATAAGGGAATGCCAGAAGTGATCTAATGAATAAGCCACACGTGACACTAGGGTTTTCTATCCAATGTCATGCACAATGTTCATGGAGCCCTCATAGGACAATTTCAAGCACTTATGGACCACCGAAGGGATTGAGTTCATGGAACTAGCCAAGGAATTCCTAGGTTCACCGTGAACAAGTTAGACTCCAAGATAAAATCAAAAAAAGCATTCATATGTAAAATTTTTATCAATATGATCTCCTGTGTCACAATATTAACCTACCATATAGGATCAATGAGAATTCCAATCATGGTATTCCCATTGATACGAGTGGGAATGTACAAAGGAGAGGGTTCTCTATTAGAATTCATCAATAAATCCTATGAGGTAAAGGTTATAGCAAGAGACCCACTCGTAGGCTACACAGATAGGATGGGAAGATGCATGAAAGAAGTCATCTTCTACATACACTAGAAAGGACTTTCCTAGAAGCCCCCAAGGGTTTAACAGTTAGATAGTGAAATATTCTAGATTTTTCTTCACAATATTTAGGGAGTCTTCTAGCTATGCCGCTAGGGGTTGTATGTTGGATTGCAAGGCTAGGTTCCCTACAACACAATTATAACATGAGAGTAGACACCTTCAACACTATGAAATGAAACTAGAATAGTTCATGTCAGGTTCAAAAAAATGTAGAGACCGACTGCTTAAGACCCCAGATCACGGGAGGGTCTAGAACAATCAATTGCCCAAATCTACCTCACATTAATGGATTATTTAAGATAGGTTTGATGTTTAAGGGGGAAAAAAGGAAGGGAAAATGATTTGTCTCTTTCCTTCTATCAACCCGAGATGTTTAGGAGGGTAGGTGAGAAAATTCCTAAGTCTAGATTACATCTTAGGAAGCTCTTTTCCAAAGGACTCTAGTGCAAAAGACATATGACAATGCGGTGCACTAGTGTCCTAGTCAGGTACTAGCATTCATATGGACAAAGAATACAAAGTATAGCTAAAAATCAAAGAGAATTTACTAATGACTTGATTGGTATAGTTTGATACGATGACAAGAAACAAAAGATAACTAAATGACTGAAATGGAAAGAAGAATACTTTAATAACTCTGGACTAGAATTTGATGAGAGAAAAGGTGGCAAAAATCCAACTTACAGTTAGTATAGCTTCCCATAAGCTCCTCATGAATGAAATAACTACATACAAAAGAATGAGGAAAAAAGTTGGGGATATTTTGAGGCTTGCCATTGTCAAACCCCTGTTTTGGTGTTTCCACCTCCACGAACAACTATAATAGAAATGATAGAGAAAGTATGATAAAGAATTATATTGAAGTATAAGTACTATGTGCTATGCTAACAACAATATGCTACAAAAATAATATAATGATGCTAAGTGAATGGATATCACCTCCCCACAAGATTCTCTCAAGGCATGTGAAGGAAGATGTGAGCTCAAAATCTTGTGAATACCAACATTGTTGTAACAATAAGAGAAGTAGACCAACCAAAGCTCTATCTTGGAGCTTCAATGAAGATGAAAATGTTGTGTATGAAGTTAGTAGAATGCTGAAAAAGATCAAGAAGTGTGTAGGGAGATTAAGAAATGTGAAGCAGATGAATGAGATGAATGAATAGGCCATTTGAAGATGAAATTGGAGGCAAAGGAGTCATTTGAGGTCGATCAAGGGTGCAGAAGCATCACACTTCATCACTAATGGATAGTTGTAACACCTCTACAGAGTCAAAAGACAAGAATCCTGTCAAGATGCTAGCGCATTGCACAGATGTTCATGTATTGTGCTAGCATCCCTAAAATAATATCCTCCATGAACAATAAATATAGTCGCTAGGTGGGTGGCAAGTGAATGGGGGATGTGGAATAGCATCGTCGGGTTTAATTTATCTATGGTAGGAGGTGTGTAAATGGGGAATTTGTGAGGGGTATAAATTCATGCCATTACAAGTTTGAAATTTCATGATGGTGTATTGTGACAAATATCAAAATTTGATTTGGAAGGATATTAGAATTTTTCTCTAGATTATTTGAGTGAGGAAATCTACTCGAATTGACTATTTTTGCTTATTTTTACATATGCAAGTGAGGATTTGAACTTGCATGTGAACATAAACTATGGCTTATAGATTTGAACTAACAAAAGATAGATTATTGGAATTCATTTACCTTGATCTTTAGTTGTGAGGATCTATGGTGTCTAGAAATATTTCACATATCCCTACTTGTCCAACAACATTATTGCTCAAATTTAAAGAGCCAAAACCAAGAAGCATGTGTGCTATGATCTTCAAGGCTCTAATTGAAATATGCAAAAACATATATTAATGCAAGATAGATTCTCTTTAAACCACTTTGACCTATGTATTATATTGACATTCTAGCATCATTTTAGTTGAGTGAATGAATTTATTTAAAATATAAAAATTGACACAAAGTTCAACTCAAGTGTGCACTAGCTTGGTTCATGAAAACTAGTAGGTGGGACATGAATTAATTTGAATTTAATTTTAAAAATTTAAGGTTCAAGTTTATAAATGCAGGTGACTTAGTTCAAATCTTCTTTCATGGATTTGATTAAGGTTTTTTGAATAATGGATTTATGGATCATGATTAGTATCTCAAGATGAATGATGATGTTATTAGGATGCATGAATGTTATTTTTCAAATGCATACAATAGTATACCCCTAATATGCTTGCTAGTGCATTTAAGAGACTCTAATCAAAGTATGTTCAATTCATAAGGGAAAATGGAATAGGTTCACAATTTTTAGCATTAATTTTACCCCCAATTAAATATGCAAGCAAGCTATAGGGTAGATACACAATGGAGTCACAAATGTGTGACCCTCTTGTTGAATGAGGCATAAATGGTCTTGTAAGGAAAGGATCCTTGAAAATCTTCAAATGGGTCCTTCATTGAAGATATGAGGCCTACCAAATGTTAACAAGTCTCAAATGAAGATGTATTAAATCATAATGATGGCTTATCTCCCCATTTTAATGTTGTATGCCCAAAATAGCTATTATCAAGGGTCTTCAACTAAAGTTATCCTTAAATGAAGGCCCTTAATTGAACCTTCAACTTCTACTCGCTTAGTTTGCAATATAAAAGGTGATTGATCCAATGTTTTAACAATTAATTGAAATTACCATGAAATGAGACTTTATATGATTACAACCCTAGATTTAAGCTTTTCAAAAAGTATAATTTTCAATATATTTTGTTTAATTATTATATTAATATTCTATTTTATAGTGAACATAAGTGTTTTCCAAACATAAATGTCCCTAATGAAAAACATGGAAAATGAGAAAAATATAGAAAAACAATCCTAAGAAATATTTTTACACTATATATTAATATAAGTTTGTTTGAATGAAATAAAAAATAATAATTTAAATATACACAAAAAAATTATTGAAATTATGACACAAAGAAGATTGAAAGGCCCCAACACAACAATCAATAAATCATCTTTGAAACACTTACATTATTACATTCAATGGATTTATAATGCATTTTAACTTCCAACTATATAACAACTAACTAACGATTAAGATCTATTTAATAAATTAACAATAATATGTTAATTTATTATTATTTTTTATTTGTTAACTCATGAGTGATGATGCACTAATTCCTAACACCCACCTTTTGTGTTGACATAAGAAATTTATCCTAAACCTAAATTAATGGTTGGATTTGGTTGGTTGTTGCCTCCATCTTCTACTATATAGTGCTAAGGTTCACAGGTCTATTTCATGTTTCCTGCATCATTTTTACAAAAGGACTTCAACTTGCAAAAATATAGTTTTTCTTGTGGTCTATGCATACAATTGGCATGCATATTATTGGCCTCCAGATAAATGTTATATCCTCCAATGATATATAAAACAATTAAAGATTCTCCAATTTGTATGAAATTGTAACTTTTAGAAGTAAAGAAAATAAAAAAAATTCTACACCTACCATTGTAACTATCTCCATTACTGCATTTGAAAATTAGTTTTACTTCTTTCACAATTTTCATTTTCCTTACAAGAAGCATGAAAAATTATAACTATAGTAAATTAAACATCATTTCTTACAGCACATGAATTATTTGATGAAATGATTCCTAAAAACATAAGCCTTGGCAACCTTTAAGTGAATGCTATAAATTGAAATGAGGCATCCAAATTGATATTTTATATATAGTGCAATAAAGATTAATTGGTAATTTTTCCTACCTTATATCACCCTTCATCATTGGTGGTTTGATAATCAACATACAACTACAAAGCCCCATCCACTACAATTCCTATGTACACAAGGTATGCAAATACCATCAAACCTATTCAACCTTTGTATGCCATGCAATGTATGATTGTCATATTTTTAAGATCACTTGAAAGCTAAGGAAAAAAAATCATTAATGATAATGGAGGGACATCATAGTTGTGAAATAGAAAAACATCCAAAATCCATGAAAGTGTATTAGATCATATGATTTTTCTATGTGCATAGATTGTACATGTTTTCTTTAGATGATATGCTACATAATGATAAATACTTATAATGGTCAATGCTTAATTCTTCATATGTTTCTCATTTTAAAAAAAAATTCTTCTCAATTTCCACAAACCATCTAATTTCCTATGTTTTTCCAAAGATTCTCCAATAACAATATTCCCAATAACACATAAAAAAATATGAATGTCCTTTTTACTCAAAAAACACAATCAATATAGAAAAATTGCATGGGGAATTTTATGAAGAATAGAAAAAAAGCTATTGTTGTCACATAGATTGCACCCATATGTTAAGTTTAAATGCTCAAAAATCTTTTGAAACATGGAAACACCTTCGATCTTGAGGGTATGCTTATAACAAAGGTGAATATCTAGATTATGGGTTGGTTCCCCTTTTGATCTTCTAGAAATTGATGGCTTGGATGGGAAAAGGTAAGAAGAATAACTAAATTGAAATGGAAAGATTTAATCTAGGAGGTGATGTACCAAATTTTCTTGTAATACTGTACCATAGAAAAATGGATCATTGACATTTTCATGGCCATTTAGGTCTTTCTCTTATGATGTTTGACTTATTTTGTTTAGACTTAATGTTGCAATGTAACTTATACATTCACATTAGGTCCTGAATATTCAAATTATGATGTCTTGTGAAGGTGTTGTGAAGTGTTGTAAGACATTTCTACACTTTTCTAGACTCTTCTTATTATAATTCATCTAAAAATCACCCTTTTATCCCTTATCAAGTCCTATTTCAAAGTGTTGTAAAGTCTTGTACTAAGCTTTCATGATTCACTAGGATTGTTATCACTATTTACACCTTTCTTATGCTTTATTTGGCCCCTTTCTGCACTTACACGTCATAATTAAGAGTATTTTTGAATTCAAACCCCAAAAAAACACTAAAAGCAACTTAATTCCTGACACCCACTTGCAAGCCTGGAGTGGGACCCATTTGCCATGGGAGCCAAATGAGTCCCTCTTGGCTCCAAATTCAAAATAAATTCAAATTTCTTTCATGTTTTTATTCATTAAGACCTTATGTCAGCCTATGATGTATTATTGGGTAATTAGGGCATAAGTGTGTATAAATAAGTGTTTTTCTATTCATTTTTACACCTAATTCATTCAAAAATTCATCTTTCACTCATTCAGCATCAATTAACACTCTTTCATTCAAACTATCAAAGCATCATTCAATCAAGCAATCATCAAGCATCTTGGAGTAGCCATTGACATATCTTCAGACTTCAACAACAAGGTTTTGGTGATTTTAGGACACTTGCATAATTTTTATTCATCATTACTTGCTCATTTCATTTCATTTCTTTAGCAATGGCTTGATTACCAAAGTTGGATTTAACTAAGGAAAATCCCTATACTCTAATCCTTAACGATTTCCCCCCTCTTTGCATGTGTGTTTGAAAGTCTTATAGGTAGATTTGGCAAAGAAATAGGTGTTGAAAAGTTGTAAACAAGTCATCAAAGTGTTTTAAGTCAACCAAACCCTAATTTAAGCTTGGAGACAACATTCAGCCCATTTTTTGCAGATTTGACTCTATCAACCCGACAAGAAGACAAGTGCATATCTTGACCTACAAAATTGAACCTTAAATTTATAGATTTTTGGAGGAGGACTGATTCACCATTAGTGGAAAATGAGTCCCACCTGTAGGATGGAAAATTTTATTTTGTCATAATTCAGTTCTCGATAGCCGAAAATCAGTTTTAGGTCATTTTACTAGTAGCAGGATTGATTCGCCATCAGTGGCGAATGAGTCCCGATGGTCATCAACAGTGAATTTTTCCACTTTCTAGAATCTTCCAAGATCAACATTCAATTTTGTTTGCATTTTTTTATGTTTCTAGTTCATTTCTGCATATCACACTGTGTTTTCAAACATTGCATATTTCATTAGTTTTGCATTCATAATAAATCAATTCTATTAATTAGTTGCATTTAATCATATAATTTAGTCATAATTACATCATAAATACATTATTTTGAGTAAACCACCTCAATTTTTGGGTTCTATCTCTCGCCATTTAGGTGAAAAACTCTAAGAGTGCAAGAGAAGTGCATAAAACCTTAAAATTGATGGTTCAAATACTTGTTTCCCTAAATTCAAAATTGGCTTCAAACAAGAAGCTTTTGATTACTCACAACCAAATTAGATCATGAAATACATAAATGTTTAATAAGAAGGTTTTAGTTTTAGTGTTTGCATGAAGGAAAACAAAGTTTCACAACTCCAATCAACTTTAAACAATCTAGCACAACTCACAACCTACATTTGAGATTATTTCCCTTGCCTTAATACTATGTGAATGATACATACTCAAATGATTTGATAGATAAAACATACTAAATACATCTGATCATTCATCTACAATATTGAAAGAAGAGATATCTAAGAAGGAAATGTTGTTTCTTTACTGAAAAATGAAAGGAACTATTGTTACAAGTATAAAATTTCAGTTACAAAGGATTTTCTTAGCCTAAAAGAGCTTAACAAATCTACAATACATGTTGAAGAAAAGTAAGAACCCCCTTTAGAAAAGGAAAAAAGAGAAGACATAGAAAAGAAGAGAAGCTTGTGACTGAAAGAGAAAACTCATGGTGAACTCGAGCTCTTCTTTTCTTGAAAACTCCACCAATATCATGAATCATCCTTGGTCATGCAAGTTTGAAAAGCATGGAAAAAAGGCCTCAAAAGTGGAGCAAACTGAGTGATTAAGTGTCCAAAACTCCCTTTGAGTGATGGTCGACCCATGTGGGACCTCAAAACTGATGTAAGATTGGCCTTTATGCCTTAAAATCCTCCTAAAAAGGTGGATATGTCATTTTCTTACCCATCTCCTTCTATTTTTCCAACTAAACTTGAATGATAACTACCCTTAAGCTTTTACATGATTCCTTAAATGATTGCATGATAAAAGGCTTATATTTGAACTTGAGCTCACTAGGCGTAGGATTTATTGTGCAAAATGACATCTTCTCTATCTCTACATGATGAAATATCTTATTGTGTGTATGAGATAAAAAAATCCTATGTTTAAGGGCTCCAAACTATTCATAACTAAATGTTTATGGCATGAAAACTACCCTTGATTATTGTGTTGCTCATGTGGGGTCTTAAAATGCACTTAAACTACTACATTTTCATCCAAACACCCCTTACTCATATGACTGCTCCAAATCTCTATCACAACTATACTCATTCTTGATTTCTCATCTTCATCATGAGGTCATTGTGTCTTCCTTGTTCTTTGCTCGATACTTAATTAAATACAGTCCCCCTCTTTGTGTATTTGGAGAAAAATTACTTAATTTGCTCAATAAAAAGAGAAGGAAACTGCATTTTTGTGTCTTTCTCTGTCCTTTCAATGAACCTTCCATTCTAGAAATGAAAATATTACCTTAGTACTAGTGAAAATTTATTGAAAAATACAAACTGTGTTGGTGAGAAATTTAAAGCCTGATTCTTTTTCCTTATTATTTTCTAGTTTCTATATAAAAATCTCAAAAACCAAAATTATAGTTTTCGAGATATGATTGAAACACGTGACTACTATCCTTGGGGTGCAAGGCCTTCAAATGGTTACTATTTCCTTTGTCTCACATACTTACTTGAGTTGTCCCATGTATTCATAAGTTTTGATGGTATCCTTGCTTAAAAACATTGAGAATGACTTCATCTAGAAATCTTGTGATTGTCATCACAATGTTGCTCCCTATTTGAAATCTACCCTCTAAGGTCTGTATGAAAGCTTGAATATGGCATATGGCTATCATTGCTGAATCTCTCTACCATTATGCTCTCATGAAAATAAATCTTATGGATAATTTCCAGAGAAAATGTCAAAATTTGGCAACAACTATATTATTTATAACTAAAATGAATAAATTCTAAACTTAAATTAAGGAAAAGCGTGAAGAATATGGAGAGAGGAGAAAATATAAATAAATGGTGAATGTCACATGTTTGCACATGATCTTGACTAGATCAATATTAAAAAAATACAAGAATGGTGGACCAAAAAACTAATAGCTATTGCACAATGTCAACACTACAACACTATTGTATGAAACTCTTTGAAAATGGAAGGAAAATAAAATGTAGAGAAAAAAATAGGTCTAGAAAACCTTCTATAATACCACATTGAACATTATACATGAAGAAGAGCAAAAGGATCTAGCATAGAATCAATCAATCATCTTGAATACACTTAAATTATTATATTCAATGGCTTTAAATAAAGCCTTTAATACTCCAACTACCCAAACTACACAAGTAATTAACAACTAACATAAATTTAATAAATAACATTAATATTTGGGTGATTATAGGATTATAGTAGACCATCTACAATGAAAATAGGAAATAAACCATTTCTTCACTTAACCAAAATCTTGAAACTAAAAAGTTGATTTTGGTTTGGTACTACAAAACTAAAATAGATATCCATGAGTAATAAGTATCCCTTATAATATAATAGATATTTGTTTCATAGTTCTCAATTCTCTCAAAAGGTAAACTATATGTTCTGATACATGCATTTGCCAAAACATAGAGAAGTTAGAAAAAAGAAAAGAATAACGAATATCAAATAGATAAATAAAAATATTGGATATTTCAAAGCCAAAATTTATCCCACAATTAAGAATTATCTATACACGTAATTTTTTTGTTTCTTATCTTTTCTTTTTTCCAAAATTATAAAAAATATTTAGATAATTTAGGATTTACAATTTTTATTCTAAGCATTATTTTTTAACTCAAATTCAAATGTAATTTAGTAATTTTAATTGTGTTCTAATTTTTTTAATTAAATTGTGTACATAGTTTAACAAGCGTAGCATCATAAATTTTTACCCTTAACAATTTTACACTATATTGGGCACCATATTTTGAATGTACAATTAACTATATTACCAAAAGCACATAAGAATACTAGGGGCATCTTGAGATATTGTCCTTGATATCAGTTTAGACATGATCAAGAGGATATTTAGAATCCCTTCTCCTAGGTATGATGCTATAAATATGAAGAAGGTCATGGATTATTTTGAAAAGCATGAGACAAGAATCCTCAATATCATTAGTAATCAAATGTTTCTTTAAAACCCACATAAGATAGCCCTCAAGATGGATAAGCTGCAACTTTGGAGTGAATTTAGAGAAGATAGTAAATATGGGATCACACTCCTAAGCAAGATTTATGGCTACCCTAATGCTACAGACTTCCATCCATGGATGGTCTAGTTTATATTTGTTTGTGACAACAAGAAGATTGATTGGGCCACTATCATAAGTGAAACCTCCATGAACAACTCAAGAATGTTTTGTAGAGTACTAAATTTTAGATGACATCCTATTTAGTATACTTGTTGTTTTATATGACATCCTATTTATTATAATTGTTGGATTCTCAAGAAACTTGTCCAAGGATAACTAGGGTGGGATCTTTTTAGTTTGGAGAAGTGAAGATTCATGGGCATTATCCATAGCTAAAATTAGATGATAGTTATAGGAATTATTATATGGTAAATGATTTTTTTTTCTATGCTATTATCAAATTATTGGAAAGAGATTTCATACAAATTATTTCTATAGAAGTCATGGAAGAGCTAAATAATTGGTACATTTAATTTTAAACTTTACATATATCAAATTGGTTGGCTTCCATAAGTCTGCCCTTAAGCTACTAAGGTACCCCACAAAAAAAATGATATGGTTCGAGATGTGAAGACAACTCACATAAATTCATAAATTGATTATAGGAAAGTATAAGTCAAGATATTCATTGCCTATGGAAATAGGAGTATACTCTTGTGCCAACATGCAAAATGCCAAGATTTTAGAAATTGAGTTGGAAATGTATACCATGGAGATGTGCAATAATAATAGGGCTAGGTTTTACCCTATTGAAAAATAAAGAAAAGTTATCAGTTCATTCGTCAAAAATGAACCTTCCCTTGAAGATCATAGGGCTAATTATGAGGAAGAATATGAGGTAAGAATGAAGTATTATTGTTGGTTGATAGTAGATATGATAAAATATTGCAATGTGGCCAAAGTTTCCAAAGAATTGAAATAAAATGGGAAAGTTTTAGATCCCATTTAAAGTGGATAGGGCATTTACAACTATCCAATCTATAATGTAGATTATTCTATTCAAGAAGATGACAACATAGACACTAGGAAGAGAAGTGTCAAGGCTTGTTCTAAAAGGTGGTTAATATCTCCATTCCCAATGATGGAGTTACCAAATCTCCAACCTTGCACAAAGAAATCAAAGATAGGTGAAGGATCATCTACTACTAGGATTAAATAAGATCCATCATCTTCAAAGGTGGTATCGAAGAAGAGAAAAAAAAAAAGGATTGATATATGATCCAGTGAAGAGGATCTCAAAGAAAAAGTTCCTCTAAAAAGAAGGAAATAACAAGAGTTTTAGCATAGATCACATCCACTCAAAGAGTTTCTTCCCCCACTCCTTCATCTCCTTCACATGAATCCACTTTTCCTTCTTCTCCAAGTCCTCCTCCATAGTGGATCCCTAGTCTAGGTCCTCCTCCAACTCCACCTTCTCCACCGAATATTTCTACAACATTTCCACCTTCTCCACAATATTTTCCTCCTCAAACAACTAATTCACCTCTTCCTCCACCTCCTCCATATCCTCCACATGATTCTTCTTTACCTCCTCCCAAGATGAACCACAAATACAAGAAGAGGAAAAACAAAATAAAGAGGTGGCAAAAGAAGTTTCTATTGAAAAGGAAGTATAAGAAGAAGTTCCTAGATAGAATAAAATGTAATTGAGAAATGTGAGGAAGGATAAATTCAGCCAAATAAGTGTTGATCATTCAAAATATTGATAGGGACGGTGAATTAGTATTATTTTAAACCACTTAATCATTTAAACATCCAATATTCATAGTATATTCAATTTACAATAATGAAGGAAAGCATGAAAACATCCAACAAAATCACATAACAAATGAACACAAAGATTTTTACATGGAAAACCCAAAATGGAAAAAACCATGATGAGGATTAGTTCACAATATATTATAACTAATTATCGTATATTATAGAAGTTCTCACTGTAGGTGGACTCACTATCCAAGTGGACTAAGTGCTCATTGAGAAATAAAATAGATAGAAGAGATTGTGCCTGATAGCCAAATTTGAACTATTACAATTGCATCTATCATATGCATGAAATATAGTTCCAATGAAGCTCAAAATACAGACTCAAAAATCTTCATACTGATATGAATCAACACTCTACTCTACTTTGCATTTGTACAATTCACATCGACTTACTCTTTTCACATGTCACTTATCTCAAAATATAAAATAAAAATATAACTTATTCATCCACTTCACCTATAACATCGATTATGTCAGATTAATTAGATGAAATAAACAAAATGTATCTTGTCATCTCAAGATCCAAACATACACGCTTCAAACCAAGATTCAAACCTTATAGAAATGTGAAATAGGTTAGTATGGACCTAAAATAGAACCCACATAATAGATCATAACATGTTCAATCTTTGTAATACACCCAACTCATTAGGTCAACATTGATAATAACCTTATTAAAAAATTCACCAATTGTACACCCACATTTGGACACGTGGATCTCCAAAAACTATTCCAACTGGAATATACACTCATCTGACACCTATCAACATCTCCAAAAAATGGAAAATCCAAAAACCAATCCACAAAGAAGTGCAAACTCATCAACACATATGTATTGAATGGAAATTCCTATAATTTCCAAGCTAAACTTATGTTACTCATAACTCCAAAACCAAAAACCAAAATGAGATCAAACTCTAGAATTAGGTTCCTTTATCAACCAACAAAATTATTTTAGATGTGTAGAAAAAAATATTCAATAGTGGACCAATGCAAACCCAAATACTAGATTCCATTTACATAAAATCACCTTAATTAACATTTAGTCAATTTCTACAATTATTGCCTTCACTAGATCAAACCTTTTTGCAAAATTTTCTTTCACTATTATCTTCTAGCATACTGAAGCCATCCAAACTAGTCTACACAAGGGTCTTCATATTGGAATACAATGTTGACATCAATGATAACACTATAATGCATATATATCTAACCTATGCTAACCCCACATTCTCATGTTGCCAACAAGTGCATCATTGACAGATCTCCTTATTCTTTCAACAATATCCCCCTTTGTCACTAATGGCAACATGCTAAAATTATCTCAAAATTATTCTCCCCCTTTGACATCAAGGGAAAAGGGCGCATGCAACAATATTCATTCATACAGGATCTTCCCCTAACAAATATATCCATATGTACAAACTAAAAAAATGAATTAACTCCCCCTAAGAGTGATATGCACCATAACTAGTTCAAAAACTTGCACAAGAGAACATTACACCATCTACATATGTACATTGTAGTTTGAAATAGTAAACTGAAAAATGCATAAGAAAATAAAAATACTATCAACTAGAGGAGGTTGACTCTTGGAGCTTCACAACATGAACTTTCCACTCTTATTTTCCTTCCCCCAAAATCCTTTTGTCTATTCCAAGAATTCTACACTATGTCTCCAGTAGAATTAGGCATTCTTCACCTTCTTCTA
The DNA here is from genome assembly GCA_007258455.2 of Sequoia sempervirens. Lineage (NCBI taxonomy): Eukaryota > Viridiplantae > Streptophyta > Pinopsida > Cupressales > Cupressaceae > Sequoia > Sequoia sempervirens. The sequence continues at coordinate 345,728,707 of VDFB02000008.1, forward strand.
CAGTGTTGGGTACTAAATTAATCTTTGTAGCATTCTTGACACTTTTCATGGAATTGGAAATAGATGTGAACTTTGAGTTCACCAATTCCCTGAGGTTCCCAAACTATATAATGGTATTTTCTTTTTGCACTTGTAGTTTGAAGAACTGTTCATTTAAGTCTTCAACTCTTGACATTTTGCTTCCATCTAGGTCTTGTGCTAGATAATATGCACTAGAAGCTTTGTTTATTTATGACTCAATTGAGTCCATTTCATCCTTAATGTTCTTTGTGGCTCCATGCCACTTTGTACCAAATTGGAATAGGGCTTCAGCCTCAACCACACAAGTCTGTGCATCCTTGAAACTTCCTTGAATTTGTTTTGTGCTTGTACACACTTATCCATTATTTAGAATAGCCTCTTCTAAACCATTTTCTTGTCCATTTCTTTTTCCAATTTCTCTTTCAAATTGGAGGCATACTCTTTAAATGAATCAATTAAAAACTTCATATTTTCCATACCAGAGAGTGAATTATCCGTTGTTGTTCTAGGTAAGACCTACTATATAACCTTCAACACCTCTTCAATCAACCCTTTGCTCTTTTGATGTGTTTCCATGATTTCCTTTTTGGAAGATGCATGGAAGACATATCCTAGCTAAATCTTTTGGAGTAGTGAAATCTTGGAAAGGTCCACATTTTCTTCTTGCATGGACAGTTGTAGCAATTATGCAGACACAACAGGTTGGAATTTGAATTGCATATTCAATATATTTTGTAGAGAATCTACAAAGGTTCTAAAGGATTCACTAGTTGTAGTCACCTCTTCCTTTGCAATATTTTCATCCATCTCCTTCTCCTTATTATCACCAGTATTAACTAGTATCTCTACTTCTTTCATTTCCTCATCTCCAGAGGTGTCTTTAGTTTTTTGCTAGTCTTCCTATTTTATTTCTCCATCACTAGTAGATTGTTAAGTATTATTTGGAGGAATAATTGTCTCCAATTGGTCATGTACATGTTCAACCTGTGTATCAATTAACATAGGAATAGGAGTATCCTCCTTTGCAACATCTTCTGTGGTAGCTACATTCTTCTCAGCCTCAATATTTTCTTCTACTATGTCCTCCACTTCCATAGGGATGTTTTCTTGTGCATCTCCTTCATTTTTCTCATGCTCAAGTTGAGAAACATCATCTTCTCCAACATTTTCATCTTGAGAAGGGATCTCCACATGCATTTCCTCCTTGTTCTATAGGGTCATTCCCAAATTTTGTGCTAGGTTTATTGTTGTTTCCATAGTCTCCTTCCTAAGCCTCTCGAGACAATTTTGATATCTGACCATAAGGGTTGTCATCATTTTTTTTAGTTCTAAGTTATTTATTGAATAGTGTAGCCAATGTTACTTTATTTTCCTCAGAAAAATGAGAACTTATCTTTTCCAATGCATAGGACTTTGATTTGGCCTCTTCTTCTATAGCTTATTCTCTCCTCTTAATCAAAACATTTCATAGTTTTGCAGGTATTTATTTCTCTATGTTTCTCATATCAACCTCAAGAACTATAATATATTTAATAATTGACTCAACTATGTTTCTTTATCAACCTCATCAACCTCATTACATAATGCTATAGTTTTCTTTAACATTTCATTTTGCACAATTCCATTAAATAATGCATCAAATTTCATTGGTCTATTTCCTCTAAGTACCATATTTTTCTTCTTTTGTTTCTTCTTCTTTTCTTGTGACTCTTTCTTGGTGGCTTCTTCCTTCTTTTCTCGCATATGAATTACAAAAGCTTTCTTTACTTTCTCTACTTCTTCTTCTTCATTAGTATCTACAATTTCCACCTTTTTCTTCTTAATGCTTGCTTCACCTTGTGAAGCCTCACCTTCAGCTAAGGTCCTTCTTCATCCTCTTCTTCATCTTCAACATTCACACCCAAATACTACTCTCTAGTGACCTTTTTCTTGACCCTTCTTCTCACATAACCATATTTTTGTGTTGTTGGAGCAGTCTTTTCTTTCTCAAGCCTCTTTTCTTTTTTTCTCCAAAGAAGACTTCTCCTTTACTAGAGCACTGGTTTGCTTTGTAGGAGTACTAGTCTCTTTCTTCTTTGTTCCACCTGATGAGGGTCAATCCCGAAGGACTTCTGAGTAGTTGAAGGAGTGGTAGCATTCCTACCAGATCTTCTTGCACTTGATGAGCTTCTTAAAGATCCATCTATTTCTTTTTCTTGTTCCACTCGCTCTTTTATGAGGCCCATAGCCTCCAAAAAGTTTGCAATCATATTTTCATTTTTCTTCTTGATTTCTAGCTCAGTTTTCTCCATATGCACCTTTATAGATTTCTCTTCATATGTTCTAAATCTCTTTTGAGTGGTGTCCTTAGAACTCTTCGGCAGGATATCAGGTAAACTAGTTCTTTCATCCGAAGTGACCTCATATCCCAGTGTCGGGTTCCATATTGTTCTGGTCTCAATGACCTCCATTATGCACTCATCTTTTGTGACCAAAAAAGTATTGTCCTTTTGATGCCTTTCCACCAATTGCTTTGGTATCCTTTTCCTAGCTTGCATCTTCTCCTAAAATATTTTGAAGAACTCCCAAAGGGAATTGTTTTAAGCATATGTATCTCCTAATCCAAATAAATAATCTCTGACTTCAAGGTGGGCTACGAGTCAGTCTAGTAGCCATAAGTTACATTATTTATTCTAGTTAATTCATTCATAAAGTAAAACAACAGATAAATTATAAGAGTACCAAACATGAAAGCATACTTGGAATCCTTGGTTTTCTATAGGTTCTCAATTGCAGTCTCAAAAATTCACACATATCATAGTTTTCACCTTTCTCCACCATTTCATAAGTTGTGTTGATGGTATTTTGTGACATAGAGTTCTACCTATTGGTGAAATACAACTTATAACCTATCATCATGGATGCATAATTTATAGTAGGATTCCTTATGTCTTTAATGGTCAAATCTCTCCTATCATACTTTTCTCTTGTTCACTCCATTACAATATCATTCTAACAGATTTGAGTACGTGTACTGGTCAGGTTGAGCATAGACCAATCATAGCTCTAATCTCCTCTTTGTTGATTAGATGTGGGATATCCAACCAAAAGAACTTGTCATGTATTCTTGTCAGGTTGTACCACACCCACTCATCCACATAATAGAAGATGGGAAACTTGCTCCAAACATCAAGATTCTTCTTCACCAAAACCCCATATTCTAGATTTAACTCAAAATATTCTCTAGTGAGTTCATTGAATCAAACTTTTGTAAGGAAACTATGCAACCATAGAATGACAATTTCCACATAACCCAAATCTGAAAACATGCAAGTAAAATACTCAACATCAACATGCAAGAGAATAGACAACATACCCATCAAAGATGACACAAGATATACCCTAGGAAAACCATCAAGAGGGAAAAACCCACCTCCAAAAGCATCCACACTCCATGTATTATTCAGCAATGAAAACCCATTACAATACATCTGCAGAGACTCCATGAACACTTCTGAAGCACAAGCTATCCATGCATTCCATGTGACCAAGCATGAATCCACACATCCCATTCCATGCTTCAAACCCTCACATGTGCACAATCTCAACCTGCTAACCTACAGCAAACTATCCAACCTTGACCAACTTTTGATAATACCCTAAACAACTACCCTTGTGGTTGCTTTTATAGAAACAAGCTCCCACAAAACCACCAAGTGGTCTTACATAAACCATGTGCCCAAAAATACTACAACATGTGACCCCACATTTAATATTGGGTACTTTATTATTTTTTATTATTCCCCCAATATTAAATAATTACATTTTACAATTATGTCCCAATGTTACATACAACAAAGTGGCCCTAACATTATAACTCCTTGTGATGCACATTCACCTAGAAACCCCTAGGTGCACCACACACATAATAATAAATAAAATATTACAAACATTATGCAAGGTGTAAAACACCTAATTCTAACAACTTCATTCAACTTTGAGTGGCTATATTCTTCCATTTTATCATGGATGTAATTCCCAACATTATCTGTGTAAAACTCCATATGGGATGTGTGAGAATGCACCATCTAGATCATCCATCAAGGATTTGTTAGGATACCTCATATTTATTTAGGTCTTGGATGCTCAAAAACTTCTACCACCTGTGGCATATACATCTTTGTAGTAAATTGAAAGCTTTTTATGAAACTAGTGTAAATAGAAACTAAAAAATAGCGTTTACTTCACTTTTCCAACTAGGGTTTTTCTTGTACTAAAATTCAATTGCCTTGAATCACATTTCTCTACTCTTCATCTACTCTCATTAACTTGAAAGCTTGATTGCAAATGAATTTTTCTTAAGTGATGAATTATAAACTTTTTTTTGTGACCTAATTCCGCCATAAATGCTTCATCTCATAAAGTCATGAAACCCTTAACTATATGCACAATCACCTTCAACTATTGCAAATTTCTCCATGATGATATATTTTGTATTGGGAGATTCTCTAGTAGTTCAAATACATTGATCTACATCGTATATCCTTGTGTTGAAGCATCATCATGATTTCTTTGATGAGGGATGAAATATTTCATTTAAATCTTCTCCTAAGACAAAGCTCTCAACTTAGTTTCCAAAAGAAACATGTACACTAAATGTCGGTATAGACTCATTCTTAAGCCTTGTCTCTTCCTTCTTTTTCCAAATCTTCTCCATTTTGTTCTTTGTCTCTACTAGATCAATCTTTTGTACTGGATCATTCTTCCTTACCAAATTTTTCTTCATATTTCTTCTTCTACAAAACTTAGAAATGTGTCTAGGTCTACTACAATTGTAGCATATGACATTATTTTGACCAATCTTACTTCCATTCATTCTAGATCTGCATTGATTAGCTTTATGGCCAAATCCATAAGATGTATAACAATAGCCATTGAAATATTGAACCATTCTACCATTGTTATAACCATTCATCATTTGATTTATGCATTCACTAGCTCTATGACCAAATTTATTGAATGTAAAACAATAACCAAGAAAAGATTGAACATTTTGATTCACTTTGCTTCTATATTCCATAGCCTTGTGTCTAAATCTATTACAAGAATAATGGAAACTATCAAAGGATGGGTACCTTTGTGCATTTGGTTGTTTGACTAGTGGTCTTCTTGCTTCATTCCTTTGATTATGGATTTTCCTTCCATTGTTCTTTGATCTCTTTTTTAGAATTAGGTGCCTAATCTTCCTTTGAAATTTCACCCTTTTCAAATCCTAAGCCTTCTTTATCTTTGGATCCTTTCTAATTTTTAATCATTTCATCAAGCTTTGTAGAAATCATCTTGATTTTTTCTTCATGACTTCTTGATTTTTCAAGATATGATTTCAGATTCACTTCTTGTTCAAGCTTTGTGCATTCTTTATATTTACTTTTCACCATTACATTGAACAAACATTCTTCATCTCTTTTTCTTTCTTCAACTTGCACTTTTAGTTTGGTAATTATTTCATTTTCTTGCTTCAATTTCTCACTAACCTCCTTATTTTTTTCTCTGAATTTCTTGATTTGCACTCTCAAATTTTTGATGCATTCATCTGCTCCTTTGATATTTTCTCTTAGATATATGTTTTCATCTTCGGTTCTTTCTATATCTTCAAGAGAAACTTTGAGTTCTCCATTTATGTCAAATATGAAATATTCTTATGTAGATGCAACAACAAGAATCTCTTCCAAAGGAATAGGTAGTCTTCTAAAAACCATTTGTTCAACCTTCAAGATGTTCCCCAAGTAGTTAAGCTCCTTCCAAGGAACCAAGCTCTGATACCAATTATTGAAAACTCATAATACTAAGAGGGGGGTGAAGCAGTATCCTTTTAAAACACTTAATCATTTAAACATCCAATACTCATAGAATATTTAATTTAGAGTAATGAAGGAAAGCATGAAAATATCCAACAACATCACATAACACATGACCACTAAGATTTTTATGTGGGAAATCTGAAATTAGAAAAACTACAGTGAGATTTAGCTCACAATATATTATAGTTGATTATGGTATATTATAGAAGTGCTCATGGGTATGTGTAGGATTATGATGGGCCAAAAAGTGGTGATATGATGGGTATGTGTAGGGTATGTGGTTGATGAATTTTTTCTTACCCAAAATAAATGAAACGAAAAGGTTTTTTAAAGGAGATTCTTAGCTTTCCACCAATATAAATTATGCTTTAATTTGACTTTAATAAATAATTATTATTCATTTTTTATTTGAATTATGACTAAAGTCCTAATTGATAGAATGATTGAAAAACATCTATAACTTTCAAACGGTATCACAATTTTTGAATCCAAAACATGCATCACATTCTATGCTTAGCATACTATAAGATTAAAAAATTAAAAAATTGAATTTCATGAAGTTTTGACCAAGTTAACATGGTCAAACATACAAGTTTTTATATTTTTTAAAAGTTGTGATAAAAAAATTCATAATTAATTATTTACTTGGAAAAAAATTACAAAAAAATATGCATCACATGAGGACATGAGTCCTCTACTTATATCTAAAATATTATTGAAAAATATTATCATTTTATTGTGGTTAGAGTGGTCAGATAGACACCTACTTCTTATTTTTTTCCTAAAATTTAAGTACTTCTCCATTCAAATTTCAAATTTGCTACAGATTCTATTCTTACATATTTTTTATTTTTACGTCAACTTTCCTAACTCTGATTTTTCTAAATTTTTTGCCACTTAAGGGCCTATTTTTTCCATGATGATCTTGCACATACCCTCACTGCAAGTGGACTCACTATCCACGTGGACTCACTACCCACTAAGAAATAAAAGAGATAGAAAAGATTGTGGCTTACAACCAAATTTGAACTATTAAAATTACATCTATCAAATGCATGACATACTTGGTTCCAATGAATCTCAAAGTATAGACTCAAAATTCTTCATACTGATCTAAAATAGTACTCTACTCTACTCTGCATTCACACTATATTCACACAATTCACATCCACTTACTCTTGTCACATGTCACTTCTCTCAAAATATTGAAAAAGATATAACTTATATATATTTGCTTCACCTATAATATCAATTAGGTCATCCTAATTAGATGTAATAAATAAAATGTAGCTTGTCGACTCAAGATCCAAACTTACACACTTCGCACCAAGATGTAAACCTTATAACAATATGAAATAGGTTGGCACTGACCTAAAATAGAACCCACATAATAGATCATAACATGTTCAATCTCTGCAATACACCCAACTCATTAGGTCAACACCCATAATGGCCTTATGACAAAATTCCTCAACTATACACCCACATTTGAACACTCTAATCTCCAAAAACAATGCCAATTGGAATATGCACTCATCTGACACCTATCAACATATCAAAAAATTTTAAAGTCCAAAAACCAATCAGCGGAGAAGTGTAAACTCATCAACACATGTGTACTAAACTAGAAAATGCCTATAACCAAGTCGAACTTCTATTACTCATAACTCCAAAACCAAAAACCAAAATGAGATGAAACTCTAGAATTAGGTTCCTTTATCAACTAACAAAAAAATTATATTATAAGCATGAAGCAAAATCTTCATCACCAGACCAATGGGGACCCAAATATCAAATCCCTTGTTGAAAAAATCACTTGAAATTCAACACTTGTTGAATTTCCATAATTATTGCCTTCACTAGATCAAACCATTTTGCAAAATTGTCTTTCACTATTATCTTCAAACATATTAAATCCATCCAAACTAGTCTGCGCAAGGCTTTTCATATTGGAATAAAATGTTGACATCAATGACAAAACTACAATGCATATCTGTCTAAATTGTGCTAACCTCACATGCTCATGTTGCCAACAAGTCCATCATTGAAATCTCCTTATTCTTCCAACAATAAGGAAGATAAGAATGAGAAAATAGCTAAAGAAAAATCCATGGTAAGAGAAGATACAGAGAAAGTTGAGGTAGAATACTTGACAATTCTAAAGCCTCATATAATCCAAAAATCATAACTTCTCCTCAAAGGGAAATATCTTCAAATGTTTGAGTTACATGGTTGAACCATACAATACAAAAGAGACAAAGGCTACATGTCCAAGAAGAGAAAGAGATGAGATTAAATATTCTATCAAAGGTCTTTCAATCTGCAACTAAGAGAAAGAAAAGGTCAAGAACGGTGCCATATATCACTATGGATGAGCAAGGTAATAAAATTGCTCAAATGGTCATCCCTCGAGTAGATAAGTACAAATCTAACATGTATTCAGAGGATTACTAGATAAGACAAGTGGGTAAAAGTACAATGTTGTGTCACATTTCTAAACAAAACAAGCAACAATAATCTAACTTTTAAACTTAAATCACTAAAAAGTGGCATTTATCTTTTGAATTTTCAAATGATGTAAACTAATAAAATGTGTATTTTTTATTAGGTTTTATGCTTGTCTTTTTTAAAAAAAAATAAAAAAATATTTGAATATATTTTTTTATAAATTGACACTATAATTTGGTTGTTGATAAAGAGCTAAAAAATGAAGTGACTTCAAGATTTATATACTAAATATTTATTTTTTTCCTTCAAATTTTTTGTGTGAATATATAACTTGAAACTTTAGTGTATGGATATATTTTCTTCCAATTTTGATAAATATATAGTTTTAAATAAATATTAAAACATGTGTGTATTAAAACATAGTTGTTTTTATTCGATGTCAACATTTATATTAAATATTTATCTAAAATAGAAAAACAAATTATACCATTACGATATAGATTATTTTATCTAGTGCATCATGTTATATTAAAAAAAAAAAAAAAGTTTTAATATTTTTCTTGACATGATAATCAACTGAATATTTTTCTGCTTATAATCTACTTTTAGTAAAAATAAAATATAAAATATAAATAATAATTAACCATTATTATTATTATTTTAAACTACACTTATAGATCTACAAAAAAGTTTTTTTACATTTTAAAAAAGGTTATTTACATGAGTGGGAGTTAGTGAAACATAAATTTTTCAAATAGTTTTTTTTTTTTTGGTAAATTAGCCTCAAAGTGGTGCTACATATGCATTTAGCCAACAATTTTAGTTGGAAAAGTTTTGGACATATATAAATTATATAAAATGGATATTACTAGATCATATCTTTGAGTAAATTTTATTTTTAGTTAGAAATACTAAAATTCACTTGTGTTGATAACATGGTTGAAAGTGTGATACAACTTTGTACTTTTACCCAAGTGAATTTGGGTGTTGAGATAATGGAGGGAAAACAATAATATTTGCAGGTGCCTATGTCTACCATCTTGAAGAGAATGTAGAAACACCAAGGAGGAACTTAAATCTCTAGTGGCTCAGCTAACAACATGTATAAATAACTTGGTAGGAGCAATTGATGTTGTTTCTCCTAAGCCAGTCCTATAGGCTACACTTAAAGGTGAAGTTAAACACCCTAACCCTGAGGGGTGGGTATTTGGTTCCAAGCAATGGAAAGGGAATTTTGTAGTATTAGAAAGTAGATTTTTTCAAGAAATTAATACTCTTATCAATGAATTAGTGATGAAGATAGCATGGCCCACCGAATTGAGGTGGAAATAGATGAGGAATTAATGGTTTGGGAAGATTACATATCATTTTGCAAAGAATAAAAACCACTTCCTCTAAAGACCTACTAAAGGCAACTGCTGTAGAAGAGGAAGATCAAGACAAACCTAGAGAATGGTTGAAAGTAGCTTAGATAATGGAGAAAACCTTAAATAAATTCAAGAGCAAGCTAAATAATAACAAAATCCTAGCTAAAAAAGCTATGATAAATATTGAGCACTTTGTGGAGAAATTGGGTTGCACATTCTAGGAAACTACATCCCTAGTTATGAACTCTTAGTAAAATTTTTTAAGAAATAAAAAAAATCACTACAAGGATAGGCTACTCGGGAGGCTATTAATTGAATGATGATAAGAAAAATGGAGTTGTAGACCTTCCAAGATGAACTAGCAAGCTTTATCAGTCTACAAGAAAAAATAAAGGTCAAAATTTTCACAAAGGATAAAGCTACAATATCACCAAGGTCCACAAATGGATGTGATGAATGAAGCCATCACTTCATTTTTTGATAGTTTTCCTAGTTAACTCCAATCAAACTTTTCAACTTTTTTTTATTTGAAGTAATTTTCTAATAAAAAAATAGTGCCTAAGTCATAATTCAAGTTGGTTTTTTCTTTTTAGTTTAGACTTTAGTTTTAAAGACACACTTTTTATTTTAGTATTAGTTAGATCCTAGATCAAACTAGGGTGTGTTAGTTTTCTTTCAATTAACTTTTAATTTAGAACTAAAAATTATGGGATGCTTGAGTCAATATAATTTTAATTCTAGATCATTGTAAAGATCAAAAGTCATATAATTTACAAAGAAATTTATACATTTTTAGTGTGAGATTTCCTATTGAACATTGTGGATCTATTTTATGAATCAAAGGATTATGCCTTATTTACATGCATGTGGATCTCAATCTTTGGTGATGGTATGATTGTTTTGATTATCTAAGTTGAGTAAATTGATGAAATCTATTATGTTAGTTTGTTACTGAATAGATTTTTGTTTTAGATCTATGCATGTTTTATGACAATTTGATATGATATTGCTTAAAAATCTTGAGATTGATTGATTTCCTTTGAAGATTGTATTGGTATTAGTAGAAATTGTGAGAATGCTAATTGTTTTAATACTGATTATTGAGATCTCGGTTAACCACTCAAAATTGATAAACAAAAAAAATATTATCATTGTCCACTTAATTTTAGTGTTTGTTTTTAAATATTTTTGGTAACCCTTTAATATTTTGATCCTTATTTCATGATATTCTAAGAAAAGAGAAAGAACATTTGAATAATATATATATCTGTTGAAGCAAAACACTGACACACAATTCATTTTCATAAAATAAAATTTGTTATTCTAATTGCATGTCTTGAATGTATTTTACATAAAACCTCAAAAATCTAGGCTCCTTATTGAAACACGTTTACATAAACCACTTAGATGTCCATCATGTCAAGACCTAACTCATTATTTCTTAGCAATTTGGATGTGCTAAAACCACCCTCAACAATTACTTAATCAACTTATCATCTTTACATGGATTATGTTCCAACCTTATTAATTGATTATGTTGATTAGCTACTTATCATGGATGTTTCCACACTTCCTCTCTATACACTAATAGTTTTCCCAAGGTGCTCAACACCATCAGTTTCAGATACATTTATAAAAAAAAAATTGTAAAATTTATAGGAGTAGAGGAAATTTTCTCACCACCAAAATTAAGCTATGTAAGAAGGACTAAATCATGGAAATGGCCTCATATAACACCACATGATAGAAGCTAGATAAATTTATAATAATTCAATTGTAAAAGTCAAATTACAATTATTAATTACATCCTCGAATTAACCATCCTTCATCAACTATATTTAATAACAATCTTCTAACCCCATATTTTCTTAAAAATAATTTTATCAAATATTTTGTTACTTATTAAATACTTATCTGTTTAGATCTAGATATAATCATAAGTTTCATTATGTTTTAATTAAAACTGCATAATTAAAATTTAGAAAGTATAACTAAAAGGAGAACAATCTAGAGTGAGCAACAACACATCCATATCCATCCTTAAATGGTGGACCAAGACCCTCTTTAACTGTGTGGTCCCATGGGGGGCTTGGGCTTCTATTTTCATGGAGTAGGAGGTCCCATGGAAAAAAAAAATGTGCTACAGGATTAATTGGAATCTTTTCGACAAAAATATGAGCCACTACCTTTTAGGAATGAATATTTTAGTTAGTAAAATTGAGGTGGGGCTAGAAATTTCCCCTACAACTTAGGAGTTTTATATGCCACTTGTCTCTCATCTAAAATATTAAATTCTTATTAGAAAATAAAAATGAGAGAATTTTCATTTATTTATTATTTTTTATCAAAGCACTACAGTTCATTCCTTAAATTTTGGAGCTTAAAATTTTAAGTAGAATTGCAAGATTAAATCCATGGGACCAAAAACTTTAAAATATTCCTAGAAAAGATAAGCAACATTCATCGAGATTTTTAAGGAAGCTCCCCTCCATGAGACCTTACCCTAAAATAAAAGTTTTGTTTTTGATGAATATGGCAGTTATCTATATTAAATTAAAGATAAAATGCATATTCACAAAAAAAAGATAGGTGGTAAAATGGCACACCCTGAGAGTCACATGGGAAATGCCTAAAAAACCAAAAGATTAACTAACATGGGTTGAGTCTAGAATTCCATGAGTACAAAAACATAAAATGGGTCATTAAGCGGTTAGAGCAGTGCTAGCAAAGCTAAGAGGGTCTCTATCATCCAAACTTTTTCCCCATACATCAATGGGGTCAGTGGCGTCAGGAGGAGGGCCCCAACCATCATCAACATCTTTATCTTTATCTTCTTCTTTATCCTCCCATTGGGAAAATATTTCAAGTGCTAGACATGGAAAGCATTTACTAGTATCTAGCTAGCCAGAGCTAGAAGTGGGAGTCTCATCAGAGGGCCACCTAGAGCCACCACCACCACTCCCTGAAGCGATGTCAAAAGGCCACCCCTTGGTAGCCCATAGCGAAGGGGAGCGAGTCCACCAAGGAGGGTGAGAATCCCACCAAAGATGAGGCTAAGAGTGGGGGCATGTAGAACCACTCTGCTGCCAGCCCAGAGAGGGCGACCGGCCACAAGAAGAGGAGGGCGAAGCAGGCACCCAAGCAACAGTGCAAGGGGAATTTTCCCAATGATCCAGTAGCACTTGTAGGTGAGCAACATCAAGTGCAACTTTGTTAGCTAGTACCTGGATCTGTAAAAGTACATTAGAACAAATAACTGCTTTAGCATATAAAGAAACATTAATATCCATTGGAGAATGAGCAAATATGCAAGAATTTCTTTCTTTCCAGATATTGAAAAGGATTTTGATGATGAAAGTGTGCCAAAGTTGGCTATACTTAGTTGGAAATTTGGGTGAATCTCCTAGCAGAATCATATGCTAGGAGAAAGGTTCTGGTCTGAAAGGCTGAAAGAAGTCATGAATCTAAGTCCAAAGTTGCTGAGCTCTGGGACAAAACCAAAAAAGATGCTTAAAAGTCTCAGCTTGCCCAAAAAAGGGCAACGAGGGTTTTGGACGCCTAGGTGAACAATTCGAGAACCCACAGGCAAGTCTTGGAAAAGAATACACCAAGCAAAGAGGGAAATTTTTGGCTCAACACTTGCAGAACAAGTGGTAGCAAATATTTTACACCAAACATGAGTGGGAGATTGAAGAAGCCACCTTTTGTTCAAACTCTGAATCATAGGAAAGTGTGGTGAAAGCCACCTATAACCAAGCTGAGGCTTGTAGATCTTGAAAGGGGTTTCTGGATACCACTTCTAGTCCTTCCACCAGGTTTTGGTCCCACGAATTCCAACCTAATGAAGCATCTCTGTAGGGATAGCATTCACCAGACCATCAAAAGAAGCACAATCTTGGTTGTGAAGCCTATACAGGGAACGCAACTCTTCCCACTGCATGATACACATAATGGGTCTATGAAAAATTTGTTGTAGGGTATGAATGCCCTTTTTGTGAAATTTGAGTGTCTTAAGCCAAGGCGACTTAGCTAATGGCCGACCATTGCTAAAAAAAGGGGTGACCACCAAATATTTTGCTAGTTGAGTGAGAGCTCATCACGAAAACTAGAATCAGCCTAACAAAGCTAGGGTTTAACAGCCTCCCAAGCTTTCCAAATGTTCTTAGCCACAAAATTTCCCATAATTTGGACTAGTTCCTCCATAACTAAAAGGGTTTAAATACCAATCCCCTTCCAGATGGGTCTGTACTTAGGAAAACTAGACTGGATACAATGTCTGAGAAGAATTTTCCAAGCCTCATTACTAGTGAGGGCACGAATTATCCATTTGATAGACAAGGCAGTCCATTGCCATTGAGTGGAGAGTAACACAAGTCCTCTAGAATCTCTAGGAAGGTAACAAAATTCTCAGGAAACACAATGAAACCCTTTGTGGGAGTCAACAAAGGCCCAAAGAAAATATCTGAGTAGTTTTTCAAGCTTTCCATAGGAAACTTTTGAAGGCGCCCAGCAGGAAGAATAGTAAACATGGGTGCCAGCAAGCACCTTATAACAAATCTAGAATTTACTCGCAAGAGACAGGGGCTTAATAATCCAGTAGGAAAGCTTTTTCTCAACCTTAGATAGAACAACTTGCCATAACTGAGCTAGAGAAGCCTGAAAGGCAAAGGGAATGCCCAGAAACTAAAAAAATTCTCCTGGTCCAATCCACTTCCAATTATACTGCTGAAACCAAGGAGGAGTAAGCAGAACGTATTATTTGTAGCACAATGTTTTGTGCCACTGGATGGAAGAACCAGAAGTAAGACAAAAATTATTAAGGCAATCTAGGGCCACTTTAATATTATCTTCTTCCTCTAGAAGAGTGAGGAAAGAATCATCTGCAAAATGGCCATTAATCAATTGATCCTAAGAATTGGGCAGCGAAATACCCTTAACACACCGTTGGGAAACTACATGGGCCAAGAGGTACCCAAATCCTTCAGCTGCCAGCACATACAAAGAGGGGTCAAGAGGCCAAAAATAGAAGATTGACGACCATTGATGGTAATACAAGCCGAGGAATCTGTAAAATGCATACGAACAACCTGAATAAAATTAGACCCAAATCCCAAAGCCTGTAACATAGCAAGAATAAAAGGCCATTCAATGTTGTCATAGGCTTTGGCAAAGTCAATTTTAACAAAGATGGCTTTCTAGTTTGAACATTGGGCCTATTCCATGCCTTCCCAAACAACAATGATATTATCCAGAATGAACCTAGATTTGATGAATCATGTTTGCTTAGGATGCACAATCTGAGGCAATAGATGGCAAATCTTCAGTGCCAGAGCCTTGGCAATAATTTTTTTTAAAACATTGAGAAGCATGATAGGCCTCCAATTGCAAATTTCCTCTGGATCTCCATACTTAGGTATGAATTTTATATTGCCTTTGTTTATTAAATTACCTAGAGAGTTAACATGAAAAGCCTCTAAGTAAACATGATGCAGATCTTGCCTAACACAGTCCCAAAGGGCTTTATAGAATTCACAAGGGAAGCCATCAATCCCCGGGACTTTTTCATCAACCATGGAATGAACAACTTCCTTGATATCATCAATTATTAACAATTGATCACAAAAAAAAATTTGGGCTAAGGAAAGACTATTTGGCACGATAGAAAGGAAATCCTGAAAGGCTTGCTAGCGCACAGGTGTAGGTTCTTGTGCAGTGAAAACCTACTCATAATGATGCGCAAAGGCCTGGAGAATTTCAAGAAGCTCAGAGAGCACCTGAATACTATCTTTAATTTTTTTAATGCCCAGGGATGAGTGCCTGGAACACAACGCCAAAAAAAACTCTTTGGAGGGGCGATCACCAACTTTTAGCTTCAATGTGAGGGAAGAAACTATTTTAATGGTTACACCAACAAATTAAATTCACCATAAAGTGGGGGCCCCACTGAATTGTAGAATGCATTAATTTTTTTTGACGTGGGTTTGGCTTTGATATTCGAGGAAAGAAGCTTTCAAATTAAGTAATAAAAGAATAAATCTATTGAACTGGATAGTAACTAATGATTCAACAATCACAATCAAGTAATTTTAAAGTGCTCAAATAATAAGTAAATGTAAGTAAACTTTATGAATGATAAAAGGAAAAATTTAATTTTATGTGTAATTTTCATTTTTTTTGGGTTATGGATTTATTTTGTGATTTAATTTATTTTTTATAATTAGATTTAGTATTTTTTTTGGTTATATATTTGTTTAATGATTTAATTTATTTTTTTATAATTAGATCTAATACTATGTTTAGAAAGATTATCAAATGATTTATTTTCTATTTTCACTTAATTTTGTATATTATGGAAACATCTTCATGATCTTTGATTTGAAGATTTAATCTTTATTTCTAAATTTAATATGTATCCTCTTGATCTTGTAAAAGGTGTTTATTATTGATGATATCTACAAATATTATTAGATCTTATGATGTAAATGTTATTTCATAATTAAACTTTGAAAATCAATATAATATTTTAATAAAAAATGAAAGATATCAAGAAATGATACTATATATCTAATTTGTCCAAATTATATAAATATTAATAAAAATTAATGATGTAACCATATAATTAAATAATACTCTATAGATAATAATGGGAATTTAAATAATACTGTGATAATGAAAAGAAGTGATAAATAGATTAAATCGAAACCACAAATTTAACCGATCATAATTAAATCCAAACCCTACTAATCATGTCGATTAAAGTAAGTGTAAACGTTTTACTTCATAATTCCGCTGCGTACATTGAGATCTAGGCCTAAAGACTAAGCAAATGATTCGAATCTGTTTTTATTGCCAACAAATTATTTGAATGCACGTGCTTTTACAAAAACCCCACTCTTCTTCCACGTGGGGTTTGTATTGAAAGTGGCGAGGCGCATTAAACGACGCTTCGGAGCAGTTTCAAGGGAGCCGTTCATATCTTAGCGGACCTGACCAGAATCTCTTCCTCCATATATTTATATATTTTGGCTCTGAGGGACTTCATACCAATTCCACTCTGCCATTGCCATCTCTTATCGAGGGAGCTTTTTACATTTCACTGAAGAAATGGCCGGTTGTTGGATCATAAGAATTTCTGCAGGCTATACTGGATTTTTGTTCCCAACATTTTTGCTCAACTTTATCTCTGCTTTAGAAAACGTGAACAAAGCAATTTGTGTGGTCCTTTCTCGAGTTGGATTCTTGGAGCCTGAAAGCTCTGCGTTGGAAGAATCCTCTGAGATTTCCCTTGTGTGCGGAGACGACATCAGAGAGAGGTTGCCCCTGCTGACGTTTGCAAAATCTGCAGAGAGGTTTAGAGAGATCGAGGAGGATATCGTGTGCGCCGTTTGTTTGAACTCGTTTGAGAAAGATGACGAAATAAGAGAGCTCTGTAATTGCTGTCATGTATTTCATAGAAATTGTTTGGACAGATGGATTGATCAGCGTCACGACACATGCCCTCTTTGCAGATGTCCTCTTCTTCCACAAAGGTAGATGGTGGATCTAGAACCAGGAACTCTCTGGGTGGTCGATCAGATCTCCTATCTCTTGGGGGAGGATTTAATGGTTTCTGCATAGAAAAGAAGAAAACATATTTCTACTTGTATATATGTAATTAGATCTCATGAGCCCAACATAGAGAGTTGAGTACTCCATAATAATAATTAACCGTGGGTTTTCTTTCAATTGTCTTTCTGTTCTGAATTTCGAGGCGTAGGAAGACTGAACTGTAGGAAGAGTTTTTACACTAGTTCATGTTTGTTAAGCATTTCTCTGTACTTTACAATGCCCAATTAATGAATTGTAACATGCCCCACCACGTCATTAAAGAGTGCGTCTAGGGTTGGTATAGAAAATAACATGCCATCATTTTCCGCTGTTTGAATTTGGCATTTTGTATATCAAGACGTGATTTCTAGAACATGCCAGTGGAAGTGCAGTTACTAGTGAGGAAGGATTTAATTATTTCACTTAAGCCAATTCTTTAATAGTTGGGTCTACCGTCTACTTTTATTATACATATAAAAAAATACGAATATAAACATATATTAACAAGCGTCAGGTAGTGGCAAGTACATGTTTTACTGAAATCGAATGGAAAAGTTTGGTAGTGGTGATCAAATTTCCTTTACTTAATTGGTGAAGAATTGCATGTGCTCCATGTGGATAGGAGAAGGCCACGTTGTGGGAATGCAGACACTGGCACTGTTACCATTCTAGGATTTATCGGGTACATCATAGCTGCGCGAGTTTAATGAAGGGATCTATCTCACCTTACCTTAACTCCTGATTTTGATGGTTGTCATGATTCCCAATCTCCAAAGCTCCACTGTTGCTACCTCCGTTTCTGGCGTCGTTCTGATCCTGCTGTTGGTGCTACTGCCCTATTCCACCGTTCAGGGGCTCTGTCGCTAAATAGCTTTAAAAGTTAGAATCTACTTATTGCAGAAAATACGCAAACAAAAAAGTTCAAGTCAGTGTATCTTTTTGGCGACCAGAAAGAAACTTTCCATGTATCGTATTGCAAGATTAACACAAACTCCTCCTTTGGCTATGACCATGCTGGCTCCATGATCTCCAGACTTCACACAAATTTTTCTCTGACTTCAACTCTACCCTGACCTTCTCACTCTAATACCATTTGTAATTTCTAAAGCCCATGCAAATACAATAAAGATTGACAGAAATAAGAAACGAAGAAGCACTTCAACACACAAACAAAGAGCAGAGAATTTTTTTACACAAACACACAGCCTCAGCTTTTATTTTTCTGATAATTAAATCATTACATCTCATCTCTTTTTTAGAGGTTTTAAATTACAATTCTAAATATAGTTCATGCAAACATTGAACTAAAATAGATTGTCTAAACATAAGACTGCATATGACATCCTGTGAATTGCATGGTGGTGAGGCTCATGCATCACTTCCCAACAAGTTTCATCTTCCTTAAACTGATGCAAAATGTATTCCTAGAATTTAGGATGCAGAATAATGGATGTGCTAAGCCACAAAGTATTTAACAAAGAAAAATAGCAAGTTACAGAAACCTTAAAAGCTTTTGTAAGATAAATTATCAAAAAGGAAAAAATAATTTGTAGTCATCATTCATGGAGTATTTAAAAGATTGTATCGACATTTCAGATTATATTCATGATTCTATCATCAAAAAAAGAGAATGGTTTGAAATGTTTATATTAATACATACACAACTGATTTCAAAACAATCTTTACGAATTTATAAATGTTAAAAAGATTGTTTCTGAAAACAATTGTACATATTTTTTTATGACATTTCAGATCATACTCAATAATCCATCATCAAAAAAGAATGATCTGAAACTTTGATTTTAAAACAGACAGAGGGGATTTCAGTTGGGAGGGGCTGTAAGGGAGAAACGAAATGGTGAAGAAGCACTAGCGTGGGTTTTGGCTGTAGCGTTCCTGTTCAAATGTCAAATTTGGCTGGTAAACACTTTTCATAAATCTAAATTACAGCACTCAGAATTGTCATCTTAGAGCACATGAAGGGGAAAACATGTAGTGCGGTGAGTGTTGATATAAAGTGAACCCATATCCGACACCTTGATATAAAACACTAATGAATAATCAGATGTGTGTAGACAATTTTAAAATACACGCAATAACATGTGAGTTGGTTGAGTTGATGTTAATCCTCCTATGTGCCTGTGTAATCTTGTCATGCATTATAGACTATTGTGTACATTCTTCCGTCTAGCAGTTTCAATACATTTTGTACAAGCAAAATAGTAAGCAAAGAAAAGTAGGAAGATAGAGGCGGTGTAAAAACATCTAAGCACGGGCTATGTGTGACAGGTTGATAGACTGGATGACATGTTTTGACAATTTTGTGTATGCAAGACGTGCACGCACACAAGGAGTATTGATTGCCATGGAGACCACGCCAAGGGCTGGTAGTCTATTGTCACATAGCCGAAAAAAGGGTTAATTTTTTTTTCCTTTTATCTAACCAATAATTACAATACATAGTCTATTAATTTATTTCTACATATAATGGGTTAAGTATTACAGTTTTTATCAATAATTGTAATTATTATAATATATTTATGAGTAATCTTATCACATATGTAAAAGTGATCTTATATAAAATAAGTAATTGAGGTCTTTAAACTAGATATATAAATCAATCCATCCAAGTTTTAGGTGCTCCTAGGGAGGTACACATTCAACACATTTGTGGAAATCCCTTTCCTCCCCAACTACCAATCTTAATGATAAAGTATTCTATTCATAACCCAAAAATATAATACATTTTACATTGGTGATTGTCTTATTAATTTTTTTCTCTTAACAAATATAATAGACATTCATTCAAAATCAAAGACTCAACAATTGAACAATGTCCATCCAAATTTACAACACGTGTTCACAATATCAAATGCATACCTAACAATCACACCAAAGCAACCACAATATTACAACACATTATAAGAAACCATTTAAAACAATCATAAATAAAAATAATAATCAAGAATGTACAATATGAGATAATTATAATAAATAATAATGTACACTCAAAATAATATCAATACAACTTACTCTTTAATGTTCTTTAATACCACAAAAAAATATCAATTCCCAACTATGTAGTGTTCCAATTTACCAACTACCTCACACGAGAAAGAAAACTAACCATAAGAAGCATAGAGCATGTCACTTCGCCAAGTGGAATATTCATGCGTATGAATAAGTCAAGCCATTAATGTATAAGGAAGGTGGAATAGAGCTTTAGTCAAGGAAGGTGATCACTAATGTATAACATAGCTTGTGGACCCTCTACCAACAAGAGCACTAGACAAATTGGTATAACATACATTGGTGATAATTAAATATTAGCCAATGTATCTAATAATTCTCCAGTCCGTGATTTTACAATAAACTAAATAAAAAAAATAGTTCAAATATATCAATCAAGGTTTAATAATTCCCTAGATAACACCCTTTTCACTAGCTAACACTCTTTCCACTAATCGAAAAGTACACATTTTAATAAAATCCTAATCATACTTATCAAAATAATAAATTAAACACTAAATATAGTGGTAATTGTTTTATACATTCAACCATACATAAATCTAATTAATCAAAAACCATTGTTTACCAAGCAACACTTCCCCCTAGGTTGTTTCAACACTTAAAACTTGCTAATACATCGTAGGTTGTCAACACTATTAGATCTATTATTGGAGAATTAATTTAGATTCTTTATTAGATAACAAATATTTCCTTACCATTTTTTTTATGTTTCTTCCTACAAAGATAATCCTAGATTTTTTTTTCATCTAACTCAATCTATTTTTTATGATTTTTTTAAAATCATCACTTATTAAAAATATTTCACATTAATTTCATATTGAGAAAGAAACACTTATTCAATCAAAACAAAAATCTATCTCACATTCAAGATTCTAAATTCTTTAATTAAAACTTAGTTGAAATCTCTTTCAAAACAATTCTATATCAAGATCCAACCACAATTCCTTTGGTAAGTTGAAAACTAAATTGATGAAAACTGTAATTATAGTCACAATCCTTAAACTTCATAAAAATAACTTTTAATAATTCATTCTTCAAGAACTTGCAATATTCCTTTCATTATAATGCAATAATAATCTCTTCTAAAGATATTCTTCCTTGTTTGTAAAAAACACTCTTATTTTAATCAAATTGTTTTTATTAGATAAGTAGGGTATTAATCATGTACAAGGAGAAAGATAGAGCATTAAGAATGTTGATTATTTTTAATGGACAAAACTTTATCTCATCAGTTATCTATGAGTTTTCCAAATTCAATTATCAATAATTTTGAGGATTGGCCAACGAATAGGTGAAAGCTTGCTAGGATTTCCCTCTACACTTTGGGCTCTACAAAACTTGGGAGGGTGATCCCTACAACGTATCTTTAGATACTTTTGTGCCAATTATCATATACATTGTAAATTAATAGATAAATTATCCTTTAACTACTTAACAGATGAGAAATACCTTAGAGATCTGGCTAATCTTCATGGTAACATCTCATTTAAGCATGAGAAAATGTTACAATTTAGCAACATACATTGACACAGAAAATGGAGTTTAAAATTGATTTTGAATGTAGTTGCTATGAAAGATCTAGGAAATTGTAACACAACATGACCAATGCCTTATCCTAGGGTGGAGAATTCTAAATCACATAATTGAAAACGTGTAAAAGCATTACTCCTATCATAACAAAGCTTATTAGTGATACCTTACAACATTAATACCAAAAACTTAACCAATAATATTTAGTTATGCATGCATACATTCACATGTTAATACAAATTTAACTCGTTCTTTGAACAAGCATAATAACAATGAATATACATTCAAGGAAAGAAAAGAAAATGAATAGAAGTAATCTTTTATTCCTTTGTATTCATAATCTATGCAAAGTATACAATGGAGAATCTTGGACTTGAATATTTTTCCATTTATATTCCAAAATATGATAGTATTATTACCATATTCACCACTACAAAATTCAAAAGAATTTTAGAACCTAGAACATACGCAATTTTCTATTATCTAACCCTGGTTACAAAAATTCTTTGAAATCAATATGCTAACAACCCTATACAATTGGCCTTGAATTCCCTTTTATAAGAATAAGGGAGAAAAACATGTTTATGTCCAGATTGTATGCATGTCGTGTTTTCATTTGACATTCATATTTACATTGAAAGGCAATTATATTTGCCAAAATTTGAGGGGGATTTTCATATAAGACAAAAACCATTTCTCATTTATTGATGAAGATTCTCCCACCTTCCAAAAGGCTCTTTAGTCAGTGAAAATGGGTAAAAGAAAGAAGTTGGGTCAACGAAGAGGGGAAGTTTCAGCCAAAACAAAAAAAATGCAAGAAATGTATATGCACTTGTTGTGTATGGAAAATGGGTAGGATGCTATCATATTACTTAGGACATAAAGCATACCCACTTTCCACCTACTACATTCAAGGGTAACCCTAGATATCTCAATGTAAAGTTGAGAGAGATCTTTCAATAGGGCTATCTTAGGGGTTGAATGGAAACTAATAAGGGGTTCACCGCCAAGTTTTGACTTGAAAAAGAAAATGAAATGCAAGATGAAACACTAAAGCCTAGTTCAATTCAATGACCTAGAAATGCAAGTAAAGCGAAGTAAAAAACTATAGAAAGGAGTAAGTGCACTTGGAAAATTGGAAATGATTGGAGGGAGCTCAAAAACACTAGAAATTTTTCTTTCAATGTTGACTGGGACTCATTCGCCAAGCTGGGTGAATCAGTCCAAAATATAAAACAAAGGAGAGGGGAAAATGTTGTTGAGTTAGTGGATAGGGGTTTTCCTTGGTCAAACACCATTTTGGAAATCAATCCTATAAATGAAATCAAATAAGAATAGAGAATGATGAATGAAAAAATCACAATGTTGCAACTCACCAAACCCTAACAATTAACTACTCCAAATATGCTTAAGATTGCTACAATGGATGTATACCTTGACTCTTTCTTGAATGATGTTGATCTTGAATGAAACACTTTGTTGAATCACAAAAGCATATATCACAATTTTTAGCACAATAACTTCAACATGATGCATGCAATCTTTAATATGATGGTTGATACTTGAATTTCGCTCTAAAATGCTTGATAATCTACTCTTGAAGACACTTGAATGCTCTTGAATTGCTCTTGTGAAATCAATTTTCTATAAGAATGCTCTCACAAAATTCTTAGGTGAAAAAGAATGAACCTTGTATTTATACTCAATTATGCAAGAACTCCCAAAATTACAACACTACAAGCTGACATCAGACCTAGGAGGATAAAATCCCACCAAAATTTTGAATTAATTTTTATTTTTAGCCACAAGGGACTTATTCACCCAAGGTGGTGAATGAGTACCACCAGGCCTAAATTTTGGGACCATTTTCAAAAGTTCTTAGAAATGTGTGAAACCAAGTTTGAGACCCAAAAATATAGGTGGGACTCATTTTCCCAAGGTGGAAAATGAGTCCTAGATCACTAAATTTGGGTTATTCATGCTTGAAACACCTGAATTATGATTGGGTATTAATTTTTGTTGGGATTATCCTAGAAAAGATGTAATAAATGGGGCTTATGGATGCAAAATAAGGCCAATTAAAGCATAAGAAATCTCAATTAGTAATGATAATCCTAGAAAGTGTGAAAGTGTGTTACAACATTTCAAATGAGTCAAGATTAAGGTCAAAAAGAGGTACTACTTAGGTGTAATTAATTAGTAAGACCTTAGAAAAGTGTGAAAGTGAGTTGCAACACTTCACAACACTTTATCAAGGTACCATTCATGTTCATTAGTTCACAAGGGTGCAAGACCTAATTTGAATGTGTTAAACACATTACAACACTAAATCAAGGCACCATTAAGCCCAGTTCAAGAGGAGGGCCCAAAGAAGTAGGGGAAAAACAAAAGGTATACTTTTCTCGTTACCACATTTATCCCCCACTTTAGTGAGAGGATGAACTTGCTTCAAACTCACACTAAAGTAGAAAAACACACACCAAGAGGGGTTCAGATGCACCACTGTCAGTAAGATGGGATGACAATGATCAAGAGGGGTGATCAAGCCCCCAAGATCAAGATCCTATGTTAAACAAACATAGTCATAGAAGAACAAACATGGAAATGATATAAAGAGTGAAAAAAAAGAACAACCATACACTTCCAAAGACATCGAGAAGGTAAAATGCATACTCACTCTGAGGCAACGAAACTCTTGGTTGTCCACTGGGTGAGAATTCCAAGAAGGTGAGAAATATACACTCATGGCTAGTATGCTTTCACACACACATGCGAGTGGATATGGGGAAATTCATGCCCTAATTTTCCTTCCCATCAAACCATACCAAAGTTATACCTCCTGATAACTTTAATAAGGCACCACACAAAAATGATTTTCAAGCTTCATGAGACAAGCAAAACTTTGTATGCTTGGAGCTCATGAGCAAACAGGATGGTTCTATAGGCATACAAGTTGTGTTATATAAAGTGGCCATATAACTAAAAATGTACATGCAAAATAGGGAATTTTGAAAGGATTCTTGCTTATTTCATGTGAGGTATTAGCTTAGGAAACATTGTGCCTAATGCCTCAAAGAGACGATTAATCAAAGAACAGAAAATTCACAACGTAGGGGATGAATTGTGTTGTATCAAGCCACTAAAAGGAATTTTTAATATGCTAAGATAGATCACACTCATGAAGGATATCACAACCAATGTCAACCACAAAGCAAAAAATGAATCGTATAAAGTAAGAAGACTACACTAAAAACCATGAAAAAGGAAAAAAATGCAAAAGTATAATGCTAATGTATGGCCCCACTTTAAAGAAATTTCGAAACACCATGTTGTGAGCAATTACTTTAAAGTAGAAAATGATAAATGCTAACAATAAAGAAGACATGAGAGCTAACTTGAAAGCCCTATGCCAAGTCATATGTTTCCAAGTAAAGCTACATCATGTGAAAGATAAAATAAAAGAAAGAGAGGGGTTGCCCTCAAAATGAAAACACCAAACACATAAGGGATCTATAGATTTTGGGTTAGTATGTTCGTGCTACAATTGTTTTAGAGAGTTCAGAACAGTCATCATTCCCTAAATACGTATAGAACTAGAAGAATTACACAAAGAGAGTGAAAATAATGAAAAACATTTCAGGTCAACATGGAAGAGACATGAATTTCTTTCTGTCGTGCATCATCCCCAAAAGGAAAACACAATACAAATGAAAAAGAGATAAAAGGAAAAGATTTTGGGTCAACATGGAAAACACATGAATGTCTCGACGCTTTGTGTCATCCCCAAAAGGAAAACACAAGACAAATGAAAAAGATAAAAAGTGAAAAGTAAAATATTGATGACATAGAGAAGAATGAAGGGACAAATGGAGGAATGACACAAAGTGAGAGAGAACATCAAATAGAACATCACAAGGGATCACATCACACACATGCAATCACACAAAATAAAATGAAAAAGAAATAATGCAAAAGACTAGTAAGGCACATGCAAGTCAACCTAATGCAAGTCATCTACATCCCAATCTCAATCTAGATATAAGGTGGACAATTAGCCCAAGGGACGACAACACATGTATTACTAGGAAAAGGCTATCTACCTCTTTCCCCAATTGAGTGCAAGGAAAGAATGAGCCAAGGTAGGTGATGGGAGAGATCATGTAATGGTGAGAATATAGGATTCTAAAACTATTACATGATAAGGGGTGCAAGGGATATGTTATGGAATCACTGGATAACGATTGCCATTATCAAAGTGATAATTAGTCAAGATGATTTTGAATGCAGGAAACTCATCAATACTATGTCCAAGAGTTTCTTGGTATAAAAAATGTGGAACCTTGGCATCTTTAGTGTATAGTATTAATTTGTCTTTCATAGGTGGCAATAGTATAAGTTTGTAGTTTAGAAGTATTTGTAATTTTCTCTCACTTTCAGGTGGTGGACAAGGGAATTTTAATTTCTTGAGTTTGTAAGGCCTTTTACGCTTGCTAGATTCATCAACTTCTCTAGTTGAAGGTTGAGGAGGAGGCTCTGAGGTGATCCTCTCATCCTTTTTATTGTTACAAATCATTAGTTGTTATTTAGGAAGAAGGAAATTCATATCAGGAAGAGGATCTAAGACTATCGTACCATCACTACGAAACCTTAGGCATTCTTTAGGAGCACTTATGTTGTGAGGGGGATCTCGATATCCTATCCCTTTTGTTTCTTTAGTTGGTATTTTCTCTAGGATTTGATGAATTTCATGTTCACTTGTTGTATCACATCCTTGTTTACTCAAGATTGTGAATCCTTTTCCATATGTTTCTTCTAAATTGATGGAAGTGTTTGTTACTTTGTTACTATAGAATGGTTGAGTGTTTGATTGTTTAGAGGAACCAGGTTCACCTATTGTAGGGAACTTAGGTTCAAATTACATCTCAATTTGATGATGTAAATGACCAAACATCTCAAGAGGTGGTATTATTGGTGGTGTTGGTTGCTTCATTGATGGATAAAAGGATGCATTAGCTTCAAGGTTGTTAAGGAAATCATTTAGGAACTTATTCATGTTGTCACCGTCTTCTCCAATGATGTCAACATCATGAGTAGGACATACATTAGGAGTTGTGTGAGCATGAGTAAGTTCAATTTCGTTAGGGTCATTTTTAAAAGTACAACTTGAAATATCCACTAAGGATTTCAAGGACATCCAAAGCTTACCAAGGCACATATCCATGATGCTATTTTCAGATTCTAAACTTTTAATCAATGTGAAATGAAATTATCTAAATGAAAATTTAAATTTAAGCAATGAACAAGATGGATGAATTTAAACTAGATGCAATGAATTGAGTGAAATAGAAGATCTGTAAACTGAAATAAAAAGGAGATAACAGAAAATAGAAACCGAACCATAGATTTTTGGCACCAATGCACTTCTCTAGCTCTTCAAGGGTTTTTCACCTAAAAGGAGAGAGCTAGGGCCAAAAATTCTAAGGGGTTCATTCAAATTATGTTATGTATGATGTTATATAAGCTAAATGAAATGTATTAGATGTAATAATTAAGTAATTTAAATGAATGATTATGAATGAAAAACATAGATTTACACTATGTTGGAAAACACACTCTGATGTGCAAACAATGAACTAAAAGATAAATAAATGTAGAACAAAAGGAAATGGGTTGAATTAGAGTGCACTTGGGAAAGATTCAAGGAATATGGAATAGTTTGGATGTTGTCTAGAATTACAAAAAATCAACAGTGGGACTTATTCGCCTAGGGTTGCGAATTAGTACTCCTATTGGTGAAAAGTTGTTAGGAATAGGTTTCTGACTGTCAGGATCCAAAATCTGACAAAAATCTAGATTTTAAGTCTTAAGGTGGGACTCATTCCCCACTTGTGGCGAATCAGTCCTCTCCCAAAATTTTGAGAAATCAGGAGACAACTCTGTAACACCAAATCTGGAAATGTCTGCTTGTCATGTTGCTGAAGTTAATTCCATAGGAAACTGATAGAAAGCCTTCTCTAAGATTGAAATAGATTTGATTTGACTTGAAGCACCTAGTTGACTTGTTGACCAATCTTCAACACCTAAATCCTTTCTAAATCTACATACAAAGGTTTGCAAACACACATGTAAGAGGGGAAAAATAGTTGAGGGTTAGAAAATAGGAGTTTTCTTTGGTCAAACCCCACTTTGGTAATCAAACCCTTAATGAAATAATGAAATGCAAGAGAATGATAAACTAACAACATCCAAAGGCTATCAACTTACCAAACCCTTGATGATGAAAATTTAAAGTAGTGTCAATGGATGCTCCAAAATGCTTGAATCTAGTACTTGATTTGATGTTATAAGATTCTTGAATGCTTGAATATGATGTGTGAATGTTGGAGGATGTAAAATGAGGTGAAAATCACTTATTTATACAATCTTGTGCCTTAGTAACTCGTTCATACCTCATCATAGGCCGACATCAAGTGATTCTGAAAAAAACCCAAAAGGAAATTTAAAATATTTTGAATTTGGAGCTGAGTGACTCATTCGCCACCCATGATGAATGGGTCCCACCTAGGACCTAGGTATGTGCAGGATCATCATGGAAAAAATAGGCCCTTAAGTGGCAAAAAATTTAGAAAATTCAGAGTTAGGTAGGCTTGACATAAAAAATTGAATAAGTTATCTATATTATTTCAAAAATATGTAAGAATATAATTTGTAGAAAATTGAATGTAGTTTCTAAACTACTATATTTATTTAAAAAGGAAAAAAACCTATTAGGTGAAAATTTGAAATTTCAATGCAGTTTTACTTAAATTTCAGGGAAAAATAAGAAGTAGGTGTATGTTTGACCACCCTAACCATAATAAAATGATAATTATTTTTTGTAAGATTTTAGATATAAGTAAAGGACTCGTGTACCAATGCGATGCATATTTTTTTATAATTTTTTTCCAAATAAATAATTAATTATGAATTTTTTATTGCAACTTTAAAAAAATTATAAAAACTCGTATGTTTCACCACCTTAACTTGGTCAAAACTTCATGAAATTCAATTCTTCTTCTTTTAATCCTATAGTATGTGAATCATAGAATGTGATGCATGTTTTGGATTCAACAAAATTGATATCGTTTGAAAGCTATAGATGTTTTCAATTAGCCTATCAATCAGGACTTTAGTTGTAATTCAAATAGAAAATGAATAGTAATTATTTATTAAATTCAAAGTAAAGAATAATTTATATTGGTGAAAAGTTGAGAATCTCCTTTAATAACTCTTTTCATTTTATTAATTTTGGGTAAAAAAAGTTGTCAACCACATACCCTACACATACCCATCATATCACCACTTTCTGGCCCATCATGATCCTGCACATACCCACCTGAAAATGGGTGTCGAGAATTATCTTGTATTTAATGTTGTTTGTCGGGTTTCAATTAAAAAAATGAACTTAATTAAAGAATATAAGGGCATAAAGGGGAAAAATAAAGCATAAAAAAGGGAAAAATAGTGAAGTTATGCCTAGAAAAGTGTGAAATATTGTTACAAGGCTTTACAACACTTCAAAATAGGACTTGGTAAGCAATGAAAAAGGTGATTTTTAGGTGAATTGTAATGAATAGTGTCTAGAAGAGTAGAGAAATTTTTTACAACACTTCACAACACCTTCACAAGATGTCATTATTTGAATTTTAGTACCTAAATATGCATGTTCAAGCCATGTTACATCATAAAATCAGAGAAAAATAGATCAAATATCATGAAACAAAACCTAAAAGGCCATGAAAATGACAAGGGGCTATTTTTCTATGACATATTTAGCCCCCACTTTAGTGAGAAGATGAACTTACTTCAAACTCATGCTAAGGTAGCATGAACATCGAGAGGAGGGTTCAAATGCACTTACATTAGCAAGATGGAATGACAATGATCAAGAGGGCTGGTCAAGCCCATAGGATGAAGATCCCATGGTAAAGTAAGCATAATAACAAAGGAACACACAAGTGTTGAGAATCGAATGAAGCTTTGATCATTAGTCCAACTAGTTGTGGATTAGATCTAGGTTGATTGTTTGAAGAAGAGAATTCATACTCACTCTAGGGTGACATAACTCATAGTGGTCTGTCGGGTGAGAAGGCCCAAATATACTCACTTTGGGGCCACAAAACTTCTGGTTGTCCGTGGAGTGAAAAAGCCCAAAAGGTAAGATACATATGCTATTTGGTATGCACTCACACACACAAAGGTGGCTATGGGAAAAATTCATGCCTCTAGGTGGACTTCCCGCTCAACCATATCAAAGTTATACCTCCTGATAACTTTAACAAGGCACCACAAGGAAAAAATTCAGTTCATGCTCCATGAGACAAGCAAAGCTCCATATGCTTATAACTCATGAATAAAAAGCAAGGTACCACAGGCATGCAAGTTGTGTTATGCAAGGTGGAAAAAATGCAAAATGTAAAAATGTAAAATGTAATATGTAAAGTGTAAAATGTAAAATGTAAAGTGTGAAATGTGAAAGATGTTCAAAGGATTCTTGTTAAGTTCATGCAAGATCAGTCACTTAGGGAACATTGTTTCTATTGTCTCCAAGAGAGTACCAATCAAAGAATAGAATATTCACAACTTAGGGGATGCAGTGTGTCACATTAGACCACCAAGAGGAATGTAATATGCTAAGATAGATCACACTTATGAAGGACATCATACCCAATGTCATCCGTAAAGTGATGAACACATCATATAAACGACAAGGCTACACTAGGAACCAAGAATGAAAATGAATTATGGTATTGTATGCCCCCCACTTTAAGGAATTGCTACACACCATTCTGTGAGTAATTACTTTAAAGTCTAGTAAATGGAAGAATGTTAAAGGAAAACAAGACATGAGAGACAACTTGGAAATCCCTATGCCAAGTCATATGTTTCAAAGTTAGAGTGCATCATGTCAAGGGCAATTGAAAAACAAAGAAAGGGAGTTTCCCCTAGAAATGAGCACACCAAGCACATAAGGTATCTATGGATTTGGGGTCAGTATGTTCATTGCTACAATATTTTTATGAAAGAGCTTAGAAATGTCATCATTCCCCAAAGCACATAGAACTAGAAGAATAACACAAAGAGAGCGAAAACAAAGGAAAAAAAAATTTTTTTGGGTCAACATGGAAGAGACATTACGGTCTGCGACACTTTGCATCATCCCCAAAAGAAAAATACAAGCAAAAAGAAAATCAACAAGAAGAAAGAAAATGAAAGGACGCTTTTGGGTCAACATGGAAGACATATGTTGTCTCACGCTTTCATCATCCAAAAGGATAACACAAAAGAGAAACACAGGACCTTTTGGGTCAGCATGGAAGAGACATAGGGTGTCTCTACGCTTTGCGTCATCCCCAAAAGGAGAACACAAAACAAAATGAGAAAAATACAAGGACCTTTTGGTTCAACATGGAAGAGACATAGGGTGTCTCTATGCTTTGCATCATCCCCAAAATGAAAACACAAAACAAAAGAAAAAAAGACAATGCACGACAAATAGAAAAATAAAGGTTCAAATAGAGGAAGTGTACGATGAGAGAGAACATCAAACACACATTATGGGGGAACATGATACACATGAAAGAAAAATAAAAATAAAATAAACATGCAAAAGGCTAGCAAGAAAAATGCAAGTCAACCATCTAACAAGTCATCTGCCTCCCAATCATGTCCAGTGTAATGTGAGGATGGTTGATTGTCCAAAGGAAGAATTACAAGTGCCAAACTAGGAGTCATTCCAGGTTCTTTACTTGGTTCAAATGACTTATCATTTAAAATCATTTTAGAAGAGAACAAATAATTTAGGTCATTGTACACTTCTTCATCTATTTTTTCTATTGTTGCATCATCATCATCATCATCAAGATTGATGACGATGGGAGGACAAAGGGTGATTTTCAAGGAAGGATGTATCAAAGGCTATGGCTATTGGATTGGTTCATTTTTTTGTGAAGGTTGCACTAGACTATTGTGTGGTGGGTCAGGAGAAGGAGGGTGGTCATCTATTACTTCTATCAAAGGCAGAGGTTTATTTTCATTATTTTCTCCCATGTGAGATTGATGAGCGTGGAGATGATGATGACAACTACATTCCCTAGAACTGTGGTTTCATTTAATTATGTTTTGAAGTTGTGGAGGTGTAAGAGTGAATTGAGTTATCATAGGTTCTTCTGCTTCTAAAGAGGGAAGAACAAAAGAAACCAAAGAGGATAGATCAATTACTTTCTTTTTGGCTTTATACACTCGTTTAATGAGACAAGGTATGACATGATTAGTTTCTTTTTCTCTTGGTCTTTTAAACAATGAAGGAGAAGTGTGTAAGGGTGGTTGTTCATGAGGTTGTATGGTTTTATCAATGTCAAACTCAGGTTGAAGCATGGTTTCATGTATGATAGGAGGAGCGGAAATGGACCGGGACGTGTTACAAAGTGATAATTTGGCTTTTTTTTGCTTTGAACTTTGAATAGGCTATGAAAAAGAAGTCCTTTTGACGTGTGATAGGTTGCATAGGTTCAAGCCAAAAGGCTTCTAAGGAAAAACTACCTTTAGAAGATAAGCGATTAAAGCCACTATGGTGTATGGTGAATATTTCATTTCCATGCGGAAACTTCAAACACTTGTGAACCACTGTTGGAACCGCTTTCATTGAGCGAAACCAAGGCTGACCTAGCTACAAAAAAAATTAGTCAGATTGTGGAATAATTGAAAATGTTACATCTGAAGCTTTAGGTCATATCTGTAAGGGGAGTACGATCAATCTGATTGTAGGGAATGCAAAGCTAGTATGTGTCTTAATCCATGCAGTTGATTTATTATAATCATCTTGATATAGCTCATGTAATACTAGAAACTCATATGTGATCACATTATCGCCACAAGTGGGATATGTTAATATCCCATTAGTGGGTTTATCATAGATTTTTCCAACTATGTAAAGAGGACCATCAGGAAGCTTTTGTAGTATGTCTTTAGTAGAAAAAGTGATATCAAGAAATTTATTGGTTTGGCCCAAGTTACGATGGATAATGTCTATTGCACCCACAAGTTTATCCATAGGACTAACTATGGTAATAGTTGGAGTTATATCAAGTTGTTCACTATTTGTATCAACATTCATTACATCAGTATTTGAAGGTTTGCTAGCCTTGAAAAATGAAGTAGTGTGTTTAGGCATGGGGTTGGTGAAAATTTGTAAATTTTGGTTAGGGGGTGCAACAGACTTGTTTTCTTGATCATTAACACCCACAATCGACAAATGGCTTGAATCAATGAGGTCTTGAACTAGATGTTTTAGATGCTCGCAATGTTCAGTGTCATGTCCATTTTGGTGATGAAAATAAAAATAATCATTAGGTTTGAAGGTGGGTGGTAATGGCTGATTTGGATCAAGTGGTTTAACAGGTGGAAAACTGAGCATGTGTTGTTGAAGTAATTGGTTCATTGTGTTATTGAGGGTATCAGGTAAGGGAGTAAATTGTCTCTTTGGGTCCCTATCGGTATAAGGCACCACTGCTTTAACAACTAACACTTGATTTTGAACTAGTTGGGTTGGTTGTTGCAGTTGAGGAGGCATATTGAACTATAAGAAGCCTCTGTTTGGTTTGTGAAAGTTTTGTGTGTTATTTTAGTTTTGTGGTTCATATTTGTCAACTCAGTTTGAAGTGGATTTTGAATCATGACTAGAAATCGAGTTGTGATATTCACACAAGGTTGTACATAAATGCCTGAATGAAGGGAATTTCATCATAGTTAGTTTATCTTGAAGGTTTGTGTGCAAGTTTTCAATAAACATCTTTTGCATATGTGCATTAGGAATCTTGACATCAATTTGAGCATACAAAGATTGGTATCGTGAGATAAAATTAGTTACTTTTTCATCTATTTTTTGTCTACATCTCATGAGGTCAACCATTGTCTTTTTAGGGGTCATGTGAACTTGAAAGTGACTTATGAAGCAATCCGCCAATTCATTAAAGGAACAGATGGAATAATTAGGAAAGTTGGAAAACCAATCTAATTCTGTATCTTTCAAGGTCCGTGGAAATTTTTTGGCTAAAAGTTTATCATTAAGGACAAAATCATTGCATAACATTGTATAAGCATTAATATTATTGATAGGGTCTCCTTTACCTACGTATTTCTCAAACTGAGGCATTTCTATCCGTTGTGGCATTGGGGTATGTAATATTTCTAAGGATAGGGGGCTAATATGGACATGCTATGTGGGTGGAGTGGTTTGACCTTAGCTAATGGTGGAAATTTGTTGTTGCATGGAAGAAACGATGAAGGAGTTGTGTAAGAACAAGGTCCAGGTAAGTGGTTTGAGGAGGAAGGGAAAATGGTGATGGAGTTTAGGTGATGTTAGGGGAAGTGAAAGGAATACTAAGGGGGGTGAAGGTGGTGGAGGGGACTTGCAATGCCACAAGACAACTAGGAATGCTAGTTGGAATTGTGAAAGAAGTAGCCACAAAATTAACTTGGTGCATAGTTGTGGTGACTTGCAGATTGCTATAAGTTGGTATGGATGCTATGGTTGAAGGGGGAGGAACTTGAGGTCCTCCTTGGCTTACAAGAATGTTTGAAGATTGGGTATTATAAGAGGCATGTTTATTGTAAATCTCATCAATTCTCTTCATCACTTGCAAACCAACATCACTTTCAATCAAATAATGAAGATTTTCAATGGTGGGTATGGCAGTGGTAGAAATGTTTTCAAGTGACAAGTCTTGTTGTAAATGTGAAAAATCCTCATGAATATTAATGACCTTTTCTTGTGGGAGGGAGTTTTTGTGGGTGTCAACATTCATTAGGTGGAAAGGTGAAGGTATAGAAGTGGTACTATCAATTCCTAATGCACCATTGTCCATAATAGGAGTAGGAGCTCTTGAGATCTCAAGGTCCACAACAAAAGTGCTATCATGGGAAGTCATGAGTCTAGAACTTCATCTCACTAGAGTATTATCAATGGGGCACCAAACACTCATACAAGTACCACAAAGGCTAAGGTGAAATCAAATGCAAGGTAATCTAAGAGTTTTAAATTAAAATAACATAAATTCTACTAATTGTAACAGAGAAGTAACTAAAGAAAAAAAAATGCAGAAAAATGCCAGAAAAATGCTAGAAATGTTGTTTAAAAAGTGTAGAGGGACTGATTAGCCCAGGGTGGTGAATGAGTCCCAGTATGATATATTTTTTTTCTTAGAAATTTTTAAATGATTCTAATGCTTTTTAGAATGCAATTAACAATACAGAATGCAACTTTTTAGTTTTTTCAATGACATGCAATGCAAAAGTGAAATCTAAACAAAGCTTTCACTAATGCAATATGAAAAGTGCTAGAATGCAAAAACAAAACAATGTCCTAATTGAATGTTAATGCAAGTGAAATCTAGGATGCAATATGTGAATGGAATCAGAGATGCAAAGTGTTCAAAATGAAGGTTCACTAAAATTAACTATAGATTTCTAGCACCAATGCACTTCTCTGGCTCTTTTACGGTTTTTCACATAAAAGGAGAGAGGTAGGGCCAACAATGCTAAGGGTTTCATTCAAATTATGTTATGTATGATGTTATATGAGCTAAATGAAATGTATTAGATGCAATTAAGTGATTTAAACGAATGATTATGAATGCAAAACTAAGATTTACACTATGATAGAAAATACATTGTGATATGCAAACAATGAACTAAAAGATAAATAAATGCAAAACAAAAGGAAATTGGTTCAATCAGAGTGCACCTAGGCAAGATTTGAGGAATCTAGAATAGTCTGGATGCTATTTGGAATTACAAAAAATCAACAATGGGACTCATTCGCTCAAGGTGGTGAATTAGTCCTACTACTGGTGAAAAATTATCGGGAGGGTATGTGCAGGATCATGGTGGGCCAAAAAGTAGTGATATGATGAGTATTTGTAGGGTATGTGGCTGACGATTTTTTTTTACCCAAAATTAATGAAAGAAAAAGGGTTTTTCAAGGAGATTCTCAAATTTTCACTAATATAAATTATGTTTTAATTTGAATTTAATAAATTATTATTATTCATTTTCTATTTGAATTATGACTAAAGTTCTGAATGATAGGTTGATTGAAAAACATCTATAGTTTTCAAACAGTATCACATTTTTTGAATCCGAAACATGCATCACATTCTATGCTTTCTATACTAGAGGATTAAAAAAAATTGAATTTCATGAAGTTTTGACCAAGTTAAGGTGGTTACATGTAGAAGTTTTTATATTTTTTAAAAGTTGTAATTAAAAAATCATAATTAATTATTTACTTGGAAAAGAATTACACAAAAATATGCATCACATCAAGATATGAGTCGTCTACTTATATCTAAAATCTTATAAAAAAATATTATCATTTTATTGTGGTTAGGGTGGTCAGATAGACACCTACTTCTTATTTTTTCCCTGAAATTTAAGTACTACTACATTGAAATTTCAATTTCTCACCAAATAGATTTTAAAAAAATAAAAATAAACCTAGTAGTTTAGAAACTACATTCAATTTTCTACAAATTCTATTCTTACGTATTTTGGAAATAATATAGATAACTTATTCAAATTTTCACATCAAGTTGCCTAACTCTGATTTTTCTGAATTTTTTGCCACTTAAGGGCCTATTTTTTCCATGATGATCCTACACATACCCGGGAACATGTTTCTAACTATTAGGATCTAGAATCCTAAAAAATCTATAATTTCAATCTTAAGGTGGGACTCATTCACCACTAGTGGTGAATCAGTCCTCTCCCAAAATTCTAAGAAATCAAGAGACAACTCTACAACATCGAATCTGGAAATGTCTGCTTGTCGGGTTGTCAAAGTCAATTATGTAGGAAATAGACAAAAAACCTTATCCAAGCTTGAAATAGAGTTGATTTTAATTGAAGTGCCTAGTTGAATTGTTGACCAATCTTCAACACCTAAATGCTTGCTAAATCTACATACAAAGGTCTACAAACACACATGTAAGAGGGGGAAAATGGTTGACAGTTAGCAAATAGGGGTTTGTCTTGGTGAAACCCCACTTTTGGTAATCAAACCATTAATGAAATAATGAAATAAAAGAGAATGATAAACTAACAACATGCAAAGGCTATCAACATACCAAACCCTTGATGATGAAAATATAAAGTAGTGTCAATGGATGCTCCAAAATGCTTGAATACTGCTTGATTTGATGTTATAAGATGCTTAAATGCTTGAATGTGATGTGTGAATGTTGGAGGATGTAAAATGAGGTGAAAATCACTTATTTATACAATCTTGTGCCTTAGTAACCCATTCATACCTCATCACAGGCCGACATCAAGTGATTTTGAATAAAAACTCAAAAGGAAGTTTAAAATATTTTAAATTTGGAGCCAAGGGGGGACTCATTCGCCACCCATGGAAAATGGGTCCCACCAAGGACCTAAAAATAGGTGTCAGGAATTATCTTGTATTTAATGTTGTTTGTCAGGTGTACATTAAAAAATGCACTTAATTAAAGCATATAAGGGCATAAAGGGTCCAAATAAAGCATAAGAAAGGGATAAATAGTGAAGTTATGCCTAGCAAAGTGTGAAATCTTATTACAAGGCTATACAACACTTCAAAATAGGACTTGATAAATGATGAAAAGGTGCTTTTAGGTGAATTGTAATGAATAGAGTCTAGAAGAGTGTAGAAATTCTTTACAAAACTTCACAACACCTTCTCAAGACATCATTATTTGAATTTTAGTACCTAAATATGCATGTTCAAGCCATGTTACATCATAAAA
Source organism: Sequoia sempervirens (assembly GCA_007258455.2). Taxonomy (NCBI): domain Eukaryota; kingdom Viridiplantae; phylum Streptophyta; class Pinopsida; order Cupressales; family Cupressaceae; genus Sequoia; species Sequoia sempervirens. Next base: position 345,766,351 of record VDFB02000008.1, read on the forward strand.
TCAGAGAAAAATAGATCAAACATCATGAAACAAGACCTAAAAGGCCATGAAAATGACAAGGGGCCATTTTTATACGGCATAGAAACTCAAAAACAAAACTTTAAATTCCATAAAATGAAATTATATATATGGAAAGGGATTGATTCGCCCAAGGTGGTGAATGAGTCCCAGTAGGAATTTTTTTCAAAATTTTCAAAAAAAAAAAAATTGAATTTTGTGTTTTTTATGTTTTATGATCTATATCTTTGATGCAAATGTAGATTTTGTTTCATTTTCAATGAAATTAAATGCTAAAATACAAGCTATATTATCTTTCACTAATGCAAAATTTGAAATCCTAGAATGTGAATTAACCAATGCAAATTCTAATGCAATGTTAATGCAAGCTAAATCTAGGATGATGATGCACTCCAAATTAGAATTTTAACATTCTAAATGTAGGTTCACCAAAATGTTGTATATGAAAAGTGAGATGGATGCTATCATATGACTTAGGACATAGAGCATACCCACTTTCCACCTACTACATTCAAGGGTAACCCAAATACTATATTGTAGCCTTCATCATCTAGCTTTCTAGCTAAAACTAAATTCATTCCAAGCTCTGGTACATGCCTAACTTGTTTAAGCTATAAAATACAAGGGTGATCCCACAATAGTGGTTTACAATTTTTGGCCAAACTGGATACTGATTCCTTTTTTTTAACAAAATCTCCACATTCGGACACCTATAGCAATTAAACCATGAGGAATTTGAAGATGATGCAAACTAGAGTCTTGTCATATTTTGTGTATAGATTCTAAAAATATTTTTTCCATTTTTTTTGGAATCAGATTGCACTTCTTCTTCCATCTCCCATGATTTTTTTTCAAAAAACAACATTTTTAAAAAGTGACGCACACCATATAACGCATAACTTTTTTTCCTTGAAAGATAAAATTCCACTTCTTTCAAATTTAGATTTATAACTCTGATATCTAGTGCTTCCACTTGGTTACATAGTTTTCTATTGAGTATTTTTTCTTTAATCAAGTTTCAAATTCAAATCAATTACAATTTAGACATAACACGACCGTATAATGCATAACTTTTTTTTTATAAAAGGGGTAAAAACTTTATTGAAGATCAGAAAGTAACATTACAAAGGAATCAAAGGACCAAGGTCCCAAAGTAAAACAAGAACAACAACCCAAACAAAGATAAAACAGCCAGCATCATCATCTATCACCATTTCCAGCCTTATCTTCAGTAAGAATATTCGTTAAATCAAGACAGAGCTCCTGAGGGACCAACTCCCACCCCTCAATTCTCCATCCCCCACCATGCTCCAAAGCCCATTTTGCCAAACAATCAGCTGCCCTATTCCACTCCCTTGGAATGTGGACAAAAGTCATTATTTCTATCAAAGAACTAACCTGCAGAATTTGTTGCACAACCCTAGCCAACTCCCAGCTGACATCAACCACTTTCTACTCAATAAGAAAATTGATTAATATCTAGGAATCAGATTCACAAACAATCCTTCTCCATCCCAAAGCATGAGCTCTCTCAAGAGCGTCAAGAATAGCCAACCCTTCCACAAGGTTGATGGTCTACGTCCCTTCGTAGATCGAAAAGAGGAAGATCACCGAGCTTGAAGAATCTGTACCGATCCCCCCAATACCATCCAGTCCCATATTGCCTCTTCAAGATCCATCAGTATTGATCTTCAAAACACCAAATGGAGGAAGTTGCCATTTTCCATCCCTAACAATTCTTTGCTTCTCATGCTGACCTCTCTTAGCCCTAGCGAAAGCCAATGATGACCCTTGAATCCCCAATCTCTCCAGCAACTCTATATCCCTTTTCACCAAAGGGAATTCCACTTCACACTGATCTTCCACTGTTTCCTAGACCATGCCCAATATTCTCTGCCAAATTTGTTTCCCCAGCCTCTGCTCTCCACAAAATATACGTCGATTGCGTTCCAACCAAATCTGCCACAATAAGAAGATAGGCCCCACATACCACACCTCCTGCAAAAAGGAGGCCACAAAAGGAGGTCGACCCATCCCCTACCAAAAATCAATCAAGGAGGAGGCATGAACACAAGGAATTTTCCAAACACCCCACCAAAAGTGCCAAAGCTGGATGGCAAAAGAGCACCAAAAAAATAAATGAGTAGAGTCCTCCTGATTAGCCCCACACATAACACAAACAGGACCCTGGAAACCTCTTTTCTGAATGTTATCCCAAGTCAAACACTTATTCCAGGCCAACATCCAAACAAAGCAACTACATTTTGGCCAAGAAAGCTTGTTCTAGACCTTCTTCCACCATTGAATTTTAGGCCCAGCCAACCTATGAGACAATAACACACTATAACCTGAGGCAACAGTATAGGTCACCTTAGGACTGGGGGACTAGGAAAGCACATCATCATCTTGGAGAGAACTACACCTTCAATCAGTGAGGATACTCTGCAACATAGCACAATCCTCCTGCATACCAACATCTGGCCACTCATCTAGGGACTTCCATTTGGCCACCTCCATCTGACCACATGAGGAAAATGACTTAAAATCGCTCACCCGCGACCAACCAACCTTGAGAAATCTCTAGCAAAGATTCAACAAGTTGGGAAACTGAGAGGTGATGGGAGGAAAACCATCCCAAGAATTTGACCAGAATTGGGCCTCAGTCCCCTTCTTGCAGATCCAAAATAACCCATCCTTAATAAGCATAGTCCCTTTTTTGAGAGTGCCCCATATCACAGAGCCCTTCCCCACAAAGGGGTACCTAGAAATATCAGGTTGAGGGATCCCCGAGAGGTACTTCTGAGAAAGAACCCTAGCCCAACACTTATCCTATTTGTTACACCACTGCCAGTATAGCTTTGTAGCCAAAGCCTCCCCGGTCAAAGCTGACTACCTCAAACCAAGTCCACCATAATGTTTCAGGCTACAAATAACCTCCCATTTGACTAGACTCCATTTGGAGGACTCCAAGCAACCATCCCATAAAAATTGCCTTGCCACAGAATCAAGGTCCCTAAGAAAGCCCATAGGGGCCACCTGGAGCATGCATCTATAAATGGGTAGAGCTTGCACCACTGACTTAATCAACTGGACCCGACCAACAAAGGATAGCCATCGGTGAGTGAAGTGATTAACTTTCACCAAAAATTTATCCAAAATGATCTGCCAAGATGCCCTAGGCAGTCTACACACCGAGATAGGAATTCCAAGGTAAGTCAATGGGAGAGTCCCAATCTGAAATCTCAAAGTCCGGGCAATCCTCTGTTGAATGGGGCCCAGAGTGTTGAAGAAGAAAATGGAAGACTTATCCTCATTAATCTGTTGACCTGAAGTAACTAGGTAGACATCCAACACTCTTCCTAAATTATAAGCCTCTCACATTGTAGCCATCCCCATCAAAGCAGTATCATCCACAAATTGTAAGTGAGTTTGCGGAGGTAAGGTGTCACCCCACCTCCAACCCTGAATGAGACCAAACTCTGCACTCTGTCTAATCCATCTCCCCAAACCTTCAGCCAAAAGAATAAACAAGTAAGGAGAAAGACGGTCTCCTTGACGAAGCCCCGTAGAAGCACCAGATAACTCAGAGTGACTCTCATTGATAAGCACAGAGAAAGAAACTAAAGTAACACAACTCAAAACCCATTGAATCCATTCTTCAGCAAAACCAAAAGCACCCAGAACCTGCCGAAGAAAGGACCACCTGACTTTGTCATAAGCCTTAGCCATGTCCAATTTAATAAACATCGATTTCTCTTTAGAGTTGGCCATAGAATGGATGGCCCCAGTTGCAATAACAATCCCATTGACAATTTGCCTACCAGCAACAAAACCACTTTGTTCCTCAAAGATCAGCTCCACAAGCCCCTTTTTCAACCTATTAGCAATAAGTTTAGAAATAATTTTATAAATTACATTGCATAAAGAAATGGGCCAAAAATGGCATAACCTATCTGCCCCTTCACTCTTGGGAATAAGAGACAGAAAGGTAGCATTTAGAGCCCTGAGCATTTGCTTATTCTGTTGAGATTCTTGAACCACTGCCAGGAGGTCAAGTTTGATAATATCCCATAATTCTTGAAAAAACTCAACCGGGAAGCCATCAGGGCCAGGTGCCTTCCCTTTCTTCATATTGAAAACAATGCCTTCAAGCTCTTCAAGTGAGATTTCACTCATGAGTTGTTGATTCAAATCACCAGACACGAGAGATGGGATACAAGAAAGAATTTGTGCTTCCTCAGGATACCCCCCTTGCGAGTCCTCCCTAAAAAGAGATTCAAAATACTGCACTGCCTCCCTAGAGATTTTAGGGAAGGAGGAAAGATGGTCTCCCCTGTCATTCACCAGACCAGAGATAGAATTACCATGACACCTGGATTTCACCGAATTGAAGAAGAAAGTTGTGTTTTTATCCCCTTCCTGAAGCCACTCAATGCAAGCCTTTTGTTTCCAATACATTTCCTCTCGCAGCTCCCATTCTTCTAGAGCTTTCACAGCCTGAGCCTCATCCTGAAGCAACTAAGTCGTCACCCCATCCTCCCTTAACCTCCTCGTGATACCATCCAATTCTGCCTAAGCCATCGCCTTTGCATGGAAGACATTCCCAAAATACTAGCGATTCCACCGTTTGAGCTCATTTTTAACATATTGGAGTAACTTTGTGACAGAATACATTTCCGTACCATAAGCTGGTCTCCCTTTCTTCCACTAGTCAGTCACAAAGGCATTCAAAGAAGGGTCCCGCAACCACATGAGTTGGAACCTAAAAGAGGGCATACGAGGCACATGAGTTGACTCAATAGAAAGCTTAATAGGCTAGTGGTCAGAACCTCTCCAATCCAAGATTTCAGAGTAAGATGACCACATCCCACCAATCTAGTAACAGGAAACTAGAAATTGGTCTAATCTTTCTGCAATGCAGAAATCACCAACCCGACGATTGTTCCAAGTGAACTGCCCATTATTGGGTTTGATATCAACAAGATTCAAGGTATTGATATTGTTCCAGAGTAGCATCGCAGATGGCTCCAGCCTTCCAATACCACCTCGCTTCTTAGCCAACTCGCAAATAGCATGGAAATCTCCAGCCAAAATCCATGGATGAAGAGGCATCATACTATGGATAAGCCTGATATGGGACCATAGACCTTGTTTACCCTGAAAATCCATAGGAGCATATATATTTGAAAAGAGAATGACTTCCCCAGTCTCAAAACTAGAAGCAATCATAGATAGAGAGGATTTAGAAGATATCCACCAAAGAGGTTGGAGTCTCTGTGGATTCCATAAACAAGCAAGACCCCTAGAAGCTCCATGAGCTCTGATGCACTAACACTCTCCACTCCTCCACAACTTAGGTGCCAAACCTTGCATATTCTCAATAGATAACTTAGTCTCCTGCAAAAACAAAACATCAGGTCCTTGACTTCTAACTAAATCGTGAACCACTTTTTATCTAGGGCTGTTGTTCAAGCCCCGTACATTCCATGACAGAACAATCATTTAAAGGGGCTTGAAAAAAGAGAATCCAGAGTCGTTACCAACCCTGACTCCACCAAAGTCTTGCCAGCCAATTTAATCTTTTCCATATCCTTTTTTTCTGCCAGGTTTAGCAAATTTCTCTGCCCCACCCTTCTTAAAATCCTTCTGCATGATGCCCAATTTGGGGGGAGGCTTGGTCTGACCCATTGTTCTACCCAGGGAGAGAATAATCCTCACCTACTGAGGTAACAACGATCGAGGGTACCTGCACCTCAGGAACCACCAACTGCTGATCAACTACCACGTGCAGACAATCATCCCTATGAGGACCCAAAGAAGAATCAAGAACAAGATCCTCCTAAGCAAAGCCCTCAAGCCCCTGATCTAGGTTAATCAACCCCGGGTTCACCTCCTGTTGGTTGAGCTCAACCATATAACGCATAACTTTTATTGTATGTATTGAAATTCTTTTTTTTTTTTGTTTGATCAAGGACTCCAATATCTAGTGCACTCATATTTTTAATTTTTTTGATAATCTTCTATTTTTCCACTTGTACAGAACAAAGAGTTTTGTTTTTAGTGAAAAACCTATATTTAATAAAACTTAAAAAATAGATAGATAATATAATAAAAACATATTAAAATTATATTCATTGGATAGCTCGTTTTGAGGGGAACCCGATACTAGTTGGGTTTCTGAGATCTCCTCCATTTTCATTCTCAAATCAAGCTTCGAAGTGCAAAATTCTCAGCAATTTTGGTGCCTTAGGAGGCAAGGGTAAAAAAACAAAGGTTCGGGTGAACAGGTGTTCGGTCGAAGAAAATAAAAATGTTACGTCAAACAGGGGTTCACCTGAACCCATGTTCGACCGAACCCACTATACATAAAATAAAAAAATGATTTTAAATGGGTTCGACCAAAAATTCTAAACATTTTCGGTCAAACACCTTGATTTTAATATTAATATAAATATTATTTATATTCTTTTTTAAAATTTGCGAGGAATCGGGTAGCACGACCCCCTATAAACTGCAGTGCGCCTGGTAAAATTTTTAACGTGACCGGCGGCGCTGGCGCGACACGCCCTTCGGTACCACGGGATGGGGGGGAGACTAGAACTTGTGACCAGCAGAGCCGCAACGGAATTACTTAGCCAACCAAGCTAGGGCCCCCGCCCATTTATATTCTTTTTAAATGATAGCTTAAGAGAAAGATTTTTTCCATAGAATACAATCAAAATTTTAAGAAGATTGTGAAAGGAGATATTTTGGATAAACTATCAAAATTTATATAGAATTATAATGATATATATGTTTGATTTATATATAATTTTACATACACTAAGGTATATCATAATGTTTTAAGGACACCCTTGAATAGATAACTGTAATTAAAAAAAATTGATAGGAAAATTTGATCATCAAATTTAATCCTTGGTAGCAGGGAGATACTTGAGAGAGAGAGGGGGGGAGTGGGAGAGTGATAAAGGCTACGGGGTCCTATGGTTTAACGGTTAAGGGTAGAGGAGCTCGAGAGGGAGAGTGGGTAGGAGGGAGAGTCATTTTAGAGA
>VDFB02000008.1:345773520-346049811 GCA_007258455.2 Sequoia sempervirens
CCTTTCACAATGAAATGCTTTGGTTATGACATATAAACTTCCTCCTCCAAATCACCATGAAGGAAAGTTGTTTTCACATCCATTTGCTTGACCCCAAAGTGGTAAGCTGCTGCAAGTGAACAAGAATCAAATGGATGCTAGCTTGGCTACATGAGAGAAAATCTCCCCATAATCTATTCCCTCCACCTGAGAATATTCCTTTGTGACCAACCTTGCCTTATGCTTCTCAACACTACCATCATAACCCATTTTCTTCTTGAACACCCATTTACATCTAATGTATTTTTGTCTTTCAGGCAAAGGTACCAGATCCCATGTAGCATTCTTTTTCAATGCAACCATCTCCTCATTCATGGCTTCCATCCAAGAATTTGCATCATGCATACCCATAGCCTCTCTAACTATCCTAGGCTCATCAATGTTGGCAATCAAAGAAAATATGCAACTGGAATCTAACATAGAATAATCAAACCTTTCCAGTTGCCGCCTTTCTCGTGTAGACCTCCTCAACTCTTGAGGTTGAGGTTCTTGCTCTTCTTTAGAGCTCTTAGAGCTGCTAGAGCTCTCCTCATCATTAGGTCCATTAGGAGTACTAGTTCATCTCTCTTACGAGTAGGTGGAATTTGAACTACCTTCTTCTTCTCTTCCTTGTCTGGTTGTAGATCAACTATGGAAGGTTTTAGCTCACGAAAGATCACACTTCTACTGTAGAGCACCTTCTTTGCAATTGCATTCCAAAGCTTGTACCCTTTCACACCGACACCATAGCCGATGAAGATACACTTTATTGCCATATGTCTCACAACCAAAGACTTTGAGATGTCTCATTGAGGGCTTCTTGCCAAACCATGCCTCAATGAGTGCCTTTTTGACAAGAGCTGAAGTAGGAGAACTATTGATCAGATAACATGCAATGGCTACAACTCCAACCTAGAACTTCCGTTCAAGGCCAACACCGCTCAACATACTCCTAGCCTTCTCCATTAGCATTTTGTTCATCCTCTCTGCAACTCCATTTTGCTGTGGGCTGTATGGAGTTGTCTTGTGTCACTCAATCCCATGGTCCTTACAGAACCTGCCGTATTCTGCGGAACAAAACTCACCACCATTATCTGTCCTCAAGCACTTGATTTTCCTATCAGTCTGGTTTTCAACCAAGGATTTGAACTCCTTAAACTGACCGAAAACTTCAAATTTACTTATGAGGAAGTACATAAATGTCCTTCTAGAATAGTCATCTATGAATGAGACAAAATACACAGATCTAGACAAGGAACATTAATAGGACCAAAAACATTAGAATGTACATAAACCAAAACCCCAGAAGATTTATGAGAACTAGAATAAAATGAAACACAGTGTTGTTTTCCATATATACAATGTTTGCAAAAAACAAACTCAGATTACAATCGTCAAGGCCTTCAACAAAGCTCTTATTAGGCTCTAATACCCTTCTTACCAATATGGTCATGCCTTTGGTGCCACAACATTGTTTTCTGAGTAGGAACTTTCATTTTCAAAGCATTTTCACCCTTAGGTACCCAAAAAGCACAACCATTAGATGTAGACACCATAGTCTTCTTTGCTCGATCTGAGGATGAAGAATCCAAAGCCCGTTTCTTGGACTTTGCAAAAGTACTATTACATTGAACTGTGCATGCATTCAGCTTATACATGGTGCCAATCCTAACACCTTTAGCAAGCACCATATCTAGAACCTTTGGTCATCTTGCATCCACCACTCGAGAAAACAACTTGCACTCCCACATCACTCAACTTACTCACTGAAAGTAGGTTTCGTGCCAAACCAGGGATCTGCATTACACCATCAATCCCCTTCACTCTACCATCGAGGAATCAAATCTCAACTCTTCCATGACCAACAATCTTTAGGTGAGAATCATCACCCAGATACACCTTCCTACCATCATACTCATCATACTTTGAGAACCAACCTTTGTGAGAGGTCATGTGGAAAGAGGCACCTAAATCTATCAACCACACATTTTCCGATGCATGCGTTGCCAAGATTGCGACAAATGCATCGACATCTTCATACAAGGATTTAAAATCAGATTTAAAATTAGAGGATTTATTGTTTTCTTTCTTTTTCTCCTCTTTACAATTTTTTCGGAAATGTCCAGATTTCCCACAGTTCTAGCATTTAGCCTTGGAATTTTTACCATGAGACTTAGATCTCCCCGGAAACTTGGATTTAGACTTCTTTTCCTTTGTTTTGCCTTTCTCCTTTGATCTACCACGAATAGACAAGGCCTCCTCGACCATCTCAAAAGATTTCCTTTGCATCTCTTTAGACAACAGCAAAGCAACTGCATCATCCATCTTGAAAGTGGTGGTTGTACTTCCAATCGCCATCACTAGGTGGTCCCACGAGTCCGACAAAGAACATAGTAGAAGCATGCAACAATCCCCATCTTCAATTTTCAAACCAACAAAATCCAATTGAGCAACAAGCATATTAAATGCATTCAGGTGATCTACAACTGCTCCTTCTTCCTCCATCCTCAGAGAATACAATTTCTTTCTTAGGAATAGCTTATTCACCAAGGATTTACCTTGATAAATATCACCAAGCTTCTTCCAAAGACTAGCTCCAATCTTCTCCTCATGGACATTCAAGAGCATAGAATCAGCCAAACAGAGTCTTATCAGACCCTTGGCTTTCTAATCTGTTAGGTTCCAATCCTCTTACGAGGTTGCGGCTCGTTTTTTACTAGATACTGCAACCCATATATCTCTATCTACAAGCATATCCTCCATTTTGAGTTTCCACAACTCAAAATTGCTGCCATTGAATTTCTCCATCTCTATTCTTCCGGATGTGTTTGCCATTTTAAATCTACAACAAGATTACAAAGCTCTCTCTGCAAGAACTCTCATTGAATCTAGATATTGTACAAAAGCCCTTCAAACCCAACAAAGATAACAAGGTTGGCCAGACTTTGATACCAACTGAAAGGAAAACAAAGTGCGGGAACGCTTCCCTAATGAAAATCAATTAGGAGAGGGTTGCAAAACTTTGTTTCAAATCTTTAAACTTTTTTAGTTTAGCATTCAAGATTGCACATGCATTTAGTTATTTTTAGATTTAAAGCATTAAACCACACAACACAAAATTTACGTGGGAAAACCCTTTAAAAAAAAAACCCACACACCAAAGCACAGATCAATTGTATTACAGTAAAAAGCTATTACAATACAACTTTTAGAGTCTATGTTCTTGTAGGTGTTGATTCATTGTGATACAAGTTCTAGAGTGAATCCGACAACATAACGACGTCTCAAAAATTACAATCTCTCAACATACAACAATTGCACTAACGCACCAATATATACTTCTCATACATGGGCTTTGAACATTGCCATGTGTCAATCTCACAGTCTTTGCATGCATGCAAACTGAAACCGACAATATGCACGAGTCTCAAGTGACCCGATTAGCAACCTATCAAACATGCACATACATGCAGCAACATGCAAAGCACATGCAAAACTTGCAGCTCAAAAAATCAAGTAACCTCACATGCTAAGCATCCCATAGAGGAAATCAAGTCAATTGCCAAAATAGAACTCACCCAAGACTCCTAGTCACTCTTAGTGACAACTCAGTCTCCGTCAAGCAACTTTCCCTTCAAAGCTTCAGTCAACAAGTCAAAACAATGCCACATGGCATCATGTTGCTCATTCTAGAGGTTTGCACAATTCTCAATGCTCAAATGGGTGCCCAAGTGACAAGTGTCACCTTTCCTTGCTCTCGCTTTTCTAAAGAGATAAACTTGCACACAAGTGGACCTCGCCAATGCTTGCTTCCAATTTAGACTGCCACATGTCAACATGGCATCCATTTTAGAGGTCTAAACAATTGCCTTTTCCCAATGGAGTGCCCATGTGACATGTGTCACATTTTTATCCTTTTGTACCTTGTATGTAGGATGCCAACTCTTTGTTGGGTGACTTAACAATTTGGAAATATTATTTTTGCATTTAATAAATAAAATCAGCAACTTAGGGGCAAATAATTAAATAATTAATCATGGGACTTACTAAGGTTGAGACACCTTAATCCCAACATTGCATTTGTATCTCAGGCAAATTTGTGATGCTGTGGTAGCCATAGTAGCGTTACTTGGGATTGGAATTTACTGAACAAATCAAAAGTATAAATCAAGGTAATATTACCTGAGATTTAATTGGGAAAAACTTGAAGGAATTAAAAGCTGTTGCTTTTCCATCTCGCATGGCCCAAAGTGATTTTTATTTTTTGTTTTTTAAGGCTAGAATGGGGGTTTGGGGGTGGCAGCCCCCCATTAGGGTTGAGAGGTAGCCAGCCTCATGGGGGGTCTAGGGATAGAGCTCCAAGTAGGATTGAGGGTCGGCACCTTGGATGCGCTCCCTGTCATGATACGGGGAAGGGTTGAGGGGCAGCACCTTCACCACCAAGCCTAAATTAATGCCTTCCAAATTACACAAACTTTCATAGAGTATGCCATTTTTCATAATTAAACGCTTCTAACCAAGCTCTAAGAGTTTATGCTCCAAACTCTTCAAAAACTGCGAGTGCTGAAGCCACAGAGCAGTAATTAGGTCCTAACCATATGTTTTTTTTGAATTTCTAGAGTTAATAATGCAAAAAAAAAAAAAAAACTTTGAGGCTTTTATGCACCCAAATTTTACCTTTGGGACTCATAAGTCCCAACAAGTCCATCAGTGTCAGTGAGTTTGGCAGAAACTTGCTGAGACTCACAATTGAGTCTACAGGCGTTAGATGGCCAAGCTCAACCTGGAGCTTAGCGAGTCTGCTAAATTCCCATCAAGTCTGGAAACTATGGGTTAATTGATTAAGGAGCAGTTCTTAAGAGTTTTCTATTTGGTGGTAAAATGATTAAATTGTTGATGCTTGTTCCCAATTGTTTAGGAGATTTGTGAATGGTTTAGGACAAGACTTTTGAAAATAGCATTTGAAATTTCGAGGCAATGAGATGTATATAAGCCAATTTATACAGGTTATAGATGAGTAGTAAATCAAGGTTTATAAAACTACTTATTGCCCATCTCCCATTTCTATACTTATTAACGCCAACCTTTTTGGAGGTGGAAATTTCGACCACAACAAATTGAGTTAAAAAAATACTGTACAATTAAATGTTCCTTCTTGACAAAGAGGATTATTCTTTGGAGTTGCAACTGCAATCTTGTCATTGGTTTTTGTAATTAGGCAACTTGTGGTGCTTGTCCATGTCATTTTTCTCGGCCATGTGCTTGTTTTTACCCGTCAAATGAAATAATACATTGTAGAATAATTATTAGCATATTCTTACATTAAATAAGTCAAGGGTTAATGGATACCTTATAGATCTGTAAGCTTCCATTTTGAACCATACAATCTCTTCACTTTTTTGAAATTTAAGGTCAAGCATTTTTCTCTGGGTAATTAGGGGCTCCCACGGTGCTTGAACAAGGTCTTCAATTTGGTCTTTAATTACCAAACATTTTATTTATTTTCCAACGTGGGTATGAAAATTGTTTGAAAGATAAAGTTTACTTCAGTTAGTTTAGTATAGACAAATAAAAGTTTGCTGTGGCAACAAGTACTCAATAGGGAGAGGAATCATCATTATTTTCATCTGTGCCTCAACCAACTAATGGCTTTGCAAGGCGTGGAACACCCCATCTAGTATATGATCATGAGCTTTATCATCTTGCTTTGAATGCTTCTTTCTTTAAATTATAAAGGTTCAGTTTTGTCCCATGCTTGTGCTATGGCTGAGAACTGATAAACTGTGATGGGAACCACGGTAGTTTACTTAAGCGATTAGGGGGATCTTTGGAGCCTTCTTATCACTTCTTGTTACTCCTTATTGCTACTTCTTAATGCTCCAGGTTGCTCAAAAATCGGATTTGGGCATGCCATGACTTTACAAGCGGCCATTGCCCATCTCTGCAACGAGTTTGAGGGCAGTTGTGCTTAACGTGCACATAATTACCTTAGTTTTGAACTCGCAGAAATATATTAGAAATAACAACTGTCATACTAATCAAATTTAATTTTCAAAGTGCATACATTAGAAAATAACGTTCTTACAGATTTTTTAAACCAAAACAATTTGTTTTTTGTGCTATGTAGGATAATTAGTTTAAGATTCTGAACACAAAATACGTTTAGAAAATAGTCACACCAGGTGAAATGGTTTGAAAATGAAAACAAGTAAGTTTTAGGTAGCTTTGGCTTTGAGATAGAAGCATTAAAGTTCGTTCTCACAGCGGTCTCATATCTGACAAGTTGGAAGTTACTTTTAGGCAGATTTGGCCTTGATATGAAGCAATAAAGTATGTTCTCACGACAATCACATATGTGACAAGGTGGATACCTGGATAAGTTTTCCCCAGGTTTTCACAATGGGATGGGTAGGAAAGTGCATTGGGTAAAGCTCCTTATTGTAGCTTCTTGAATGCTCTTTAGTGGAACTTTACACATTTTCAGTGAAAGCATAATTTTCAATGTTGATCAGCAGATGTTCGAGTGTAAGTCATCTCACAATTATGTTCCGAAGGAGCATCAAAGCTCCACTTCCACTCTCGCAAACATTTTGGGAACAAAATTCCAGTGTTCTGTAGGGATGCGACTCCCCCGAAAAATTGCTGCTTTCGTACATATTCGAGATGCCAGGATGGCAGGGAAACATCCCTATGCAATGCTGTCACCAGCGACACCAAGTAGGAGACGTCCCTGGAACGTCTCCCTCAGCGGACATTTCTAGCGTGTCCCTCTTTAATGGGGGCATTGAAGGGATGCTGGGATGTCTCTAGGATTCTCAAAGAACTCGGCCACGTCCATTGAACAACCTGGAAAGATGTAGCCATTCCTACATCTGGCACTTTAAAAAAGTATTTAAAAACAAAAAAAAGTATTTTTTTTTGACATTTGGGCTGCTAACCCTAATCCGAATAGTCTAATGAACCCCATCCATACCCTAAACACAAAAAAAAGCTATAAAAACTGGATAGCCTCCATCGTTTCGAAGCATGTAAGAAACTATGTTGATTTTTAAAAAAAGAGATGGTCAAATAAGAAAGCATATTAATATCATAAAATTAATAAAAAAATTATGTCTAATATAAGATCATCTCATTAATATAATCTCATTAATATAGAAATTATATTTTTTTTTAGTGTTCCTTTATTTTAATCTTTTGAAAAAAATTAATTTTATGCAATCGAGTTTGACGTGGCTAGTCTAAAGTTGATGAGAACATAAGCTATTAAATTTAATAATAGACCACCTTATATTTTTTTAAAAATTAGTTGTAATTGAAGAATTAGAAATGGTAAGAGTGAGTTATATGGAGGCTTGGCTATAAGCATTAGATCTTTGAAGATGATAATTTAGTCAATAAATATTTGAAAATATTGGTTTTTGTTTTTATTGAAAGAGGAAAAGAATTGAAATGAAGATCATTTTTAAATAAAAGTATTTTGTATTATATATTTATATATTTAATTTGATTTATTAAAGATTTTTTTAATGTAATGGATAACTTAAAAAAAAAGGAATTAAAATGAAAAATAATGATTGTGATTTTTTTAAGGAAATTAGGGGTTTTAATTGGAAAATATCTCAGAATGAGTGAATTTATAATAATTGCAATGCTCATAAAGATGAGGAACACTTTTTTCATTGCTTTGAAGACAAGAAAAATGGCTTCATTAGACTTAGTGGATTATGTTTTGTTGAATCTATATGAAGAAGCCACCATAGAAACTCCTTGGAAGTTGGAAAAAGTTGGGAGACTTGTGCTAAGCTAAATCTTTAGTGAACATACTTTTCTTGAGAAAGAAGTTGTACAACTTGAGAATGGATGATGGTGATTCTATGACCAAGCATTTGGACGTGTTAAATATGATTGAGCTAGTTACATTCTATTTAAGTGAAAACGAAGGATGGTTCTTGCATTACACTAGTATGTTATTTGCTAGACTTGTGGGATCACTTGATAATGGCAATTGAGATCATTGCCTCAAAACTCAAAATGAATGAGGAAGTGGTTGAAATATTTTCAATCTACTAAGAAGGCCCTAGTTGTTCATGGAAGATTGAAGGAGAAAGGTAGGAAGGACAAGAACAAATAAAACTCTAGATATAAATCTTGTGGGATTTCCAAATCTCTTAGAAAGTCCAAGACTAAGTGTTGGAACTATGACAAGACTAGCCACTTTCATAAAGATTGTGAGGAGAAATAAAAATGATTTAGATGGTGTCCAAAACGTCTTCTCAAGATGATGTAGATGCCTTTGTTGTGGCCTTGTCAACTTATGTATCAAAATATGTGTGGTTGATAAATTCAACTTCCTTCTATGTGAATTTATGTTGGGGGTGGTTTATAAATTATGAAAAATATAATGGTAGAAAGGTGGACTTTAGTGATGATACATTTGAGCATAATTGGTAAGGTAGAGTTTAGATTTGATTCCATGATGGATAAGTGAATGGATCAATGTTATGTTGCACATCCTAAGTTTGGCACAAAACTTATTATCAAATACCAAACTCAATGATGTAGGTGTGAATGTTGTTTTCTTGAGTGGAGGGTGTTAGATGGTTTTAGGAGTTATCATGCTCTCTAAAGTTTGTGTGAGCACTTTGTTTTAGCTAGATGAATGCACTATTTAGTGCAATAGTTCTTTTATTCTTGTTGTCAGTAGATCTATAGAATCTACAACTTCACAATCAAAACCAATAGTAAAAAGGAGTGTTGTATCTACTTCCAATAGTGCTTTATAGATACCTAAGTGATCTTTTGCTTCAAAGGGAAACTTACTTGCATATAAAAATGATGGAATCATGGTTAGAGGTTCCAATGAAGGACTATCTAGCCATGCAACCTAACATTAAATACACACTTTACACATATCCCATAAAAAACAACACATTCTTATCTATTTAAGCTTGCATGATTATCATAGTTCAAATAGGGATTACGATACAAAATAACCTCAAAATTTCACATTACTCTAATGAACTCCACTATGCCACTTTATTATCTCCCTTAGGATTGCACTCTACATCATACTTCTTGTTCTTCACTCACAATCTCCATCTCAAACCTCAATTTCACTTTGCTTTCATTCTACCTCTACGCTTCTTCTCTTTCCTCTTTGCTTTTGTCTTCTTCACTTTCTTTTGATCGAAACCCAATATATATAGTATCCACAATATTTTCTAATGATTTGTATTGGTTACAAGATGACACAAAGCTCAATACCATATGTAATGTATCTTTGACTATAAATAAAATAAATTATGATACACCACATACATCCTTATTGGTTAAATAAATCCTTATAGATATTCCTTTGTTGGTGCAAACTCCAAATAGCTTGTCATGAGTAGAATCAATCACAACTATGCACAACTATCTACTTGTAGACATTCTCAAACCAATTTATGATTCTTTAGTCATCTAAATCACCTCAAACATTTACATGCCATTCCTCAATAATAATTCAAACTATGCTCAACATCGTCAATGCCAATTTCAAACAATAGTGAAATGTGTTAACTTTCTCTACCATATTTTTAACCACACACTCAGATAAACAAACAACTAAACTAATCCATGAAATCCACCCTTTCAAAATGATACAAGATTACCACACTGCTTAGGGATGATCTTGCATAATACACTTGGGGTCGATAAAAAATAAGGCCCTCATTTTTTAGGACATCATGTCTTGATTTGAGAGTTCCAACCTGCCACTTCTTTAACTCTCTTTCCACCTCGTTAGGTATGCCTCAAGTGATCCACCCTATGTACTACATTCTACTTCATTGCTTACCATATCGTCCATCTTCTATTTTCAGGGTTGCGGTACTATATTTCTCCAATCATCCTCTATACCACATTCTCTTGGCCTATTGTCACTCACAATCCTCTTGCCCTTTTTTATCTAGTCCCTCACATTTGTTAGCCCCTTTCCCAACTTCCACATACCCTTCTATTATGTTGTCCATTGTTTAATGTCCTTTAATACAACTCACCCTCTCATTCATCTTACTCTCCCTATGGATGACTTCACTTAGGTGTCATCTAGTCTCATATTCTCATTACCATGGAACCCTTTTTACATTTATGGTGTTGTTTGGACATTCAACAATGCTACACATCCTTGGGAGCCATACATATCGCTCCTCCCTAATGCAATCCCTGTGTTGCTCTAGAATTATCCCTTGCTTTTATTTGTGAAATCAATTTATGTTTCTAACTATCTTTTTAGCATGGTTTTAGTTTTAGCACTCTCATCATACACATCTCTATCAAATTGCCATGGTCTTCCCAACAAAAATGACACATCCATCAACACAATGTCACATATCACCTCATCATGGTACACCCCCATGTTGAACCTCACCAATCACTATTCTTTCATTGGTATCTTGTTTTCTTATTGCAACCATCTAATCCTATAGGGGTGTAGATGCTTCATCCTTCTTAGCCCCAACTTGTCCACCATTTTTAAAGACATAAGTATTTGTATTGCCTTTATCCACCAAACCATCATGACACTTACCTATTTCCTTGAATCTAGTTTGGAATAAACTCTTCCTTTGCCTCAAGTCTCTCCTATTTTTGCACCTCAAGCCTCTCTTCAAAATGAGTTTAGGGTTCCTCTTTGAAGTAGGTCATGTCTCTTCTTTGTATGTAGTTTGCATGCTCTCTCCTATCCTATTTTCTTGGCACTCAAATGCCCTATGTGTCTCTTCTTCATAGTTGAAATAGGTTCCTTTGAAAATTTCTAACTTCTCTTCTCACACCCTCCTCTACCTTGCTAAGAGTATCTTCCACTTCTTATTGGATCTCTTTACAATATGCATCTTCATCTTTTTCATTTTTGTAGTAACATCCATTGCCATCTCGAGCCCTTGTGGTAGGAATTACCATCTTTCTCTTTGTAGCAAGAGCTTCAACTTTCTCATTCATTGTAGTATGGGATACCCCTTAGATTCACTCCTTTGTCTGTAGGAGCCAAAAATTAGCTCTCACACCTTAGGATCACCTGAAAAACAAAGTATAATCTTCCACAAGAGAGTATGGCAAGATAATAGCTTTCTTGATATGATATTTTATAAATGTACAAGAGCCTTGCTTAAATAGACAAGGTGAGATAAGATTAGACACGATCATGACATGTGTCTTAATCCTATAACATGAGACAACTAACTCAACTAATATTAAATGACCTAGGACACAAGAAATAAATTATATAAGATAAGATCTCATCAAGACAACTAAGATTTCTAGAAGGATTCTTAGGACCTAGGTAAACTTAACATGTGAATGGGACCTACTACTATACTATATAGGTAAAATACCATATTCACACCAACACCCCCCCTTAAGTGCAACTTAGGGAGGAACAAACCAATGAAAATGATGCAAGAATGCAAGGATAGATCCCAACTATGAAGCCATGTTAGGTACCCATTTACAAATGATCTCACAAACAAAGTAAAAGAGCAAAAGCTAGTGGGAGAAAACTCCTCTCCAAAATAGAGAATGCATGAAATCAATCATGTACAAGTGATGACTGAAGGACTCATCAACATCTCCCAAGGACTACATACATCACAAAGATACAATCGATAGCCCCCCATAAGAGGGAAAGAGACTCTGTAGCCCTCCCCCCCAAAATATATAATCTCCTGGAAAAATGGTAAGAGCCTGAAGACAAAACATGATCCAATGTCGACAAACAACTTGTCTCCCCAAATGTTAGATGATGATGCCACAATCAAATTAGGTACATGCCCAATCAATAAAGAAGGTGACAAACTAGGACTATGTGGAAACTGATGATGAACAAGATCCAAAGACTGATGATTTGATAATAGTAGTGTAATGAATATCATCAAAGAGGAGAGATAACCCCTCAAATGTATCCTCCAAATTTGAAATGTGAGACCCGAAAAACAAGTTTGAAATACTTGTCAAATAATCATCCCATAAATATATATTGAAAAATGATTTACTCATTGCAAAGAATCACTGGAAGCTTTCAAAGAAGCAACTTTGAACTTTGATGAAGCAACAAAAGATGAATGGTCCTATTGAACAAGAATGATGGGAGCCTCAATCAATGACTCTGCACAAGGAATCACTAAAGGAAGGGTCAAAAGCTATCTTTGATGGAGAAGGAGCACTTGAAGAAACCTTGTCCTCATCTTCTGAAGATTTAAAGTATTCCAAATAATCAAACTCTTAAATAGTATCATAGTCATAGTGTATCCTGTTTGAAATATGAAGAGGCACAAGACAATCTGAAACATGATCATCTAGGAATGATTGAGTATCAGGATCTCCATATATCTCCCAATTTTTAGTCCAAAGTGCATGAGAACACTCAAAATGATCAAAAGCATTCAAAATGTCATCACCAACATGCATATCAATAACTCCCAAGACATGATCCCTTTTGAAATTCCAAACAAATTTTTACTATCAATACCTAGAGGGGGAACAAGACCATACAAATGTGACAACAAATGAAACTAATGGAGATGTTTTATGATGACATCTCTCCATTATTTATAGTTTCCCCTTTTCAAGATGACCAGAGAAAGATGAAATGAAAAACCCATAATGAACTATGAGAGATATCCAAAATTGTAAAGTCTTAAACCTTCAACAACAATTAGAAACCCCCAAATATGATGTATATTGCAAATGAAGCCTTCCAAAAAATATATAACTTCTTTAGGTGTTAAAATTTCCAAGTAATCAATCATAATGTGATATTTGCAAAAACTGAATAAAATGTACTTGGGGTTGAATCTTGAAAAATTGCATGGACGCAAAAATAAACCTCCTTAATACCTTTCCAATGTCACAAGAATTGTATAAACCATAGATTCAGGGAAAAATTTATAAGCTCAGAGGTCCAAATGGGAGATCTAACTTCAAACAACAATAAAATGCACTTGTAGCAAAATCTGGCAAAATGAACTTCATCATTGTGAAGTGCTTGGAACAAGTTTTGCAAAAATATCTCATTTTTGAAAAACAAACTCTTGGATCAAAAGATATGGCCCCTAAAAAACAACTACCCTATGAGGGCGTTAGGGGAAAATTTTGGTCCCTTGATGACTAGCAACAACTCACCCACGTGACTATAGGGTGTTGGCAAGTTTTAAAAAACCTGTTGTTAACGAAGTGATGGGCGAGTGGTGGGCCTTGGAAGAGGTAGCATTGGAGGGCGATGGGTACCCATGATTATACTTAAGCCCTAACACAAGGCACACAAGATCATTGATGGGAAAACCCCATGAACATGCACTCTTAATATAAAAAGTTGAATTTAAAAAAACCCAAATCGTATCTAATGTGACAGGTGATGTAGATAGAGGATAGACTACATAGAGATGATGTAAGCAGTAATATTTTTGTAGAGTATGCTTTTTATCAACCTGATTTACCTGCTGATTGGTCTACCAACGCTAGTGATGGTATGAAGCATATGGTGGGGATTGAAAATTTCTCTAAGGGCTTGTGGAAAATGTCTATTTTGGATGAAACGACAGTTCATTCTAGGGTTTTTGGGCCTCTTGAATGCGATGACATCTTTTTTGACCCAAAATGCTCCAAAATTGCAGCTATCTCTTGGATCTGGAAACCACTTCCCAACTTCAAACTGTCATAGATTTGGCCTCACATGTTTGATTTGAATGAAATAAAAGGAAAAACTAACTTTCTTGGACTCCCTAAACTCAATGGTGAGCTCATATTTTCACCAACATGCACCAAAATTAATCTATGATACAAAGCCACAAAGAGAAAACCCCAAAATTTGGTCTTTTTATCAAGTTTTTCTAATTCTCTAGGTCAACATATGATGCAAGAGAAGAGCATACTCAAATTTTCAAGATTTGCCAAGATTTTCAATCTAGGAATAGCTCATGCACAAAATCGCCCATATTTGAGAAGGTGTTTGCAAGACTAGAGCTTTGATACCATGTAGGAGCTGAAAATTAGCTCACACAGCCTAGGATCATCTGCAAAATAAAAGATAACTTTTCACAAGAGAGTATGAAAAGATAATAACTTGCTTGATGTGATATATTATAAATTTACAAGAGTCTTGCTTAAATAGACAAGGTGAGAGATATGATTAGACAAGGTCATCACATGTGTTTTAATCCTATAACATGAGACAATTAACTCAACTAATATTAAATGACCTAAGACACAAGAAGTAAATGACATAAGATAAGGTAAGATCTCATTAAGACAACTAAGACGTCTAGAAATATTCCTAGTTTCACGTATCAAATTTTGCTTACATTTAATAATGTTAAGTTATTTAAACATTTATGGAAAAATGAAATTTATTAGTTTAGACTTGTGATAAATTTAAGATTTCAATGTTATTTGAAAAATATCTCTATTCATATGATTGAATAGAAAGGATGAATGTTATGGAATATTTTCGTTTTGAGCATTGGTTGATGGTTACTGATGAAACTCTGCAAGTGCAAGTGTGTGAATGTAGGAACATGTTGAAGATCGAGAACATGGTTGAGGTACGAGTATTTAGTCGGATGATGATCAACAAGCATGTTGGAATCTGGAATATGCACACACCACTAAAATTCATAGCATATGTATTTAACTAGCAATTGATAGATATCATCTTGCTTGTGTGAAATGTATAAAAGATTTCATAGATAAGCTTTTGGAAATGAATTTATTGAAGCATTTGCTCTAAATTTTCTATTTAATGCTAATTTCATAATAACAATGGCATTGGAAATGTGTTTGTCATATGCATATTGACTGCTCTTGAGTAGAACGATTCAATTTTATATATATATATATATATATGTATATAAACTTTTATATATTATTGTTGTGGTAAAATGTTTTCCTCTATTTTGAAATGTTGAAAAATAAATATTTTTCTTCTAAATTTAAATAATAATGTTTAAAGGAAAAAGTGTTAATTGAAATTATTAATTTAATAGTTGATTTATATTCAAAAATTTAACATGAGATTGAAATTAAATGGTTGGAGGCTGCCCATAACCCCCAAAACAAAGGAGAAAATCTAGGTGTAAGAAGTGGGGGGCGGCTATCATAATGGAGCATTCCAATTTGAGAGAAAAACATAGGGAAAAATCATGCAAAAAGCAGGGGAGATAACCCAAAAAAGAGAGAAGAATTTGGTCCAAAAAGTAGGAAAGGACAGGTCGATTGTGCAGGGATAGGAAGGAAAAAGTTGCTCAAGAATCTCTTGAGAATTTTACACTTCATATTTGCATCGATTGTATGAACAAACAAGAGGTAAGATCAAAATCAATTAGTATGTTTCCATTTGTTCACCATGCTTTGTTCTATTCCATCGAATCCCATTGATATCCTAAAGGATAATCATGATTTTTGAAGAAAATCCATTTATTTTATCTTAGCATTTGGATTTTTGTAAATGTTTGTTGTTGGGTTTTTCATTTCGACATCGACCCCTCTTGTTGTTGGAGAAAATACCATGTCTCCATCCATCCTTTGGACTCTACCTCCATGGTTCTCTTCCCATTCGATTTTGTTTTATTTGTATGAGTAAAATTATCTGGGTCAAAATGACCCCTACATGCGAATGCATGTGTGAAGGATCACTTAAACGAACCTTCCCAATTCTGTAATGAAGCCTTAAAACGCTGATCCATGCTATCGAAATCAATCATTAAACTTTGTTCCTTTGAAATTATGTTTAAAATATCAGGTCAATCATTGTATATGAACAACCCATAATTTGGGCGATCGAACCAGAGAAGGATCCATCATTCTAATATATGTGTGTGTGTGTATTTTTACTTACTATAAACATGCTGCTAGTTTTGAATGATACTTATCGTTCAATTATTTAAGTGTGGAATTTAAATGTTGAACTGTTAGTCACTGATTACTTTAATGAGCCTTAACATGCCGAACAATGCATACCCATCATTCCATTATTAATGTTGATATATATATATATGGTCAATCAACATGGAAATGTTTTAACATTGTCAGGTGTTCCATACTCATTGTTCTTATAACTTGCATTTAATGGCGACTTAGATGTCTGAACGAAAGTCTCCATGTCAATTTAAAGACCTTGAGTGAATTAAATGGTGTTTAAGGCTGAACAATAGCATGTCTATCGTTCTTAATGATAGCATGCTTATTGTTCTAAACTTAAGAGTAATCACCTTAGAAGATGAATTTGATAGAATGATATTCAATATATATTTTCAAACAATATTAACTATTTTCAATGATGTTTAAAAATGATACGACAGTATTCGTAATGATCTTAGAGGATTGTTGCTCTGAAAAGAATGAACGGGCTGGACGAGATGTCTCATTTTGAATAAGTTATCATAATCTAGTCTCTATTTCAAATAGAGCAATATTCATATTATTCTAGGAGAAGGTCAATACTATTATCTTGGGTAGATTTTCTTAGAAACGTATGGTATCGGAACATATCTATCTCCAATAACCATTTGATGTATCCTTCTTACTGTGACATAGATAATGATCTGGAAGAATCTTTTAAGATGTTCTTGTTAAAAGATTGAATAGAACGAATTAAGAGTAACTATGTTATTTTCCTAAAATAGTGGATGGTCATATTCTGGAAGGAAGTCAGATTGATTTTAGTGTGCATAGATTCTTTTTTAATTGCAGATTAATCATGTTGTCAATTACAAATTAATTTTATGTAAAATGACTTTGTGACATACTATTTGAAACTCATAATTTATATCAAGTCTAAGAGTGACTGCTTATTATTTATTTTCCTTATATTTCTAGTTGAATCTATTTGTGCATTTGATGAAAGTTGACATCTATCTGAATATATAAATTTGTATGTGGAATGGATCTTTCTTTTTTCAAAAGAATGTATACACATACACCATTTTTAATAGAAGACCATATATGTGTACATGCATACAACTTCCATTTATGCATTACACATACATGCGATATACCTTCTTTAAAAATTGATTTATTTTCTTTATCTGAAAATGTAGATTTCATTCCGAGTAGAAAGGAATAAAGGAAATATTTGTAGACTATATGTTGATGCATGTATTATGATATTATTATCTTAATTGATGAAATGGAACATGTATTTTGTTTAAATGACTGATTGCATTTTTATTAAATTTGGTTTAGTTCCTTTCATAAATATATCGTCGAACCGAAAAAGCCAAGATGAGACAAACATAGACTATGATGTAGATTGTTTGATTCTTTATCATGAAAATATTGGCTAACAAAACTACTAGAAACTAGATTGAATTTTCTGCAATTTGAGTGAATTGGATAAGATGTATGTTATCTTATGTATGTGGGAGGTTACCTTTTGGGACAAGTGCCGAAAATGGGTTAACAGAGAGTATAGCTTTTGCTTTTCCAAAATCTATTATTTTTAGCTGTATACAATATATGCTTGGCCAAAAATTTGTAGTCCATTATGTTGAATGGTCTAATGTTTATGCCATAACTCTTTTCCATTTCCTAACATAGATATTGCATGCTTTAAATTTAGATAGAAATGCATGTAGTTTTTAGGCACACACTAGATTCCACCTTGCATATCGTATTATATTGCTAAATATTCCATGTAGGGTCAGATATTCTTCGAGTGAGGAAGAATTCTAGGGAAGTGTAACTTCATGGTTGGGTGGAAAAGCGCCTGAACCATCTTCTCATCCACCAAATGTGATGAGCATTGAAAGGGAATCACATTGTATTCCATTTTGATTATTGTAATTTGTATTACATGATGTAATTTGAGTTGACTAAGAGGCGATGTTGGCCTAAGTCAAACTATGTAACTTGTAAAATTGACATTTGGAAATGAATATAAATTATTATTTTTGGACATATTGTGCTATGATGGAAAATAGCTAATCAATTGTCTTTAATTTATTATTTATAATGTCATATTTTATTTAATTGGTGTTAATTGAGTAACACGCATTATGTACCTAGGACCTAAATAAACTTAACATGTGAATAAGACTTACTAGTGGACTAGATAGGTAAAATACCATATTCACACCAACATTGTCATCATAGTTCATTTTTCTATTCTAGTTCCTCCCTTCCTTTTCTCTTTGGAGGTTTTACCTTTCGTCTAACTTTCAATTCAGCTTATTCTCTACAATGAGTGCTAGTTGGTAGGCATCCTCTATTGTATGGATATTCCATATACCCAACTCCTAGATAAACTCCCTCAACCCATTAATTTACTTCATCACTTTCTAAAATCCCTCCTCATGATGTCTTGACAAGTAATTGTCAACCATTAGTACTCCTTTATGTATTCCTTCATAGCCATGTTCCTCTACCACAAATTGTGCAACTCCTTCAACAATTACAAATGATAATTGGTTGAAAGGAACATAGCCTTTGAATTCTCCATCATGTAGTCCCACTTTCCAATACTTGGCTTCCCTATTCATATATCTCTAATTGGACTTCTTTCCACCATATTATAGCATAACCTTTGAGCTTGTTTTTTTTCCTTGCACACACCCCATTTAAAAAAAAAAATGTGGACCCCCTTTTTCTTTAAAAAATGCATACCCCCTTTTTTGTTCCCTTGGTTCTCATTTTCCTTCCCTTGATATTAAAGAGTATGCTCTAATGTAAAAATTATGGTTGAGTTTTGTTTGTCCCAGTTTGAGGTCATTTACAAAAAGTTTGGATCAATTACCTTATAAATTTTTTATGTTTCCAATATTTTGTGGGTTTGTAGACTTATTAGGGACTATTGGAATTTGTTGTCTTAATATGTAGATGTCTTAAAATTTCCAATAAACCTTCCCTTGGGTGGTTTAAATGTTCATATCCTTGCAAAAGTGTTTGCAGACTCTTAATGCGCTAAGGTGAAAATGTCAAGTATCGTTGACAAGTTCAATTTTGTAGGATCCAAATGTGTTCCCATATGTTTGTTATCATGTTATTATCTCATGACATCTAGCCTACTCTTGCAAAGTATTTAGATCTAAGGTGAATGGTTTTCAAAACTTTTAAAAGACTTTCAAACTTTTGGAATGTTGATGCAGGAGCATCATTGGTTGTAAAACAATCCTATAGCAATCAAAAACATTTATTTTCTTTCATTTCAGTCTGTAGCTGTCTCAACAATTTCTTTCACATTTTACCGCTATATCATTTTCCAGCTCATGGGGTACGATATTAGTTCTACATGAGGTCATCTACAACATATCCATATTTCAGGAGATTTGTATTCATTTGCAAAAAAATATTGCTCTTAAGAATTCACCATCAGTTCTAAGATAGAAAATTCAGGGCCGACCTAGCTCAGTTGGTGGTGCAGACCTTTTTTGGAATGTGCAGAGCTTAAGGGAACATCTTCCGACATTTTAGGCCCAAGGGGAATATTTTTTGAACATCCACAATTGATTTCATTTACCAATGGATCACCTTTTCATGTTTGAGGCCAACCTACATGTTTGATCTTGAATTGGGTTCATAAACCCTTGAGGATAATGCATATCACAATTAGAGTTTGAGATTCATATTTAAGATCATTTGTAATCCTTGGAAAAGTATTTAGTTCAATAGTTCATGAGTTAGAAATTAGAGAGTTTGATCCAACCTTCTAGGTTGTGGAATGTAATCAGGCATTGAGCCAATTATAATATCTGTAATGCCCTTGTCAAAAGTATGTGAACCCTAATCATTTCACATATAAGGCATAAGATCTGCATGTAAGATTGCAAGGTTTTGAACTAATGAAAGTTCATGTTTGCTAAGAATTTCTTGTGTTATTTACATTGTGTTGAAATCTAAGCTATATATGGTTGGACAATCCTTTTTGGACCCTCCATCCATGACTACACCAAGTGGCCCTCCATCCATGACTGCACCAAGTGGTATCGAAGTGAGCTTTCAAGTCATGAGAAGGAATTCCTTGTGGTGAACAAATCAGCGACTTGAGGTAGAATGCATGTGTTTTCGACTGATCACCGATTGTGAGGTAGTTGAAATCCTTGTAGCCAGATTGTTGAATTGAGGTAGTTGCAACAAATCCAAGGAGAGAGATGTTGCCAAGGAGAGTTCCTATAATGGAGAATGTTGCTGGATGAATGGACGAAATGTTAGAGATGATGCAAGCAATGAGAGTCTGATTAGATGTTGTAGAAGAAGATAGAAGAAGAGGTCTAAACCATAGACACACAGATGAAAGTGATGATGAGGAGTTAGATTATGCTGCAAATAAGAATGAAGAAACCTTAGATGAAGAAGAAGAATATTAAGATCAAGTGAAGATGTTGAAAGATATTTTCAAGATTGGTAAGTGACCTAGAATTGAAATTCAAAATTATACAGGAAAGTTAAACCCTAAAGAATTGATTGATTGGGTTAATGATATGGAAGAATACTTTGAATATGAAGAAATTGAAGATCTAGGAAGAGTGAGATTTGCAAAACCTAAGTTGAAAGGACATGCTGCTATATGGTGAAAAGAAGTTCAATCAGACAAAAATCGGAGAGGAAAGGAGAAAATCACAAAGTGAGATAGGATGGTAACAAAGTTGAAGAATCAATTTATACCCATTGATTATGAACTTGAATTGTTGAAAAGATTGCAAAATCTGAGGAAAAAGGAGAAATCTGTGGAGTATACTGAAGAATTCTACAAGATGATCATCACAACTGGACATAGTGAAACAAGCAAAAAGAAGGTTGCACGATACATCAATGGATTGAGAACAAACATCTAAGAAGAATTAAGCCCAGTGAAGATGACTGTAGTTGAAGATGTATACAATTTGCACTAAAGGTAGAAGAAAAATTGAACAAAGAAAGAAAAGCGCAAGAGGAAGATTCCAAAGAAGTGATTGCATCCAGAGAGAGAAGGCCTTATGCGGAACAAAACAAGGATGGGAAGCCCTACTGCAGTGAAGAGAGGAAGAGAAGAAAAAAATTTCTATTGTAGTGACATAGGAGG
Organism: Sequoia sempervirens; assembly: GCA_007258455.2. NCBI lineage: Eukaryota > Viridiplantae > Streptophyta > Pinopsida > Cupressales > Cupressaceae > Sequoia > Sequoia sempervirens. Next base: position 345,794,567 of record VDFB02000008.1, read on the forward strand.
TCATAATTCTACCATAATGATGGATATAGGAGATATGAAGAAATATCTAAGAAATCATTCAGAGGAACTTGTTTCAAGTGTGGAGGTGAAGGACATAGAGCATTTGAATGTCATCAGGGAAGTGCCAGTAAAAGAACTGAGCATACTGAAAGATCAACTTATGTGGATGAAGAACTTGTTGGATCCCCTAATTCAGTTGGTAAACTAGAGAAAGGAAAATCTTTGGTCATGAGAAGAGCTTCAAGATGCATGAAGAACTGACCAAGGAACCACCACAAAGAAAGAATCTGTTCAAGACAAGGTGTAAATCTAGAGGAAAGGTATGTAAAGTTATCTTTGATAGTGGTAGTATTGATAATCTAGTTTTAGAGGATATGGTAACCAAGCTGAATTTGAAGAGACTGAAACATCCAAAACCCTATAAGATATCATGGATTTAGGATGAACATAAGATCTTCGTTAATGAGCAATGTTTAGTGAAATTTTAAATAGGATCATATAATGATGAATTGTTGTGTGATATTATGTCCATGGATGCATGCCATTTATTGTGAGGAAGACCATGGAAATATGATAGGAAAGCAATTCATGATGGAAGGAAGAATACCTATACCATGAATTCAAATGGAAAGAGGATTATATTGATACCTTTGGAGGAAGAAGACAAAAGGGCAGTATGTAGCACTGCCAGACTATGTTTGGTAGGTGGAAGAAAGTTTTTGGAAGGATTGAGGCATGAGAACATGTGTTTTTTCATTGATTCCAAGGAAGTGTAGTAGTCCGAAAGTAGATAATTCTATCGCAAATGGAGAAGATCCACCATAGATGGAAGTAGCAGAATTGTTGGCAGAATATCAAGAAATCATATCAGAGAATGTGCCAAATGGTTTACCACTGGTCTGAAGTAGCAATCATCATGTTGATCTAATAATGGGAGCAAGTTTACCTAACAAAGTGACACATAGGTTGACACCTGCACAAAATACAGAGCTAAATAGACAAATAAAAGACTTGTTGAAGAAGGGATTGATCAGAGAAAGCTTAAGCCCATGTGTAGTGCCTACTGTACTAACACCAAAGAAATTTGGTGAGTGGAGGATGTGTATAGACTCAAGAGAAATCAACAGGATGACTGTCAAGTATAGATTCCCATTAACAAGGATGGATGACATTATGGAGTGTTTGAGTGGAGCAAAGTATTTCACAAAGATTGACCTAAAGAGTGGATATCATCAAATTAGAATTAGAGAAGGAGATGAATGTAAGAATACATTTAAAACTAATGAAGGGTTGTATGAGTGGTTAGTGATGCCTTTTGGATTGACCAATGCACCTAGCACTTTCATGGGGCTGATGAACGAAGTACTGAAGTAATTCTTGGGTAAGTTTGTTATTGTTTATTTGGATGATATTCTAATTTTCAGTAAGACTAGAGAAGAACATTTGTGGCACATCAAACAAGTACTATAGAGGTTGAGAGAAGAGAAGTTGCTGATAAACATCAAGAAGGACAAAGTTGGTGTACTTGGGTTTTATCATTTCCATTGAAGGATTGAAAATAGACCTTGAGAAGGTTAGAGAAATTGTTGAATGGCCTACACTAGTGAACATTGGAGAGGTAAGATCATTCCATGGAGTAGCAGGTTTCTACCATAAATTCATCAGAAGATTTAGCAGCATTTGCACACCTATGACAAAAATAATGAGAGGAGATAAGAAAGATTTTAAGTGGACATCTGGAGCACAAAGAAGTTTTAAATTGTTGAAAAAAAGGTGATAGATAAACTAGTATTAGCATTACCAAATTTTGATAAAGTATTTCAAGTTGATTGTGATGCTAGTGAAAATGCAATAGGAGTAGTGTTAAGTCAAGAAGGGAGAGCAATAGCCTATTTTAGTGAGAAGTTGAATGATGCCAGAAGGAGATATTCAGTTTATGATTAGGAGTTTCATTCCATAATTCAAGCCTTGAAGAAATGGAGACATTATTTGCTACCTAAGGAGTTTGTGTTGCACACTAATAATCAAGCTTTGCAGTATTTGAATAGTTAGGGTAAGTTGAACTAGAGACATATGAGATGGGTTGAATTCTTGTAGAGTTATACATTTGTGTTGAAGCATAGGAGTGGTAAGTCAAACAATGTTGCAGATGCATTGAATAGAAGAAGGAATTTTCTATCATAAATGAGGATAGAAGTGTTGGGATTTGAAGAATTGAAACATATGTATGAGGATGATCCATATTTTGCTGAAGCATGGAATTTATGTAAGGAACCGGTAGTAACAAATAGGATCCAATGGTTGGATTATTTCATTTAGGAAGATATGTTAAAATGGAATTAGTTGTGTATTCCAAGGAGTTTAATGAGGGAGAATTTGATTAAGGAGAAGATAGTGGAGGACTAGCAAGACATTTTGGGGTAGACAAGACAATAGCCTTGGTGAGTGAACACTATTTTTGGCTACAAATATATAAGGATGTCAGGAAGTATATTCAAAGTTGTAGAATTTTCCAAGTAGAAAAAGGGAGTAGTCAGAATACTGGATTGTACAGACCTTTGACAATACTAAAGAGACCTTGGGAAGATATAAGCATGGATTTCATATTGGGATTACCGAGAACACAAAGAGGATATGATTCTACAATGGTAGTAGTGGAATTTTTTTCTAAGATGACACATTTAATCCTTACAAGAAGACTAATGATGTTGTGCATGTTGATGACTTATTTTTCAAGGAGATTATGAGATTACATGGATTACCAAAGAGTATAGTTTCAGATAGGGACACCAAGTTCATTGGATACTTCTGGAGGACATTGTGGAAGAAGATGAAGATAGATATGAAGTTCAATTCAACATATCACCCACAAATAGATGGAAAAATAGAGGTAGTAAATAGGAGTTTGGGTAACTTATTGAGATGTTTGGTTGGAAATAAATTAGGAAATTGGGATATAGTTCTACTGCAAGTAGACTTTGCATACAATAATTTAGTCATACAAAGTACAAGGAAGACACCATTTGAGATTGTGATAGGGATACATCCTAGAGGAGTTGCGGAGCTCAGAGAAATTAGTATGGAGAATAAGAGGAGTGTAGAAGCAGAAGAATTTGCAGGATTCATATAAACATTACATAGTTAGGTTCAAAAATATGCGGAGGACATGAACAATAAGTAAAAGGAGCAATCAGATGAGAAGAGGAAACAAGGAATTTGTTGTTGGGGATGAAGTTATGGTATATCTTGGGAAGGAAAGGTTTCTAGTGGGAACATACAATAAGTTGAAGATGAGGAAGATTGGACCATGTAAGATTCTTAGGGAGTTTAATTTAGGAAATGCATATGAAGTGGAGTTACTAGAGACACTTCGTATATCACCCATTTTCAATGATACATACATCTATGAGTATCACGAAGGATAGTCAAGTGGCAATAGCAAAGAAGCTGGATTAGAGGATCAATTACCACATCAACCACTATAGAAGATTGAGCAGATATTGGATACCAGAATTGGAAGGAGCACTAGGAACAAGTAGTACAAGGAGTTCTTGGTAAAGTGGAAATGAAGACCAATGGATGATTCATCATGGATTTCTTAGGTTGAGGTAGACCATTTCAGTTTTCCTCTAGCCCCTAGAAAGTGAGGGACTCACTTTTCTTCCAACCCCAGGTGTCTGATGTAGGAGCATCCCTGGTTGTAAAGCAATCATGTATCAACCAAAAACATTTCTTTTCTTTCATTTTAGTTTGTAGTTGTCTCAATAGTTTCTTCAACATTTTACCGTTGTATTGTTTCCTAGCTTGTAGAGAAGTATATTAGTTCTACATTAGGTCATATAAAACATATCCATATTTAAGGAGATTCACATTCATTTGTAGAAAGTTATCGCTCTTAGAATTTCACTATCAATTCTCAGACAGAGCATTTAGGGCAGACTTGGCTCAGTTGGTGGTGCAGACCTTTTTCAGAATGTGCATAGCTTAAGGGAACATTATTCAAGCATTTTAGGTCCAAGGGGAATATTCTTGAAGATCCACAATTCATTTATTTACTGATGGATTATTTTTTCATGTTTGAGGCTGACCTACATGTTTGATCTTGCATTGGATTTGTAAACCCTTGAGGCTGACACATATCATAATTAGAGCTTGAGACTCATATTTAATATCATTTTTAATCCTTTGAAAAGTATTCAATTTAGTAGTTCATGAGTTAGGAATTAGAAAGTTTTATCTAACCTTCCAGGCTATGGAATGTAATCAAGCATTGAGCTAATTGTAATATCTGTAATGCTCTTGTAGCAGGCTTGTGAGCCCTAAACATTCCGCATATAAGGCATATGATGTATGTAAGATTGAAAGTTGTCGAATCAATGAAAGTTCATGTTTTTTGAGCATTTATTGTGTTATTTCCATTGTGTTGAACTCTAATCTGCATGGTTGGACAATCCTTTCTGGACCCTCCATCCGTGACTGCACCAACTGTTATCTTAAAATCCTAATGTCTTTCCCTTTTCCCCAAAGTTTCCTCATGGACAACTTAAGTGTTATATTTTCCTGTAAGTGGATTTTGTGAAATATCGACATGCAATTGGACATATTTCTTTATTATCCAAACCTCTAGATGTCCATATCTTCTTCACATATGTCCTTGTTGTTAGTGTCATTGGGGAAGTCCTAGATATCATAAATTTTAGTATGTAGATCATAGAGTTAAAAAGACCTAGTTTCATTCATCCAAATATATATGAGTCCTTAAGATCCCTGCACAAAGTCAAGAGAGAGAAAGAAAGTGAAATTGAAGACCAAAAAATTAGTTGGATTACAAGGAAGCCTATTGTTACAAAATTCTAGTGGACTTAAGGACTTCTATTTGATGTTTAGACCTCCTAACCTTCAATCAATCCCTAGAAGCATTGAAATATTGAAATAAAAGGGTCAAAATAGATAAAATAAAATTCTAGACTTTTTGTCAGCTTTTGGGCATTACAATTATGAACTTAAAAGCTGACAATCCCTCCCAATCCTACACATGTCATAGAAAGCAATATATTTGTTTTGCAATATTTTATGGAATTAATGCTTACTATTGAAATTTTGTGCATTATCCAAACCTCTCAAAGTTTAGAGATCCTTTAAAGTTTTGCAAAAGCTATTTGTGCCTACCTTGTCAAAACTCAATCGTTGCAAAGTTCCCTTGGATATTAGACATAAATTTTAAATCCTTTCAAAGTCTAGAGCTCTGGAACATGCTCACATAAAGGGTGAAACTGGATGAAATATTTAGCAACATCCAAACTTGCAAAGTTGCAAGATTTTGATATACTAGTTCAATAATTGACATCCAAGGGTCCAGTTACTGGAAAAATCCCACAAAGATTGAAATTAATCATAAAAATCTTAGGAAAATGTAAAGTTGCAGAGTTTAATCAAGTATTAATGAACCTTTTCTAAACTTTCAAAATTTTGGTTCTTCATCGATTTCTTACAAGATATTTTCTTAAAGGCTCAATATTAAAGGAATGTAATGTTTGTGGATTCTTGATGGACAAAGGGACATCACTTTGATGTCTAGATGTTTGGAGCTCCCTTAAAACCTTGTAAATTATTTGAAATGCACAAAAACTTGATTTTTCTTAGTTATGATTCAAATCTAATGGCTTTCTTATGGATTTTATACAATTTTAGGAGGGAGAAGATAGTTTCAAAGTATGTAAAAAACACCATCAATGTAGTAGTTGAGGAGGTCACCTCAAGAACACTAGGAAACCATTGATAGGCATATTTGACCCTTGCAACTACTCCAAAATATTTTTCTTTCCTAAAGGACCATTATACATCTCAAGGGTGTGGATTTTCTTGGTGAGAAATGAGGAAGGCCGTGGGTAAATTTTCATGCTACCAATGGCGTTCTCTACTCCAAATAGTCAAATCCATTAATTTCGTGGGATTTCCCATACCCTACACGTCACATTGCCAAAATTAGTCTTCAATTGATAATTTCTATAAAATCTATGACATTGATAAAGAATCAATTTGAGCCATCAAATATTGCTATTGAAATTTCCTTTTCCTATAAAGGCATTTCATTTCTCTATGTAAGGACTAGAAGTTCTATTTTCAATTGAAAGGTTGGAATTCTAATTCCAAATTGGTTGGAATTCGTTAAGAACTAGAGACACTAGGATATTGTAACTTATGTATTATTTCATTTCATGTTGTCCAATAAATTGGTTGGAATTTGTTGAGAAGAAGAGACATTCACATACATGTTTGAATGAGATAAATATTTGATGAATCTTGTGCTCATACCACTAGTGATTTGTTGACTATAAGTTTGTGTTATGTGGGTTATGTGGTTAGTTTGAGCACATTTATTTCATTTTGTGGAGTATATTGTTAAGTTGCACTAGTATTGGGTGCTTGATGAACTTACTTTATGATATGAAATTCCTTTGAAGATTGCACAATTCTTATGATATTGTGAGCTATTTGATTAAATAATAATCAATAGAATTGAGATTTTCTTGCTTATACATTATACTCTTGCAATTGAAGTCCTAAATTAGGACTTATCTAAAATCCTTCTCTTCTTCCTTATTTGTTACTTTATTATAATAAGTGCTTATATTAGGAACAAAAATCACTAGTATTGCATATCTGATGAACAAAACATGTTTCTAATTATAAATATTTTTAGAGTTGGAAGCTTCAAAAATAATTTTTGGGTTAAGAATAGTGTAAATCTCTTTATCTTTCAGATCTAACCCTCATTTTAGGATTCTAGTGGAACAATTGTAAACATGTATAACGAACAATTGAGTTATCATTTAGGCCAATACTTGACTATGAGGACCATGGGGTAGTCATTTCTGTTCTTTGGGATTTGTCTCCTTTCAAGAGAGGTGACATACCTATTACCTCATCTAAGTTGAGATACATGTGTCAAAATACCTCTCAACACACATGGATGAGATAAACTAATGAAATCGTGAGTAAAATAATTTGAGCTTGATTTTGTGTTCAAATTTTTGAGAGAGCTTTTCCTATGTCTATGCTTTTTTCTTATTTTGTTCATTTTCTCCAAGTTATATGATGTTAGCAACAAATTTGAAGTAAATCAGATTGTTTAATTTTGTTTGAGTACTTCTTGTTTAGCTCTATTTTTAAAGGACATACTCTATGAAATTATTGGTATTGAATTCTCATATGAAATTATAGTCAAATATATCTTCTTTATCTCTTAAGGATAGATGCATGTCTCACATAACTAGAACACAACAAATCCCATAACCATCATTTTCTTACTTGGCCAGTAAATATAAATATTTAACATGCCCATAAAAACCATATTGTGCAAGCATGCTAGTCACACTTTGAACCAAGCATATTTTTAGACATTTACAACCACAACAAGATGAACATTAGAATACCAATGAACCTAACCACAATCTAATTTAAAAAATCCATATTTAATGCCTTCTTTGAGTAGTAAAATGAGTTTTCTCTCTTAATTACCACAAATAAACTACAATTGACATGATTGAAAAGTTTATCTAACAAGACTACCAAAACCATATCTTGTAGAGGTATAGGCCCATGTTTTGAACAAAGCATACCTCCAATCATTGCTAACCACGACAAGATGAGGATTCAAACACCAAGAAACGTTACCACAATTTGATTTATAAACTCCACACTAAATGCCTTCATTTAGTATAAAAATAAATTTGCACTCTTAATTCTCACAAATAAACTATAATTGATATAATTAAAAAATAATATCAATAAAAAATATCACAATAGTTGTTTTATTCTTATCTTGCACAATTTACTAGGAAAACAATGACTTATAGTGTAAAATTTAGAAGGAAATGTTGTTTGAGTCTTTTGGTGTTTTAATGCTCATTATGTTTTGATTGAAGACACTTGGAAGTGTTATTGATTTTTTCTAAAAGTTTGCAACTTCACTTGATATGGTTTTGTCACATTTATAAAAAAATTATTACAACATGAGAAAATGACTAAATAGACACCCAAAAATCTCACACAGAGAGTTGACCAACACAAAATCAAACAAAAAATAAACACAATATGAGTACTCTTTTTACCTAGACTTGCAAGTACAATGTCCACATTTTGCATTCATGTCTAGAAGGGTAGTGTCAATTGAAACTCAGTAATATGCTTCTTTCACTTGTGATTTCATATATGCCCACAACTTGTGGCAATAGGCAAGTATAGTGCAATATGCATGCATATAAATGCTAGGAAACAACATAATTATTTACAAGATAGAGAAATTTTGATATATATTGTAGCCACCATTTCCTTGGTAGACATGGATGCATAACACACCTATTACAAAAATTGGATTGGTTTCTTAGCACTATTTATTTGTAGTGTATTACACTTTATTGTTTAATTTTTAGGGGTCGAAGCTTCTCTACCATTTTGCATAGCATTTCTTATCATACTGTGCTATGAGTTTCTCTAAACTTCATATAATATGTATGTACATTCTATATGTAAATGCATCATACATATGCATATAATACATATGTATATATACAAACTCTCTCTCTCTATATATATAATTCAAACCCACTTTTGATAGCATGCACATCCATAAAATCATTAATTCTTGTAAACAAAAGATTGCATCAAGTTGATAATGCCAAATTTTTATGGGATTTCTATAAAAAATAACTAAAACATGCAAAGATTATTGAACTACTAGTGTTGCAAGTGTATTAAAAATTTAGGTAAACAATTCAACTAATAAAATAATAGTTTCTTTCACAAAGTTTAGTTTCCAATATCACAAATGAGACAAATATTGGACCATGTAGTTTGAACAATAAAATAAGAGTTGTGTGTGTGTGTGTGTATTATGAAAAATATGTATACATATATATTTAAAAATTTCTTAAGGTCACTCAAATTTCTATAGGAATATATAAACTTGTGTTGAACTTATGTTGCAACCATAACATTCCTTAAGATCACATTTCTTTGACACATTTAGTCAATAGTTTGTGTGCCTTGAAATTTAGGTCAAGGGTTGAATGTGATTAAAACTTCAAATCCTCATCATGCAAAACCACAAACGTTCTGTCCAAACCAACTACAATTCTTGAACCATAAAAAAACAATTTGTGCTCTAGGCTAACTATATCTCTTGCACAAAAAAAAACCACTACCATAACTATAAATAGACATGAGAAAACCTCTCTCAAAACATGAACTCAAGTGAAAATTAAACACAAATTTGTTGATACAATTACAAATCTTGAAAAAATGCTTCTACTCACAATTTCATCAATTTAATTTCATGTATATGTATATAAATCACAAATATGCATGTGTGCATGCGTGTTTGCATAAACTCAATATAAATACAATTCAATCCCATTTTGACAACACAATTGAAACCTGCAACCACTGCCAACCATAAAAATATGAGCATAAAACACAAATAAACCTAACCACAATTTGCTTTATAAACTCCACACTAAATGCCTTTGTTGAGTAGAAAAATAACTGTGTACTCTTAATTCCCACAAATAAACTATAATTAACATAATTGAAAAAATAATATCATAAAGAAGAAACAACATTACAAGATTTGTTTGGTTCTTCCACTTGCACAATATACTAGGAAATTAGTGACATTTATTGTAAAGTTTAGAAAGAAAATTTTGTTTAAGTCTTCTAGTGCTTTAATGTTCATTGTGTTCTACTTGACAACACTTGGAAGTGTATTTTTTTTCGCTACTAGTTTGCAACTTCACATGATATGGTTTTATGATGTTTATAAAAAAATTACAACACTAGAAAATAACTAAAAATAGACACCTAAAAAATTTCTCACATAGAGAGTTGAACACAAACTCAAACAAAAATTAAATGCAATGCTATGTTACTCCTCTTTTTACTCTACACTTGTAAGTATAATGGTCCATATTTTTCATTCATGTCCACAAGGGTAGTGCCAAATATGACACTCAATAATATCCATCTTTCATTTATGTGTTCATAGATGCCAAAAACATGTGGAGATATGAAAGTTTAGTGCAATATGCATGCATATAAACATTAGAAAACTTAATTCTTTACAAGATAAAGCAATTTTAATAGAGGTTTTAGCCACCATTTCCTTGGTAGACATGGATGTATGATGCACCTTCCTCTTTATTTGTGGTGAATATTTACTCTTTATCATTGAATTTTGAGGGTTTGTAGCTTCACTATCATTTTCCATAGAATTCCTTCTTAAAAAGAAATTTGCAGCCATCTATGACAATTTCCAAATACCCAAATAGAGAAAATCATGCAAACAAGTACACATAAACCATATGCAAAAGAATAGACAACATATCATCAAAGATGACACAAGATATACCATGGGAAAACCATCAAGAGGGAAAAACCTAGCCTTCAAAAGCATCCATCTCTCTTATTATTTAGCAATGAAAAAATTAAATACATTTGTAGATTCACCACAATACCTCTAAAACATCAAGCTCTATACATGCACTCCATGTGAACAAGTATGTATCCACTCATTCCATGCCATGCTTCAAATCCTCACATGTGCAACCTACAAGAGATGCTCACACTCAAGCCCCTTAGCTAAAATAACCAACCTTAAACAACTACTCATGTTCTTTCTTTCATAGACATAAGATTGCACAAAACCATCAAATGTTATTACATAAACCATATGACTAATACCACGAGCTTACAAAATCATTTCCCCCCTCAATTACTTTTTGGTACTAAGTTTTTCCATTATTAAATATTTTCCCAATTTGCAAACACACATTACATATTAAATATTTTTACCAATCCTAGAAACAAATTGTCATTATCAACTTTAAGAAACATGTATAAGTTGTTGAATTGTCAACCTTGTAAGTACATTAAAAAGTTAGGTACCAATTTTTCCTATAAAATTCAACTACCAATCTTTCAAATGAGATAAATATTGGGTGTTTTCTCTCATAGACATGGATGTGAAAAATCCTCTAATTCTCATACAATCATCAAAAGTGAAGAGAACGAAGAATCATTTTAAAAAAATACCCAAAAAAATTGATTTGCAACAATCACATGGAAAGAATAACTATATAAAATGATAAATAACCTTAAACATTCTATATGTACATACAATTCAATCCACTTCCATTAGCATGCAAAGCTACAAAAATAATGTTTAACAATCATTGACAACCCTACTACTTATTACCTATTGAATCCTAATGCTCAACCCCTATAAAAATCCTCCACATTTGAAAGTGAAAATAATAGTCATTTAAAAACAATCACACCTAGAAATAAATATGTACAATTCAATGACATGGAAAGAACAATTTTATAAAATAATAGTAAACCTTTAAAACCTCATTGTGCAAAACTTTCCCTCTAGACCATCCATGACTTGCACCATAGTAACATAAAAAATCGCACTCCAAACCAACCACACTTTGTTTACAAAAAAATAACTATAAATAATAGGGAAACCTTTCACATAGAGTTGAACATAATATACTCAAACACAAACTAAACACAAATACTTTTTGATACACATATAGATCTTCAACAAAATGCATCTTCTACTTAACACCCACCTAGAAAAGATTATTTGCAATAGTGAAATAGAAAGAAGAATTATACAAAAAATTATTAAAGCTTTAAACCCTCACCCACCTAGAAAAAATTATTTGCAATAGTGAAATAGAAAGAAGAATTATACAAAAAATTATTAAAGCTTTAAACCCTCACCTTGCAAAGTGCAAACATGTCCTTTAGACCAACACAAAATCTTACACCATAATTTTTTTTTCTCTAGAACAACCATACCTCCTACACAAATTAGAAAAAGACACCATGAAATTTTTTCCCATAGAGAGCCAAAAAAATATCAATTCAAACAAAAAGCAAACACAATAAAATGTTGATACAATCACATAAATTAAAGAAAATGCATCTTCTACTTGCAATTCCAACCTCTTGCATGCCTCCACATTTTTTATTCATGTCTACCAGGGTAGTGTAGACTACAACACATATTATATGAAGTAAAAAGACCTATTCACAAAATTAAGATAGACCAATCAACATGCTATGAACAATTATATTTGAAAAAAAAAACAAAAAATTTAACTTTTAAAAATTTAATTAATTTTCCATTTACAAACTCATTAGATTAATCCAAAGAGGTGAATCCAATATATCTCTTCATATGGAAAGGCCTACTAATTTTTTAACAAACCAAAAAATACTTGTCTATTTTTTTAAAATAATTGCTATGTCAAAATAATATGAAAGTTTTAAACAAATATCAACATAAAATACACAATAAAAATAAGATCTAACATATTGAATCATAATCTTTTATTTTTATTGGGGTTGACTAATGTCCAAGAATTGTGCTGCCTTTGTGGTGAGATTGTAGGTGTTTTCTTGTCACACAATTATGAATGAAGTTGCCACTAAAGGGAACACAATATACTGATAGGGAGGGGGGTGAATCAGTATATCAAATCTATTTAAAACTCTTTAATTAAACATGAATTACCCTTAGTCACTTCTCCAAACATGAATCAAAACAACTAATATCAATCAAGCAACATAGATGCACACATTCACATAATGAGAACATCATATATACGTGGAAACCCTAGATGGGAAAAACCACAGTGAGAAGAGTTGCCTAGTGCTACTATCCAAATCCAACCTCACAAAATAATAAATAACTTACAATCATGAAGTAGGAACCAACTTATCAGAAACACCAATCCCTAGTTGTATTTGTTGGCACCAATCCACAATACAAATATTTGAGAACAAACTCAAAAGGTAAGACACTAGTCCTACCAAATTATAGAGATTGATTTGTGGACCTTCAAGACTGATAACACAACTCGTACTTGATCTGATCAACCTTTAGACACTCTCCCACACAACATATGATCTTCTAATAATGACACACAATTACATCACTTTGATATTTAAATTATAGCCCTAATTACATAACATCCCAACAACCACTTCTTCAACATAGGACAGATCCTAGACATCTATATATGAATTATATTTACAATTACATTTATGTGTCATCCCAAAACATAGAAATAATATGAATGCAAGTCGGCTATACAAACAATCCTTAACCAAACATGTCCAAACATGTGATAGGCCAGGTCCAATAGCCCACACGCTACTCTAGAAGATAGAACACACTATACGATTCCTAATGTAAACTTATTTGGTCCCAAAGGTCATCCACACGGTACCTCCAGAGAGCTCACACTACAAGCCTCTACCACATCAATCCAGAACATCAACTTGGTTAATTAACCAATATAGTGACCCTTTTGTCACTTCAAATTTTCTACCTGAATAACACCCATTCCAAAAACTTTGGAATAAGATAAAACATGTGTAGAGATACTCTCCTTTCAAATCGTAGGACATAACTCGCATCCATGAAGAAATGCAGATCGAAACATGTTACTAGAACAATCTCACTGTCTGGGTAACTTACCTCAAACATTCTAGATAAAACTTCTAGATCACTTCCATTGCCATGAATATATGTAGTATGATACTATAGACACTCCTCAACTAATTCCATCACCATAGCTAGCCACATATACATCCACAACTCAAAATGCTCTGCTATGGAATGACAATATTATGCATTCTCCAATCTTCTGAATGCCATTTGCATCAATTATAGAACTAATTAGAATAACTGACATTCTTCTAACATCAAGGACAAAAATCCTTTGACATCAATGACAACATATGTTAAAAAATCTCCCCCTTTGTCATTGACATGGAAAACATCAAAATGTTGCTAGCACATGAAGACAAATCTAATGTGTTAGGATAAGGAAATCCCAATAGTCGAAGCAACTTCACATTAAGTTCCACTTTCTCCCCTTAGATAATTTAGCATTTTGAGTTCCATTTCTCCCCCTATGACATCAATGGAAAAGGTCAACTTCTTACTACACAATATGAAAATCTGTCTCCTAGATAGACTTCCCCTGAGTCCATACTTCAACCAATCCTTCTGATTACTCTACTTCTACTCAACTAGGTTTTGAAACACTCTGCAAGACCACCAAGTCTACTTGCAATAGGGAGTAAATTCCCCCCCTCAACCTAATGATTCCTCTAGAATGTCAAATATGAGAGGGATATCTCTCATCTTCTACCTAAAGAACTCAAATGTATTATCATATTCTTCCTTTTTATACTAGGGCCAATTCTCATTCTTCTTTCTTGAAAGGCATAATTGGATCCATCAAAGAGCGATGCCTTGTTTGAAGAAAATCCTTCTTAAGCCACTAAGTGTGCCATCCCGAATCTACCTCAAGCTGTTAAGCTTCTTCAAAGGAACTTAGCTCCAATACAAATTCAAGGGCACACAATATACTGAGAGTGGGGTGAATAAATATATCAAATCTATTTAAAACTCTATAATTCAACATGTATTACCCTTATTCACTTCTCAAAACATGAATCAAAACAACTAATATCAATCAAAAAACATAAATGCACACATTTATATAATGAGAACATCAGATATATGTGGAAACCCAAGATGGGAAAAACCACGGCAAGAAGAGTTGCTTGGACCTACTATCCAAATCTAGCATCACAAAATAATGAATTTCTTACAATCATGAAGTAGGCATTGACCTATCGGAAACACTAATCCCTGATTGTATTTATAGGCACAACCTATTGGGGACACCAATCCCCAATACAAATATTTGAGCACCAACTCAATAAGTAAGACACTAGTCCTATTGGATTACAAAGATGATTTGCAGAACTTCAAGACTGATAACACAACTTGTACTTGATCTGATCAACCTTCAAAAACTCTCCCACACAACAAATGATCTTCTAATATTGGCACAATTGCATCACTCTGATATTCGCATTGAAGCCCTAATTACATAACATCCCAGCAACCACTTCTTCAACATAGGATGTATCCTAGACATCTATATATGAATTATATTTACAGTTACATTTATGTGTCCACCCAAAATATAGAAATAATATCCGTAAGTTAGCCATACCAAAATCCTTAACCAAATGTGACCAAACATGTGATAGTCGGGTCCAATAGCCAACATGCTACTCCAAAATATAGAACACACTACGTGGTTCCCACTATAAACTTATCTAGGTCCAAAGGTCGTCCACATGCTACCTCCGGAAAGCTCACACTACAAGCCTCTGTTACATCGATCTAGAACATCAACTTGGTTAATTAACCAACACAATAACCCTTCTATAACTTCAAACTTTCTACTTAATGAACATCCATTCCGAAAACTCTAGAATAAGATAAAACATGTGTAGACATACTCTCCTTTCAAATTGTAGGACATAACTTGCATCTATAAAGAAATACAAATAAAAACATGTTACTAGAACAATCTCAATGTTTGGGTAACTTAACTCAAACATTCCAGATCAAACTTATGGATCACTTCCATTGACATGAATAAATGTAGTATGATACTAAAAACACTCCTCAACCGATTCTATCACAATAGATATCCACATATACATCCACAACTTAAAATTCTCTAATATGGCATGACACTATTATGTGCATTCTCCAATCTTCTAGATGCCATTTACATCAATGACATAACTGAATAGCATAACTGACATTCTTATGACATCAAGGATAATAATCCTTTGACATCAATGACAATATATGTTCAATAGCCACAAGGGTGTTTCCTTTGTTCATTTTTGTAGTATAGAAGCTATAGAAATGACCATTAGTTGGTTGGATGGTGAGGTCATCTATGGAAAAAAAATTATGTTGAGTTTACTGATTCCAAGGTAGTGCCATCTTAGAATTTAGGGTGAGTTGGAAAGGATGACGATAATTGTGATTTTTTGCATCCAAATTCTTTTGATCCCAACCTATGCTCACCTAGATTTATGTCTTATGGGCATAATGGGTACTCCTTTAGAGTGGGTAGGCCTAATTTATGCATTAGGATTATTGATCAGTCCCTTGCCTCCATTAATAAAACCCAAGGAATTTTGGGTAGGGATGTGAGGGTTGACCTTGAGGCTACCACAAATTTTAGTAATGAACATAAACCTCCAAATAGGGTTCTTGGGCCATCCCATAATGATGTGACCCAAATTTGGGACATCTTGATTTTTTCTTGAAATCACATATATTTAGAAAAATTAACGATCTAAGTCTTCTGAGGGGTTCCATCTAAAGGGTTTTAATTGAAGAGGGTTAGATAAGATCCCTTAGATCAAACCCCCTTGGATAGAACCCCCTAGTCTTAAATCATACACACAATGGAGTCTCCTTCGCACCTATCAAGTCTTAAATCATACATACAATGGAGTCTCCTTCTCACTTGTCAAAATGCTAACAAAAACCACTTTTTCTTTACCTTTTGACGGATCAAATAAAGTCATTTAGAAATTATGTTTTGTAAGTATGTGGCCCTTATTATAATATTTCCAAAAAGTATAATTTTAAATATTTAATTTTATTATCATTTTTATATTTTATTTCTTATAAATGTAGGTTTTCCATTAAACATCAAGGTGTTTGTTTCACAAACATGGAAAAATAAAAAAAATAGAGAAAACAGTCTAAAAAATATGTGTGCACTAGGCATTGATGTCTTTGTTTTAGAAAAAATATAATAATAATTTCAATACATACAAAACAAGTTATGCATTACAACATACACCTATATAAAAATTATAATCTTTGAGTTAAAAAATTAATTAAAAAAATATACATGCAACAAAAATTATGAAAAAATGTTCATGCACTAGATATTGGTGTTACATATCTATATTTTAAAATTATAAAATTATCCTTTCAATAAAAAAGTTATGCATTATGACATAAATATCACTTTTTAAAAATGTTGCTTACTATTAAAAATAAGTTATTAAAAGTTACGCAAAAAAATCACAATTTATTTCCAATTTTTTAAAAATACATATTTAGAATCTACACACAAATCCTCACAAATAAATATTTCACATCATCTCCAAATTATTAATGGTTTAGTATCTATAGGTTTCATAAAGTGAAAAGTTGGTACAAAATGTTGATTTCAATGTCCAACTTTGGCCAAAAAGTGGGACACAGTATTGTGGGTTGACCTTCCCTTTCCCTTTGACAATAATTCATTTGTTGATGAGGGGAAGGTGTTGAGATCTATCAAATTTTTAAGGATTTAGAAATTACCAAGTGAGAGGAGTATTTGATGGATCATGCCTTCATTTGTAAATTTTACATGTTTTGGTAAAATGATTTGAATAAAATGATTGGAAAGCTTAAGTTAGAGGATGAAATATTTATCCATCCATTTACTAGGGGATATTCATATTGGAGTTTGAAGCACTCAGGGATAGAGAGTTAATTTAGAATTTTGGTCCATGGAAGTTCAAGGATAATTTTATGTGAATTAGACCATATTTCCCTCTTTCAATACCAAAAGTGACTCTTTCCCTCCAACTCTTTTCTAGGTTAGGCTACCTTATCTTCCACTCTAGTATTGGTGGAATATTGGTTTGACTGCTATGATCAATGTCTTGGGAAAGTTTGTTTGTTTGGCCAAAGAGGCCATTGAAAAAAATTGCACCACCTTTGCTTGTTTATGTGTGAAGATAGATTTATCAAAGTAATGAATTTTCTCTTAATGTTTGTAATAGTATTTGGAAATAGACAATAGAATATGATAAAGTAAATTTTAGGTGTCAAATTTGTTTCACTTTTGGGAATTCAACTTCCCAATGTAAGAGGAGATATTTTAGAGTGCTCACATACCTACTTGGTGGGATGGGTCGAAACCTCATCACCATTTAATTTATCTTCTTAAACGTCAAATTAGTTGGATTCTAGTTCAAATATTTCCTAATTATTAGGTAGTTTGTATGGATGCTACTCTCTATTCCAAATCTAATCAAGAGTCTAGTGATGACCTTTTAGATCAAGCCATTTCTTCTAAAGAGTGAGAGATAGGTATGGATTTTGGTATTGTAGAACATGTAAGGAAAGGATTTTTTCAAAATAATGGGGATAAAACTTTTCATGTAGGGTTTTGGTGATCCATCAACCCTCCAATTTAGTTATTATTTTTCCATCGAAGTAGGACTCAATGGTGGTATAAAAGGAAAAAAGTGATCAAGAGTGGACTGAGGTTAAGAGAAAGAAAAAGAAAGATCTAGGTTGTAGTATTCACCTTATGTGTTGAAGGTTAGCTATGACACCAAGTCTATTTAAGGAATGAAGATGTGATTACTCTATTTGGGTGAGAGGGATAATCCTTCAAATCTAGTGATAACAATTTTTTCATATCCTTGTTTATGTGTATATGAGAAGACTCTTTATCAACTATAATTTTCTTGGAACGATACCTCACCAATTACTAGTATAGAAAGTTCTAATGGGCTTGATGAATATTTTCCACGAACATATGGTTATGAGTAGTCAACTTGTAGCTATCTTAGAACTTAATTAAGTTATATTATCTTTATTATATCTTTATTTAGTTATTTAGGCTATCCTAGAGCATTTATATTGTTCTCTAAGTCAGCTTGGGTGATATCCTAGGCATAAGTAGGGTATATAGGAGGTAGTGAGTTCCATTTGATCATTAGATTATGAATTTTGTTCTCATTGAAGATATTTGGAGGTTTTCCCACTCAAAGTAGCTTGTTATTCTCAATTATTATCAAGTATTTGTAGAATATTTCATATCACATTCCTCTTTGTGAAAGTTATTTCATTATAAGTGGTATTAGAGCATGATCTTGGCACTGTGAAGGTAAGACATTTTTTACAATTTTGGAGGTCATTTTTGGAAATGCATATATTGCATATATTGACAATTTTTTTCTTGATTTTTGGAGGTTTTTTAAAGACACATTGAAGCATCTACAATCCAAATTTCAAGGAAATTGAAGCATAATTAAGTTATTCATTATAGAATTATAATTTCTACCAAATTTATTTTGGAAGTGCATATCTCTCACATTTTAGAGAATTTTTTCCTATGTTTTAAAGGGTATTTCAAGAATACATTGAAGCATCTATAGTCCAAATTCTATAGGAATTGAAGAAAATTTAAGGGATTTATTACATAATTACAGTTTCCAAAAAATTCACTCTCTAGATTGCAAATCAATTAATTTATTGGATAGTTTTTTGGGAAAGTGTAGCCTAGACCCTGGTAAGTTATAGTTAAATTTTTAGATCATTTTAATTTAATTTGTGCAATTTATTGCAAAATTATTATTTTTCCATCATGACGAGGCTTGCAAAAAGAGGCAAGAAGAATGTTGTCACACTTGGAAAACATCCAAGGATGAGGTAGTAATTAAGGATATTAATCATAATGACAAAATCAAAATGGTTAAGGAATAAATTTTATTAGTGAAGAAAGAGACAAGGGAGGATATGCATCGCTTGACAAGAGATATATATCTCCTAATGTGAGATATATTGAACATGCAAAGCATGTTGAATAATATAAATATTTTAATAAAAAATAAATCAAGATCACACATTAAGGTCTCAAGCAACCAAGGTGGATCATCTGGAATAACTAATCTAGATCTAAATGCTAATATTCATATGGGATCTAGGACCTTGTTTCCAAAGGTGGATATGCATAAGTTTGATGGAAAGGATCCACTTACTTGGATATGGATATTTTTTTGATGTGCATCAAATACCAAGTGCACAAAAGGTGGCAATGTCTTTCTTATGTATAAAACTAGAAAAATTCATTTGGTATATGTTATCATGGAATCTAGCAGTGCTCGATTCACAGATAACCCCCCTACGAAAACTTGTTCGTTTTGTAGATTCATGATATTCAAGCATGCAAAATGAGGAATTTTTTTGATTGCCTTCGATGCGCGGTCCAAAATCTCAAATAGTTTGTTTGATTGTTCCCCTCCGTCCATCTCTTGAAGAGCTTCAAAACGAGCATCTCCGTAAACTCTCAACCCTTGAGAGTTAGTAAAATTGTCAAACATGTTGGAGCGCTAATTTTCAGTGCTCCTACATGTTGCCTTAATAAGTTTAACTCCAAGTGTTGGAGCACTAAAAATTAGCGCTCCTACACTTTTTTGCCTTAGTCAAAGTTGCACAAGTGGTGATTTTCACCACTAGTGTAATTTTTGGTCTTTAAAGTCTTCTTCATGCACAGGCAGTGATTTTCACCACCAGTGCATTTTTTGCTTTTTTCCTCCAAACTTAACACCGTCATTAATGACCTTGTTAAAAGTATTTTAAGTAACTTTTAAGCTAATCTCATCTTGTTCCATAATTCGCTAATCTTCTCCCTCCTCGAACAACTCTCTCTCCAACTTCCAGTGAATTCGAGTTTGAAGATTTCTTGGACTTTCGAGCTATGCTTCAATTTTTTTCAGGTGTGCCTTCGTTTTCTTCATCCCTGTCATTTTCTGTATGTAATCCTTTTCACATCTAGGTTTTTAATATTTCTATTTGAATATTTTTCACCTAGGGTTTGTGGTTTTAAATATACATTTCTTTGTTTTGTTTTACAACCTTGTTCTTCGTGTTTGTTCTTGTTTCTCTCAACATGCCCTGGCTTGTTCCCTTCACCACTTACTCATCTTCTTTTTGGCTTTATTATTAACTCGCCACCGATCCTCATCTTGTTCGAGTGGTGAATTTTATTCACCACACAACCTCTATTGGATTTCAAATGGTCCAACAAGCTTTTTCGCCGCTCCAACAAATAGGCGAACTTCCCCTCAATGCAAGAGTGGTAAAAAATTTTGCTCTTGCACTATCAATTATCTCTAACATCGACTGTTAAGGCAATGAAATTCACCGCCATTACACCAACATCTACCTTATCCTTCAATACTAAGGTGGTGTTTTCATTTGCTATTACATTGGAGATTTTCACAAATCCACATGTAGGAGCAGTGAAAATCACCACTCCTACATGTAGTACCTTGTTCCTTCAATGTCCAAGTGGTAAAAAATCCCGCCCATGCACTTCCAGTTTTTCCAAGTGTGAGAAGACATGTCAAGGCGTTGATTTTCAGTGCCTTGACACTTTTGACATATCAAATGCAGAAACATGTAGGAGCACTGAAAATCAATGCCCCTACATGTAAATTAGCATCTCAAGATGTAGGAGCGCTGATTTTCAACGCTTCTACACAAATGGCATTTTTTCCTTCTAACACTCCGAAATCACTCTGCTTGTGCTCCGAACCCTGTTTCTTCACCCATGCTCCATTTTCTGTGCCAAATTGCTCGCTTCACTCTTGCTCCAAGTTGCTTGATTTCCTCACACTTCCCAATGCTGCTTTTCCTCCTAACATGAGTTGATTCACTACTCCTACAATTTCTCTCAAGATCTTGTCAGGTGATCCCGAAGGTGATATCTTTTGATCTTGGTGCTTCTAGATGACAGCAAAAAATCCTCCATTGTCTTCTAAGAAAGAGGAAAAAATGAAATATAAATACCAGAGTATCTTTCTACCTACCGTGGTGATCTCTGTTGGAAATAAGATGCCATTTAATTGCAATCCTAAACATTATTTCATGTATCTCCAAAGTCCTTGGAAAGTGTTCCCTAAACACTAGGATTAGAAAGAGATTAAATTCGAATTAAATGAACATGTAAACTAACATTTGTAATTAATTCTAAATGATAGGAACATGTGGAGACGCCCAAGAAGAGCTCCTACAAAATAGGAGAACATGGGGCGCCCACATGGAAGGTGGAAATCACCTTGAGTTAAGTTAATTGTTTGGAGTAAAAGATAACACTTTAGTAATGCATGTAAAAATCCTAGAAGTTAGGGATTGATGCTTACATGCATGGAGTTTAGTTCAGTTTAGTTATGGTTCAGTTATCTTCAGTTGCATGTAATTAGTTTTAGTTGAATGCTAGTTGACTTCAGTTGACTTGGAATGCATGACTAATGAATTGAACTGCATGACAAATAACATGTGATACATTCAGTTAAGTGGGGATGATCAATCATCCATGGTATTTGCATGAATGGTGGAGAGATATATGTTTCAGTTAACAAAGATTGACTTGGACCCACCTTGGGTGCCCAAGTTGGCATCTTGGAGTTAACACTTTTGCATGATAATATATTTTATCAGGCTGAGTTAGGTGGGCCCATTCTTGGGCATCGACTTTGAGGATAAGCTTAGAAGATATCTTCAGATGTTGAGTTATGACTCTAGTTTGGGATGCCCAAATGGATGGACTTGTTTTGACATTGTTCTTCATGGTAGGACTCTACTTGCAAAGAATAGGCATGGGTTTTGTGAGATAAGCATTGTGCTTTGTAATTGTAAATTGCAAACTCATAATTGTATATATATTGCAGCAAGTTAAAGAGAGTTTTATCAGATTTTATTGTAGGTTGTGAAGAAGAATTGTTGAAGGAAAAAGAAGCATCTCAAGCAAGGATTGGAATTATTGTAATCTTATTCTGAGATTAAATAATACATTGATTCTTGGTGGAGTTTTTTACCGAAAGGGTTTCTCCATGGTATATGTTGTGTAACTTCTTTCTTCTGGTCTTATTCTTCTACAATCTTCTATCTACTTCTATAAATGGTAAAATGAATTAAGCAAATAATCGTCCAAAAATAAATTGTAACAAAGAATACTTAATTAGATCTACAATATAATAGTTTTACAAGTTTTAAAGCTACATAATTACCTCCATTTTTCAACATTTGGTATCAGAGCTAACGATTGGGAAGATTTTGGGATGCCTTTCTCTTAAAAGTTTGAAGGTTTTTTGGCTGTAGTGGGAGATTTTACTATTGTGTTATTGCTGATTTTGGAAAACAAGTTTGTTACAATGAGTTTTAATTCTCATTTAGATATTGAAAGATTCAATGGATCTAATTATGAGATGTGGAAACTAAAAATGGAGGATCTCCTTGAAGAGAGAGATCAGTGGTTAGTTGTTGGTAATGAGACAAAGTCACATACAATGATGTCAGACGAGGATTGGGATAAGCTTGATAAGAAGGAAGGAGGGACCATAAGATTATGTCTTGCTGATGTTGTTCTCTTGAATGTTTTAGAAGAAACTATTTCATATAAATTTTGGAAGAGAATAGGTGATATTTATCAAACTAAAAGTCTTACTAATAAGTTGTATATGAAAATACAGTTGTATTCTTTAAAGATGAAAGATGGTGATTCTGTTGCAAATCATTTGAATGCTTTTAATTTGATTCTAAGTCAGTTAGCATCTGTAGATGTAAAGCTATAAGATGAAGATAAATGCATATTGTTTTTGTTCTTTACCAAAATATTGGGAAAATCTAATTGTTGCTATCAGTGGTAGTGGTGTAGATCCGAAGATGGACAATATAATTCCTACTCTCCTATTAGAGGAGATGAGGAGGAAGTCTAAAAAAAAAATACAAGATGCCTTGTTTGTAAAAGGTAGGCCTGAGAAGAAGGAACCTAAGGGAGATAAGGAAGGGAAGGGTAAGTTAGAAGGACAAAGTAAGGTGAAGTGTTAGAACTGTGGTAGACTGGGACATGTGAAGAAGGATTGTAAGAACAAGAAAAAGAGTTCTGATTCTTCTACAGAGGAATCCTCAGATGATGGTAATCATGCATTGATCATTTCATGTAAAAATGTTGGTGGTGAATCTTTGCTTGATGTTAAAGAGTGATCTTCATGATGAGGATGGTAGTCATGATTCCATGTGTAGCTCGTACCACAGTTCAGTGGGAGTTGTTGGCAGTGACATGGGTGCATCATTGGTAAGGTTATTTTCATGTGATTGGGGATATGGTTTATTTTTTCTTGGTTTAGAGTGGTTGCTATTATGTCATGGTTTACTCTTGATATGCATTTAGAGTTTGGCATGGTACTTGTTCTCTTGAGACTAGGATGTATATATGTTATGGTGCATGTGATCTCCTAGTAGGAGATAGTTAGATCATGTCATGTTTATGTTCCTGATTCATGATTGGAGCTTTGAAATTGATCTTGTGTAGTTCTCTTAAGTATTGGGTACATTAATCATTTTATTGATTACTTCATGATAGTGCTATGTTGCATTTGGAGTTTGGCATGGATTGGTTGGTTACAGGTCCTCATGGATACCTGGAGAAATAGGTGAGGCTTGAGTTCTCTTATGCTAAGAGATATATGTTGGAATGGTTACTTGTAAGAAAATATTTTTCAATAGTAAAGACCAAGAAGCCTACACCTTGGTTGGATGTGAATTCAACACACTCAGTGGTTTCACATGCCTCCAAAGAGGTAGTTTGGTTATAGAGACTTGGGAAAGGTATTTTTTTTAATTGCAAGTAAGTTAAACTTGAATGTGATAGTCAGAGTGCTATTTTTTTAGCCAAAAATCCTATGTATCATGCTCATACTAAGCATGTTGATGTTTAGTACACTTTTTGCGAGAAATGGTTGAGAGTGGGAAGGTATTAATTGAGAAAGTTGATACTTTAATTAATGTTGCAGATTATCCGATGAAACCAGTTCCTACAGATAAGTTCTCTTGGTTTTGAGTATTAATCATTTGCTTGGAGCTTCATGATTATGCAGGTTACATTTGAAGTTGGCATGGATTGATTAGTTGGTGCAGGAAGGCCATTGGCCTTGTTTCATGTACTTGAATTTTAATAACGATTCCTTGTTTAGAATAATTATAATGTATAATGTCAAGTGGGAGAATGTTGGAAATAGGATGCCATTTAATTATAATTGTAAACATTATTTCATGTATCTCCAAAGTCCTTGGAAAGTGTTCCCTAAACACTAGGATTAGAAAGAGATTAAATTCAAATGAAATGAACATGTAAATTGACATTTGTAATTAATTCTAAATGATAGGAACATGTGGGGACACCCAAGAAGAGCTCCTACAAAATAGGAGTACATGAGGTGCACACATGGAAGGTGGAACTCACCTTGAGTTAAGTTAACTATTTGGAGTAAAAGATAACACTTCAGTAATGCATGTAAAGATCCTAGAAGTTAGGGATTGATGTTTACATGCATGGAGTTTAGTTTAGTTTAGTTTAGTTTAGTATCAGTTTAGTTCAGTTTAGTTATGTTTAGTTGCATGTAGTTAGTTTCGGTTGAATGCTAGTTGACTTCAATTGACTTAGAATGCATGACTAATGAATTGAGTTGCATGACATATAAAAAGTGATACATTCAGTTAAGTGGGGATGATCAATCATGTATGGTATTTGCATGAATGGTGGAGAGATATGTTTCAGTTAACAGAGATTGACTTGGACCCACCTTGGGTGCCCAAGTTGGCATCTTGGAGTTAACACTTTTGCATGATAAGATATTTTATAAGGATGAGTTAAGTGGGACCATTATTGGGCACAAAATTTGAGGATAAGCTTAGAAGATATCTTCGGAATCAACGTTGAGTTATGAATTTAGTTTGGGATGCCCAAATGGATGGACTTGTTTTGAAATTATTCTTCACAATAGTACTCTACTTGCAAAGAATAGGAATGGGTTTTATGAGATAAGCATTGTGCTTTGTAATTGTAAAATCTTTTGAGTTTACAAGGCTCATTATTATCTATATATTATAGCAAGTTGAAGAGAGTTTTATCATATTTTATTGCTAGTTGTGAAGAAGAATTGTTGAAGGCAAAAGAAGAATCTCAAGCAAGGATCAAAATTATTGTAATCTTATTTTGAGATTAAATAATACATTGATTCTTGGTGGATTTTTTTCTCGAAAGGTTTTCTCCATAGTATATGTTGTGTAACTTCTTTCTTCTGGTCTTATTCTTCTACAATCTTTTGTCTACTTCTACAAATGGTAAGATGAATTAAACAAATAATCATCCAAAAAGAAATTGTAACAAAGAATACTTAATTAGATCTAAAATATAATAGTTTTACAAGTTTTAAAACTACATAAATACCTCCATTTTCAACAATCTCAAAGGTGGATGAAATCAAGGACAACAAGTTGGTCATCATGACCTCAAATAATTTGTAATGAGAATTCAACAAAAGCCCTTGGAAGACAACTTGAGAGCCATTGTCCACAACAATTTGCACCTGGTGTCCAGATTCCCGACTTCTACTCATAATACAAAGTTTGTTCTCTAGGTTGCATCTCACTACATTAGAGATAGCAAAAGTGTAATAGACTCCTCAGGACAAGTCATGATGAGATTGGATCTTGAATTCTTTGACATTGTTTTTCGGGTTCCCCACATGGAACAATACACAAAGATTTCAATGCAATAGGCACAAGAGGTTTATGATGCAAATCCAACTAAGGCTAAAATTTTGATTAACAACAAATGGTTGAAAACACTTAGGCCCACTATCTCAAGATGGCCAAAGGGGCTTCCTCGAAGTGACTTCAAAGAGGATGTTAGGGATATGATTACTCTTCTGAGGAGGGTTAAAGGATTGCCTAAGTCATCTCATTTTCAGGAATGGATGTATGAATACATTCAGATCATCAGGAGAAAGAAAGCTCATATTGATTGGGGAACCCAAATCAGTGATGAAATTCACGAGCAATTGATAGATGTGCCAACCACTTTGAATTTCTACATGACTTCTTATTTGGTGTATGTTGTTGTTGCAATGAGGAAATTCCTAGGGTTATCTACAAAGGGAAACTGACATTTTGTACCTATATATGAATATTTTTATCAGTTGAAATTGAAAGAAATTCTTCATCATTTCAAGAAGGTCACATATGCCTTCTTTGCACCTTTTCTTTTCAGTTTTGATCCAACTCTCAAAAAGAAGAGAGTGTCAGATGAGGCATACAAAGTGGTGAGTAAGGTTGGTTGTATCTTTTTGCAATTTTTGACTTTCACTTATATGAGGGTAGGTTTCTATACTAGGTGCCCTTACAGGTTGCCTAGATATCCCTTACATAAGTGGATACTCATGGAGCTATGTAGACAGCTGATATCAGTTTGCAAGGAACGCATGAGAATTCACAAACTGGGCTTAAGTTCCCACTAACAATTGGAAGGTATACTATTCATAGTGTACAAAAGGAAAATTTAGTCTATGTAGAGATGCAGATTGTAACTATTAGGAAATACAAATATAGATTTGACTTTGATTACCGGTCCATGTGAAGAGAAAATTGAAAAAGGATCACATGCATGTCTATCGTTTTGAAGACATATGGGCTGATTGCAGGGATGAAGAAGACATCCACAAAATGGAATTTTGCAGACTAACAGTTGAGCAAATTAGAGAGTTGGGTGTGGCTGATCTACCAGAGGATTTCCAAGATCCCGACGACATCCTAAACTATTCCTATGAAGAAAACGAGATTGCTAAAAGGCCCTTACCTCCAATTCAATGGTCTAAAAAGGAAAGTATCTCTATCAGGGAAAGGATCACTCCCATCTTGCACAACACAACAAAATGGTTGCATAAACACAATTTCCAAACGAAATATTTCAAGATCGAATCAGAAGGAGAAGTACTAGGAGCAGAAACCAGTCAACAACCATAACTCCACCCAAAGAACAAACAAGCAGCTATTCCCTCTTCTTCCTGAAGAGGTCCTAGAATCAAGTTCACTATTGGCAAGAAAGTTACACAAGCTGTTGAAGAACAAGAGGCAACAAAGTCTGGACCTACACATGCAAAAGGAAAAGAGGTTGCTTTTGAGGAACAAACTTCCGAAGAAGAAGGAAATGAAAGCGAAGAATCTTCAGAAGAAGAGTCTACATCAGAAGAAAAGTCTGTAGAAGAAGAGGAATCTAAAAAAGATGAAGGAGAAAAAGAAGGTAATGGAGAGGAACCTAGGAATGATGATGAACAACAACTATCTCCTCATGAGAACATTGTTGAAGATCTTCCTCGAACGTCATCACCCATAACTTCAAATTTTCCTCATAAACCTCCCAATCCTAACACTCCTCTGCCTCCTCTTCCTACATCACCTCCTCCCACATCTACCATACATGTAGTGGATGTTTCTCATCCCCTACAACATCAACCATCCTTACCACTCCTCCTACAGTTTCAAATCTAGAAACTATTGATAACTTATTGAGCTCTCTGTCATCCATCCCAAGTTTGTCATCTCCATCTTTTGAAATTTCATCTGAAGCTGAATTCGAAATATTTATGAATGAATCTTTGTAGAGTCAACTTGGTATGCAGTCTACTAGAGTAATCATGATAGATACTATCCTGATTGTTACCATACCAATCATTTCTACAGTGGCAACTGTGGCAAAAGAGTTGAAAGTGAGTCAAGAAGCATACGCTTCCTCCATTCCTCCTTGGTTGGTCTCTCAAGTATCGAAGTGAAAGAAAAAAATGATCTCTCTAGAAGAGCTCGATCTTGAAGAGATAGCCCCTCCAAAAGCCAAGGGGAAGAAAAAGGTGAAGGTACATTCAAGGCTTCATGTTGAAAAAACTGGTCATAAGTTTGTAGAGATTAGTCTACCCCCACAAGAGGAAGGCAATGTAAACATGAAGGACTACACAGCCACGAGATTCTAGCTTGAAAAAGTGACAAATGGAAGTGTAAAGGTAGATGCACAGGTGGTCCTAGATGCCTTAGCAGGAAGGCTTGACAAGATGGAACAAGCCCGAAATATGTACAAGGACAAGGTTGAGCGTTATGCAGCTGTTTTAAGGAAATTAGCGGGCTCTTTAGGAAATGTACAACCTTTGGCTATGGTAAGCCTTGAGGATCCAACAGTGAAAAAGGAAAAGAAGTTTGTATATAAAGGTAAAGTGTTGTATGATTTCATTGATGAAATAATAGAACATGGTTCACAAGTCATAGTTGCTATGGATGAGAAGGCCGCTTAGATAGCCAAGCTAAAATCAGAGCTTGATAAGGAAGAAAGCACACTTTCCCAAGAGAAAAAAGAAATGGAGAAATGCCTCTTGTTTTGTTCATGAATGAAAGAGGAAAATCTAAGTAAGTTGGTGGAAGTTGGGGTAATTCCCGACAAAGAGAAATATGTGGAGGTAAGAGAATGCCTCAAGCACCGCATTCAAGTGATCAAGTCTCTTATTGATGATATCCACCAAGTATAAGAATATGTTGAAGGACATCATGTTATCCTTGAAAATGGAGTTAAGGAGTTACCAGGAAAACTCCTTGATGAAGATCATATTTTCCTCCCAACCAATGAACTTTCACAGATCTACAAGGAAGTTGTCATGAAGCAAGTGGAGGATGCAATATTTTTAAAGACATCCATGCATACAATTTGTGACATACGACTTTCTCTTGATAATCTCAAGATGCATCTTGACAGATGCAAGAAGATTCACTCATTTTCCAAAAGATCTATCACCAAGTTCACCCTTTATGGATTACATTGTTGGTCCAGATGAGGCATTCATCCTGGAGAAAAATAAGAGATATGAAGACTTTCGTGCCCAATGCAAGGAACCATGAAGACTTCTTTTCATCTCCATTGTTAGATAGTTTTTTCTTTCATTTACACATTTTGTAAATAGTTCTCGACATCTTATATGTCTTATTTTGAGATGTAATTGCATGTAAAAACAAAGATGTTTTCCCAAAAATATGGACAACATCTTTGAATAACTCGACTTGTTAGGTGAGATTTTCCTAAATTAGCTCACCTAACTTTCCTAATTTTTCTCATCTACTTTTCTTAGATTTTCTCTTCCCTCTCTTTTATAAATAAGAGGGAATTCTTTTGTAATCTTTATCTTTTATCTTTAACAACAAAGTGTTGCCCATTTTGAGAAGCAAATACATGAAAATTTGTGTTCATCTTTGTGTATCTATTTTGATCAATAAAGAAGAAAGTTACATACCAGACTTTGTGTTGGATCAATTGTCTTTTGGATTTGATTAATATTGGCAACAATTAGTGTGTGAGATCTAAGGGCTTTGGATAAATCTGTGTAAACTTTGTGTTGCACTCTTTAATCAGATTTGTGATACTGTCTGGATAACTATTGGTGGATTATCTACATGACTTTGTGCTTGTAATTGTTCATGCTATTTGTGGAATTGTTGTGTTGTATCTAGAAGACTTTGTACTTTTAATATGATACTTGTTACATATCTCAAGGGTCAATTGGAGAAAAGCTACAGAATGACTTTGTGCCTTCATGAGCTTTTCTTTCTTATTTTATTGTTTATTATTATCATGCTGGTATCTCTAAGCTTTGCTTTGACAAGATAGAGATATCAAAATTATTGCTTTGTTTTTAGTTTAAGGTTGTATTGAATAAGAACTACCAACCGTGAAGCATTGTAAAACATATTCTCTGAAAAAAGAGAGAAGTATGAATGTGACACACCCCCCATCTCATAATTGTAGTGTACATTTTGTGAATACTTAATTAGTTTTACTTAGTTTTAGTAAGCAATAAGAAGGGTGCCTCCCCTTTCTGAGAGGAGAGATTACATCTCACACAGCTGTGGTTGAAATCAAGGTTGTGTAATCTCTTGAAAAGGGATTACATAATTTTCACCCAACAGTATCGATGGCTATATTCTCAATGAAAAAAAAAGACCTCATCATCTCATGGTCATTCTTTATAGAGGAGTTACAATCACAATATAACAATAGTGTGGCCAATAACTTCTTTATCCAACTAGCTAAACTTCAAAACATAGGAATAGTCAAAGACTACATTCATTAATTCCAAAATCTATCCTTGAGGGTGAATACACTTATAGAGGAGAACTTGAATGAATTATTTTGGGGGTTCTCAAGGATCACATCCAACATGATGTACACATGTTTAGTCCTAACTCTATGTCCAAGTCTTCTATTTTAGCTCATAAGGTAAAGAAGAATTATTTAATTCCTAGAAGGAAATATGTTAATGGGATAAGAATGAAAGGCTTCTCAACACCTTCACTCCCTCCACCTACTATATTGACACTACAAAAAATTGAGGAGAATCAAGAAAAAGGGTTATGTTTTAATTATGATAGCAAATACAATAGAGGACTTAAATGTAATGAGAAGAAATTATTCTATATTGAAGGTCCAAGTTAGGAAGAAGAGGAGGAGCCAATATTAGAGGGTGACAAGGAGTTAGAGGAGAAATCACAAGATCCCCAACCAATCATTTCTTGTGATTTACTCTAAGCTTTTAGCACCCGAAAAAATATTAAGGTAGTGGGTTTCTTAAAGAAAGAGAGAGTAACATTATTGATAGACTTAGGAAGCACTCATAATTTCATCATAAAAAGTTGGCTAATCATATACACACACAAACATACCTCCATATTTTCAAGTTTTGATTGTAAATGGGGGTACAATTAGCTATTTTGGGAAATGCCACAACATTAAATTATCCATGGGAGATTATCATATTGATTTCCCAATATTTTTTTATCTCCACGGGTGCAACAAATATTATTTTTGGGAGTACAATGTCTTACTACTCAGGACACAATTGAGATGAACTTCTAGGAATTGTTCATGAGATTTCACTCATAAGGAAAGATGGTAGGGATAAGAGGGTTGTGTGCTAAGTCCCCACAAATGGTAAGATCTCATCAAATTCAAAAGTTTCTTAAGAAAGGATTTGATGGATTTGTGGTCTAGTTATTTTCTTTAGAAGCATATAAATCAAATGCTCCCACCCATCCATATTTACAACCAATTATAGATCATAACTCAATGGTTTTTGAAGATATGCCTAAAGGAATGTCTCCCAAGAGGGATCATGATCATGCCATACAATTAGTGCAATGAAGCCAACCCCTCAAAATTAGGCCTTATAGGTACCCATATATACAAAAAAGTGAGATTGAAAAGATTGTTAAAGAGATGTTAGAGGCATAAATTATTAGACATAGCTATAGTGCTTACTCCTCTTCCATGGTGATGGTGCATAGGAATGATCAAACTTGGAACATGTGCTTAGACTACAGAGTGATCAATATGTACACCATCAAAGATAAGTTTCCTTTTCCAATCATTGATGATTTACTAGATGAATTGAATGGATCTATATTTTTTTTACAAAGGATATTAGATCAGGTTATCACCAAATTTGAATTAAGGAAGAATATATTATCAAGACAACATCTAGGAATCATGAGGGTCATTATGAGTTTTTAGTGATGCCATTTGGTCTTACTAATGCACCATCTACATTTAAAAGTTGGATGAACTCCATCTATAAGAAATTTTTGAGGAATTTTTTATTAGTGTTCTTTGATGACATATTGAATTATAGCAAGACGTGGGAGGAAAATTTATAGCATGCAAATCAAGCATTACAAGTTCTCAAAGACCACTATCTCTATGCTAAGCCTTCCAAGTGTGCTTTTGGTCTCAAAGAGGTGGAGTACTTGGGACATGTAGTTTCACATGAAAGAGTAAGGGTGGATTTTTAAAAAATAAAGGTTATCATGGAATGGATTATTGCCAAAAACATCAATAAATTGAGGGGCTTCTTGGGATTGACCAGATACTATAGAAGATTTGTGAAGAACTATGGCCACATAGTAGCACCCCTCACAAATCTATTAAAGAATGATTCTTTTCAATGAAATGAGTTAATTAATACAACATTTGAGAGATTGAAGGAGGCTATGTGTACTACTCTAGTTCTTGCTACTCCACGATTCACCAAGGATTTTATTATAAAATGTGATGCTTTAGGTAATAACATAGGAGCAATTTTCACGCAAGAGGGTCAACTCATTAATTTTGAGTCGTTAATTAAAGGGTAAGAATAAATCAAACATATTTGTGAGAAGGAAATACTAGCTATTCTTCAATTAGTAAAACAATGGAGACTATATCTAATGGGCATAGACTTCAAAGTTAAGATGAATCATGATAGCCTAAAATATTTTTTTGGAACAAAAATTTATTTTTGAAGAACAACAAAAATGGGTCACTAAGATGTTGGGGTATGACTTTGAGATTGTATATAAGAAAGGGAAGGAAAATATTATGTAAAATGCATTATCTAGGGATGATGAGAATGATTAAGCTTTATTATGTTCCATTTCAATAATACAAGCAGATTGGGTAACAAAAGCCAAACTAGAGTGGTAGAATGTTGTTGCTACAAGTAATCTCATTAAATAGTTATAGAGTGATATTGATAGTTTAGATAAATTTTGTTGAAATGGAGATGCTTTGTGGTATAAAGAACAATTATATGTAAACAATAATTCCACTATTAAACAAAATATTCTCACAAAGCTTCATCAGTTTCTAGTGGGAAATCATTTAGGAGTTTTGAAGACAACATTGAATCAAGCAAGACTTCTTTTAGGAAGGAATCAAAGGGGATGTTAAAAAAATTGTGGTTGAATGTATAATTTTTCAAAGAAATAAAGGTGATATAATTAAGACACTAAAAAAATTGTGGTTGAATGTATAATTTTTCAAAGAAATAAAGGGGAGACAATTAAGACACCCAGTCTCTTGCAACCCTTGGTTATTTGTAGCCAACGTTGGGAAGATATTTCCATGGACTTCATCACATGGCTTCCAAGATCTAAGGGTAAGAATGCCATCACAGAAGTGGTGGATCACCTTATTAAATAAGTCTATTTCATTGCATTATTACATCCTTTTACAACAAGTATAGTGGCAAAAGATTTTTTGGAGAATATAGAAAAGCTACATGGTACACCTAAGGCTATTGTTAGTGACTATGATCTTATCTTTACTAGTAACTTTTGGACATATTTATTCTCAATTTGACTACTCAATTGGCTCATAGCTCTTCATACCATCCTCAATTTGATGGGAAAATTGATGTTGTTAATGTGTTTAGAAGGGTATATATGTTGTTTCACTTCAAATAAGCAGTCTTAATAAGTAGATTGGATACCAATAACAAAATTGTGGTATAACAATTTCTTCCATAGTTCATAAAATAATTTTCATTTATGACACTAGATGGATATCATCTTCCATCACATCATCATTGAGGGTGTCCAATGTCAAAAAATACACATTAATGAAAATTCCAAATGGATATCATCCCCATCCATCAAAACATGTAAAAGTCTAATGCCGAAAAAGACTTTTTAGAAATGTTTCTTTGATCATGCCATCCACATCATAATTGGACATAATATCCCTACACAAACAATATTATCGGAGCTCAATGAAGATGGAAGAATCATATTGGAACCATAGTTCATTCTTCAGACACATAAAGAAGTTGAGGACTAAAACAGTCATCGAGTATCTCATCCATTGGAAGAATCTACTAGTTGAAGATGCTACATGGGAGGATGAATAGTTCATTCAAAAGCATCCACACTTGATTAGCATTGAGGACAATGCTTCTTTGAAGAGGGGGCATGCTACACCCTTAATATTAGAGTATACATAAGGTTTATGAGTAGTCAATTTGTGGCTACCTTAACTCTTAATTAAGATATTATCATTATTATATTCTTATTTAGTTATTTAGGTCAGCCTAGAGCTTGTATGTTGCTATCTAAGTCGACCTAGGTAATATCTTAGGCATAAGTAGAGTATATATAGGAGGTAGTGAGTCTCATTTGATAACCAAATTGTGAATTGTGTTCTCATTGTAGATATTTGGAAATTTCCCCCTTGAAGTGGCTTGTTATTCTCAATTATTATCAAGTAGTTGCAAAATATTTCATATCATATTCCTCTTCGTGCAAGCTATTTCATTACAACCTCTCTTTTTGAATAGTTCATGAGTCCCAACAGGTTTATAAACAAATAAATTATTTTTATTTAAAATAAAAATAGTCAAATAGTAAATATGCCTCTTTCCTATTCACAAATTGGTAAACCTTATAGTTTTCTAGATGTTGTGGGGAAATACAAATAATTTAAAAAACATGGACTCTAAACACAAGTAGAAAATATAAACCACACAAAGGGGCCAAGAGCCTAGCTCGATTGGCTAAAGAATCCTATTGTAGGCAAGAAGTCACGAGGTCTAGTCTTCCCCCAAACTCGTGGTGCTGGAGGGCATGTCGTGCCAGCACCACGGTCAAGTGAAATTTTTTTACCAGGTTCAAGATCATTTAACATCTCTTGGTGCTAGGTTCCTGTTATTCTCTCTCACCCATGTTAAAACCTGTGAATATACCAATCTCTGTTTGACCTTAGAAATTTGGATTTTATTTGAAGAACTATTTTTACTTAGGTAAAGAGATTTTATGTAGTGAATGATTATTTTATTTTTCTATTTAAAATTTATATTTTATAATTTACTTAAGAGTTATTTTATTTTACTTTACAATTATTTAAAAACTAGTATAGATATCTTAAATACTTCTATCTAAAATAATTTAATTTTTTAAAATTATTTGTTATATTGGATAATTATCAAACATGTATATGTTTTTTTATTCTTTATATTTAGTTTGACACTATTCTTTTTTTGAAACATTTATTATTATTTTAAATTTAGTATGTCAACTCTTTATTTAGTTTAATTTGTTTTTGTTAATTATTTTATTTTTATTTATTTTTTTAAGACTATATTATTCAAATATATATGCATTGTGTTTTAGATTTTATGTATATTTTTTAAGACTATTTATTTAGTTAAGAATTGTTTTATTTACTTTATAACTATTTTATTTAGTTAAGAGTTTATTTATTTATTTAAGAGCTATCTTATTATTTTTAATAGTTTTTTAACATGGTCATGTCATGCAAAACTCAACATAATAAGATAAAACAATTCTTAAATATTCTAAAGTAAAATATGGTAATTTTAAATTGATAAACTCTTACATTTTTAGATAGATGTATTTAATATGTCTATTAGTTAAAGAGAACCTCCATTATACAATGGCGACAAACTTGGTACAACTATGTCACATTGAACATGATTTGTTGTTTTTTGGTGTAACTTGTTCGACATCAAGGGTCTTTTTTTCACATTAAACTTTTTCATGTGATCGGTGATGCTGATGCGACACGCCCTATGGTACCACATGGATTGGGGGAGACTAGGCCTCGTGGCCTCTTGCCTGCAAAAGGATGCTTTAACCACTCGAACTAGGCCTCCCACCCCATAAAGTTAAACATTAACGACTTTTATAATTGTTCTAATAAAATAGACCAAAAAAAATACCTATTTTTATAAATCACATCAGAGAAACACCTACCCAACACCATCAATAATATGTTTTAGAGTATTGCTAGATATTTCCCTATCCTGAAAGTGACCGGTTTTGTCCGCATTATTGTGATGATTAGGAAAGTACGACAAGAATAATTGTTGTACTGTTGTACACGTCGGACAATTAATCACGTGGAAATGTGTTGCAGAAAAATCGGATACGCGTGCCACCTCAGCAGCTTGAAAAACATAACCACACTGTCGGCTAACGCAAATCCAATGTCGAAAAAGACACGTTTCTGAAAATTCCAATGCCGGAAAACACACATTTCTGACTAAGCAAATGAGTTGTTTTTACTTGCAAATTCGTTTTCATTTATCTAAGTTAATGAGCTGTCAATATTATTTTACAACTTAAATTAATAAAAATACACGCAGGGTCTCCCATATTGTTCCATGTCAAATATATTTTAAATTATGCTTCACTTTCCTTATGAAATAAACATTTTTTAATATTTTGAGATTTATTATTGTCCTCATGAATCATGCCTTTTTTTAAGTCAATAATAAAGTTAGGTAGATCAGTTATGTTTTATATCATTTACAGGTTTGTTTTGTTATCTATAATATGAAAGTACGAGCCTATGTTGATATTGGTTGAGAGTCAAGGATTGAGGGGTATCCATTCCGTCAAAGTGGTCCGAGGTACAATCTCAGCGTCATCTCTTATATCATATCTCCAAGGGTTTGAACTTTAATGAACGACATAATCAAGAAATGTATTGTCTGCATATTCTCGTTAAATTATCTAAAAAATATTGTTAAAAAAAATTAGACTAAAACATGTACATCATGACATGTATTATCAAATTTTAATGATAATTGATTTTTTCTTTAATATATTTTATGAAAATATATGTTTTTTTTCCACTTTTTAAATATAAACTTCATCCAATAATACTTCACAAATAATAGATTAAAAAAGACCATCATTATATAATACTATAAGAACTATTAAAAGATGCTCATCAACTAAAATCATCTCTTCTAATTGTCTTATTTATTTTAAGTACAAACATATTTTAAAATTTTAATTAATCTAATAAGAAAATCTAAATTACTAACTTGTGACTGTGATTATTATTAATGTATAATCAAAGTATTGTCAAAGTCAACAAACATATTGGGACATTTCAATTTTAAATTTGTCAAGCTATATCTTAAAGAGATTGGATCTTTTTGTGACTAATGGGGTCTCCCCAACTTTCAATAGAAATTATGGCAACAAGTTTGTTCATAATTCAAGTGTCTTCTAGTGATACAAACTAATCATTAGAAATCACCATGATGGTGCCTCATTTCTTATTGTCAAATGCCATAACTTCCTCAAGGATTGGAAGTTGTGGAATGACAATACATTTTCCCTAAGATCAATATGTAGAGCCCTACCTTCCAAGACTTTTATTTGATAATGCCAATTCTTTAATTTGTTTCATATTGTCTTTGTTTTCTAGTCACTTTTACTCTGTTTTTATGATATGTAAGTACATTGTTCTAATATTCTTTTTAAATTAATAATCTCTTTAAATTTTTACAAAATTTATTCTAAAATAACACTTATAAAAAAAATCACTACATTCAAAATAATTATTACAATAAAAAAATAACTAATATAGATTCACCAAAAAATTCAAAAGAGTTTGCTTTAAAACAATCAATCTATAGAACCCTACCTTCCAAGACTTTTATTTGATCAATGATAATTCTTTAATTTGTTTCATATTGCCTTTGTTTTCTAATCACTTTTACTCTACGTTTTTTATGATATGTAATTACATTGTTCTAATATTCTTTTTTAAATAATAACCTCTTTAAATTTTTACAAAATTTATTCTAAAATAACACGTATCAAGAAAATCACTACATTCAAAATAATTATTACAATTAAAAAATAACTAATATAGACTCACCAATAAATTCAAAAGAGATTGTTGAAGCCACGGGTTTGCATAATTTTGGGCTAAAGGTGGCTAAAAAAAGTGGTGCGGACTACCAAAGGTTTGTTGACAATTTCCTTCATGAAGGCAAAAATCTCAAGTGCTTCCAGAATGGGTATGCCAGACTTGAACTCCCTCCTCCCTTTGCTCTTGTGAGTCTATTTGTCATGCACTATTTTACTCTCGAGGGTAGGTACATGGCGGTTCACACGTATCATTTCCCTTTGTTGAACCATATTAGGCATGGGGAGTGTATCAATCTACCTTTCTTTTTGTTGTCTTCCTTGCAGCTCAACATTGAAAAAGGAGCTAGCCCTCCTCTCCATTAGGGTCTTATGCTCACCTTGTATAAATATGCCCTGGCCCAAAATCCTCATGGAAATCCATTAATTGCTAGGAATGAGAACCTTGACCAGGCTGAAGAGGATAATGTGCAACAACCAGAGGAGGAAAACCCCATTGCTGACGACCTCCCGATTGATGAACCTATTCCCCACCACCCTCCTGCTTCTGCAACTAGGCGTGTGTTAATCCTTGATAAATGCATCTCCCTTGTGGTTACTGCGTCTAATCCTTCTACCCCTCTATCGTAGAAGAGTGAGGATTTGAGAAGTTTTGAATTACAACTTATTAAAGCTACGCCTGAAAAGAGGAAACACTCTCCCCTGCTGTTGGAGTCCCCAAAAGTGAAGAAACTAAGATGTGTCATCAGTCCTAGAGATGTTATCCATATCTCTAAGGAAGGGAACCAAATGGAGGAGGATAAAGAAATTCTATGGGGGCAAGGGAGTGGTAGTAGTGGCAGAAGAATGTTGGCTCATTTGGAAAAGGTGGCCTCGAAAGAGAAAAAAGGAAAACAAAAAGTGTCTGCTAATGAGGAGAAGGATTTGGGGTATGAAGATTTTGAAGCGCAGGATGAGGAAGAGTCTGAAGATTTGGACTTTGAGGACACTGCCTATGAAATGGGGGAGGATGGTTTGGAGGAGGAAAAATGGGAGGAAGAGGAGGAGCAAGTGAAGCCATCTGAGGAAAAGTTTGAGGTTGGAAAAGAGCAGGATGTTGAGCTCGGTGGTATGGAGAACAAAATAGAAGATTTTAGTATTAAGTTTTTAAAAAGCAAACTAAATTTCTTGTAGGTACAGTTTGAAGATATGGAGAAGGTGTTAGCAACTCTTATGAGAGTTACAAATAGGATGATGAGAAGAGCTATGCTTGGTGTGGCTTCTGGTGAGACCAAGCTAACCAGGAAACTGAAGAAATAGGGGAAAACTGATACCTTGAAATTGTTGGATGAAACAAAGGGCCCTAATTGGAGCGAATATATTGCTCTCTTGGGAGAGTATGGGGATCTGCTTAAGAAATCTAGTTAATGGCTTGTGTTGGTGCTCTGCTATTTTTTGATGGGTTTTTTGGTCTTTTATAATATCTCAGACTGTTCTATTATCTTCCTTAGGTTATAGTGGAATACCACCTGGAATATTGTTGATCTTATTAATGGTCTTCGTTGCTTAAAGTATGCTGGTAAACACTATGTTTTTGATTGATAATGGTTGGACCTTGGCTATTCTATTAAATTTGGGCCTGTGTGCCAAATCAAATGTTTTTTTTTGGTTTTTGGTGGTGTTGTTTCCCACCTCCCTTGCTTTTTTTGATCTGTATCTGTTCTATGAGATCGAGGCCCTTCCCTGCTTATCTAATAAAAAATAATTAATCTATCCACCATTAACTCCTCCCTACACAATGAAAATAAAATCAACAAAGTCATCTTGATACATCTATAACATCCACTATACCATGCATTGTATGAGAGATAAATTGACATTGAATCTAACACTCCTCTTATTAGGAAGTTTGATTTTTAGTTGTTGTATGCAGGAATGTGTACCAAAGTGAATGATTTAACTATCTAAAATCAAACACAAATAACAAGCAAAACACTCAATATTAGGCATGAAAATCTCAAACCAACATAAAATCGGACAAAAATGAACTATGTCAAACCTCTCATTGTGTGGATTTTCCCACAATTGATGATTCAATGTGTGCTCACTAATAATTTCAAAAACATAATGATGATCCAATGGAAAATGAGTGAGATTGGATAAAAAGGCTAAGTGTTGGATTATATAAATTTGGAAGTGAATTTGGATGAAGGGTTGAGACTGGAAGATGGAGATCAAGGGTGGATGTTGATTTGGTCCTCTCAATCAATGAGATTGCACCAAGTGGCATAGTAAGATGAGTTGAGAGGAATGAGGGTACTATGAGGTACCTTGTGTAAAGTGCCTCATAAAGGAAACACTTATCTTCTCACTCAAAGAGGAAAATAAAGGAATTAAACATTCCTTTTTATGATTTAGAGGAAAAAGATCCATGCCCCTAAATATAAGGGTATTTTCCAAAAGGGGATAGAATTTAAGGTTGAGTGAGGGAGAAGATTGTGTGGAGATTTGGAGTAGGTTAAAGCAAAATTAATAAAGGATTAAGTGTGTGCACATTAGGGAGGTGGATTAGGTGAAGAATAAGGGTTGATAGAAAAAGTTGGAGGATGTGACACTTGAGGGAGAAAATAAATTAATAAAATTTATTTATTTAATTTATTTGGAGAGACTGGAATGGGGGATAGGGTTGGGTAAATAATTAAATGAATTATT
The DNA here is from genome assembly GCA_007258455.2 of Sequoia sempervirens. Lineage (NCBI taxonomy): Eukaryota > Viridiplantae > Streptophyta > Pinopsida > Cupressales > Cupressaceae > Sequoia > Sequoia sempervirens. Next base: position 345,835,329 of record VDFB02000008.1, read on the forward strand.
TACCTTAAAGTTCATGACTTTAGAAGAAAAGGATAAATGAGTTAGGACAATAGGATAAATAGGGGATATTAATTAAATAAATATAATTTAATTTAATTAATATAGTGGATTGAAAATAGATGAACTACGGATAAATTGACCAAGTGCAATGGTCAATTTTAGGTGTCTACATTTTCTCTCTCTTTGAAATAGAGTTAGAATAGTGTTATTTCAATGAAAAATAAAAGTATAGCCCACATGAAGAGAAATTGTTAGATTTGGGAAGATGCCCAAGTCATTCAATGGTGTGAATAGGAAGAAATATGGTGGAAGTGAGGATGGGAAGATGATGCCCCCTCAAGAGGATAGGAAATTTTGGGGGAACACGAGTGTGCTCTTGAAATGGATGAGATCATACAAGATAAATGATGAAGATGATGCAAGATGAAAGATAAAAGGCAAGATGAAAAGATGAAGAGATAATGGAAGGATGAGATGACAAGAAAGCAAGTATTATATAAAAGAATTCAAAGAAAAACATGATGTTGTCTTGATCAAGCTAAAAATCAAATATTGATTGATGATGGATAGAGTGTTGTTGATGTGTGAATGATATATCCCAAAACAACACAAGGATTGGGAATGGTGTAGCCACAGTAGGAGGGTCCTCGAAGAGAACAATCCAGACCATGTAGCAAGAGTCACACAACGGAAGCAACACAGAAGTTGGAGGCAAATGTAGATTCAAACATTCCTATTATCAATAATTTCAATTACAAATAGCTGACAACATCCGGGTTTACAAATTTGGCTCACAGGCCTGATACAACATGTTCAAAATATCATATTCCTATATGCTCCTTGATGTGAGCTAAAATATAACATCTCAAATCTAATATTATTCTGACTTCCTTTCTAATGATCTATTACAATGACTTATATCACATCTTGAGATCTAGAATCATCTGCGTCGGCCAAAGATCATTACAATCTTCCAATGAAAGAAAATGTAACGTGTGCATGAATAGGTCAACCTAAAATTTGAATTACTCCTCAGTGAATGCATAGGATGAAGTGTGGACCTATAATTAAGGTTAGGGAAACTCCAAAAAACAATTAAAATCACACCGTCAAGATCCACAAGTTACGGGGACGATCCACCAGCAAGCAATCTAGTCGTTAGCTTAGAAAATTATTCCAATGTCGGTTCAAGAAACTGCCATCAAATCTGGAAGCGATAACTTTCCAGAAAATGATGCAATCGTGCTCAAATCTTGGAATAAGGAAAATGAACATGTCCATGATGAAAACATAGATCCATAGGGTCTAGTGAGAAAATATGACAAATTCACCAACTTGAACTAATCGAGAACAAAACTAAAAGATTTTTTTTTTTTTGGTTGATGCAAGATTGCCAAGAACCAAGGATGCTCCTGCATTAGACATCCGGGGTTATTTGAAAAGTGAGTCCCTCACTTTGCTGAGGCTAAAGGAAAAAAAATATGGTCTACCTCAGCCTGAGAAATCCAAGAAGAATCCTCCACTAGTTTTCCTTTCCACTTCACAAGATATTCTTTGTACTGTCTCCCACGAGTTTTCCTCCCATCTCGGATATCCAAAACTTCTTCAATCTTATATGACTATTGTTTTAGAAACTAATTCTCCAATTTTTCTTTACTGTCTTCGCTAAATTTTGCTTCATGGTATTGATGTAGATCTGCAATGTTGAATATAGGTGATATACCCATGTCATCTGGTAACTCTACTTCATATGCATTTCTTGAATCAAATTTCTTCAAAATCTTAGAAGGTCCAAACTTCCTCATCTTCAACTTATTGTATGTGCCAACTAGAAATATTTCCTTCCTTAGATATACCATCACTTCATCTCCAACTTCAAACTCCTTATGTCTCCTCTTCTCATCTGCTTTCTCCTTATAATTTTGGTTCATATCTTCCAGTTGCTCCTTCACTTGAGTATGCACTTCCTTCATATGTTCTGCAAATTCCTCTGCTTCTGCACTCCTTTTATCTTCCATACTGATGTCTCTCAACTATGATATACCTCTATGATGAACTCCATTAATGATCTCAAATGGTGTCTTTTCGATACTCTTGTTCACTGAATTATTGTAAGCAAACTCTGCTTTTGCAAGAACTAAATCCCACTTTCGGTCTTCTCTCCAACCAATCATCTCAGAAAATTCCCCAAACTCTTGTTCACTACTTCTATCTATCCATCAATCTATGGGTGAAAATTAGAACTAAACTTCAAATTTGTCTTTAGCTTCTTCCAAAGTGTCCTCCAAAAATAACCAACAAACTTTGTATCTCTTTTCGATACAATATTCCTAGGTAATCCATGCAATCTGACCACTTCCTTGAAAAACAAGTCTGCTACATGTACTGCATCTGTTGTTTTCTTACAAGGTATGAAATGTGCCATTTTAGAAAATCTATCCACCACCACAAATATAGAATCATTACCTCTCTGTGTCTTTGGCAAACCAAGTATGAAATCCATGCTGATATCCTCCCAAGGTCTCTCCAGAACTGTTAAAAGCTTATACAATCCAACATTCTAACTACTCCCTTTTGCAACTTGACAAACTCTACAAATCTACACAAATTTCCTAACGTCCTTATAAATTTGTGGCCAAAAGTAATTCTCACTTACCAATGCTATTGTCTTATCAATTCCAAAGTGTCTTGCTAATCCTCCACTATGTTTTTCTTTTATCAAGCTATCCCTCATTGAACTCCGGGGTATACACAACTAATTTCCTTTGAACAACATATCCTCCTAAATGAAATAATCCAATCATTGACTCCTATCCTCCAAAATTGGTTCTTTACAAGCTCTCCAAGGTTCTACAAAATCTGAGTCTTCCTCATACAAGTTCTTCAATTTGTCAAAGCCTAATACCTCCACTCTCATCTCTGTCAGTAAATTCCTTCTCCTACTCAAGGCATCAACAACTCTATTTGAATTTACACTCCTATGTTTCAAAACAAAAGTATAGCTCTGCAAGAACTCCACCCATCTCATGTGCCTTTGACTCAACTTACCTTGACTGTTCAAATATTGTAGAGCCTGATGATCCGTATATAACACAAACTCCTTAGGAAACAAGTAATTTATCCACTTCTTCAAGGCTTGAACTATGGCATAAAACTCTTGATCATACACTGAATAGCTTCTCCTAGCATCATTCAGTTTCTCACTGAAATAAGCTACTATTCTTCCTTCTTGACTTAATACTGCTCCAATTACATTTCCACTTGCATCACAGTCTACTTGAAATACCTTACTAAAATATGGTAAAGCCAACACAGGCTGTTCAGTCACTTTATTTTTCAACAACTCAAAAATTCGATCTGTTCCAGATGTCCACTTAAAATCCTTCCTATCTCCTCTCATTGTTTCTGTCATAGGACTGCAAATAGAACTGAAATTCCTAATGAACTTTTGATAGAAACTAGCCAATCCATGAAATGATCTTACCTCTCCAATGCTTTCCAGTGTAGGCCATTCAAAAATTGATCTTACCTTCTTAGGATCTATCTTCAATCCATCCATAGATATCATAAATCCTAGATATGCCAATTATTCCTTCATGAAACTACACTTCTTAATGTTTATCAACAACTGCTCTTCTCTCAACCTCTGCAAAAATTTTCTTATAGGCATCATTCAGTTTCTCACTGAAATAAGCTACTGTTCTTCCTTCTTGACTTAATACTACTCCAATTGTATTTCCACTTGCATCACAGTCTACTTGAAATACCTTACTAAAATATGGTAAAGACAACACAGGCTGTTCAGTCACTTTCTTTTTCAACAACTAAAAACTTCGATCTGCTCCAGATGTCCACTTAAAATCCTTCCTATCTCCTCTCATTATTTCTGTCATAGGATTGCAAATAGAATTGAAATTCCTAATGAACTTTTGATAGAAACTAGCCAATCCACGAAATGATCTTACCTCTCCAATGCTTTCTAGTGTAGGCCATTCAAAAATTAATCTTACCTTCTTAGGATCCATCTTCAATCCATCCATAGATATCACAAATCCTAGATATACCAATTATTCCTTCATGAAACTACACTTCTTAATGTTTATCAACAACTACTCTTCTCTCAACCTCTGCAAAACTTGTCTTGTCTGCAACAAATGTTCTCTACTCTTACTGAAAATCAAGATGTCTTCCAAATAAACAATCACAAACTTACCCAAGAATTTCTTCAATACCTCATTCATTAACCTCATGAAAGTACTCGGTACATTTGTTAGTCCAAAAGGCATCACCAACCACTCATACAATCCTTCATTTGTCTTGAATGTTGTCTTCCACTCATCCCCTTCTCTGATTTTGATATGATGATATCCACTCTTCAAATCTATCTTTATAAAGTATCTAGCTCCACTCAAACAATCCATAATTTCATCCATCTAAGGAAAAGGAAATCTATACTTCACCATGATCTTATTTATGGCTCTAGAATCTATACACATCCTCCATTATCCATCCATCTTAGGTGCTAACACAATAGGTACTGCACATGAACTTAAGCTTTCTTTGATCAAACCTTTCCTCAACAACTCTTGCACTTGTCTATTCAACTCTTCATTTTTTGTAGGTGTCATCTGGTGCGTTGCTTTATTAGGAAAACTAGCTCCGGGAATTAGATCCATGCAATGACTAATACTTCTCACAGGTGGTAATCCATCAGGTACATTATCTAAAATGATCTCCTCATACTTTGTCAGCAATTCTTTTATCTCTTCCAGTTGTTCTTCTACATGCTTCAAGTCTTCAACCTTCTTAGGAACCAAGGCATAACACATGTTCTCATGTCTCAATCCATCTAGAAATATCCTTCCATCCACCAAAAAAATTCTAGCACTCGTACAAACCTCAACTCTAGGAACATCTTCCAATGGAAACAAAGTGTGTTTTATCCCATTAGCAACAATGGTATATGTGTTCTTCTTTCCATCATGAATATCCTATCTATCATATTTCCAAGGCCTTCCCAACAAAACATGGCATACATCCATAGGCATGATATCACAAAAAAATTCATCATAGTAATTTTCTATCTTTAATTTTACCAAACATTGTTCACTTACCATTATCTTATGCTCATCTTGAATCCAAGCTATTTGATAGGGCTTCAGGTGTTTCAATCTTTTCAACTTCAATTTGGTCACCATTTCTTCAAAAACCAGGTTCTCTAAGCTTCCATTGTCAACAATCACTTTACAACATATACCAGCTACCTTGCATTTGGTTCGAAACAAATTCTTTCTCTGCAACGGTTCCTGCTCCAACTCACTTTGGCACAACACTCTTCTATTCACCAACACTTCTCCATCTTCCGGTTTATTAGATGATCTGACATGATCTTCATCAACAAAGGTTGTTCTTCTATTGTTCTCTATCTTTCTTCTTGTCTCTCCTTGATTGCATTCAAATACTCTATGTCCTTCTCCACCACATTTAAAACAAGTTCCCTTGAATACTCTTTTCTCCTTATAATCTTTTTTATAACCCTCATTTTGGTAACCACCATATCCTCCAATTTGGTAATAATTTCCATCATCTCTATGGTACATACTATCATTCTTACTGACTTCCTTACCCTTATTTTGATCTGTAAAAGTTCCTCTTCCTCCTGCAACAAAAGTTCTTCCTCTCTGCCTTTTCTCATGTCTTTTATTCAACTTCTCTTATGCTTTTAGGGCACATTGATATGCCTCCTCCACATTCTGCAACTTAATCAAACTAATCTCATCTTGTATAGAAAACCTCAAACCATTCACATATATGGCTACTTGCTCAATCTAATCCTCTAAATGTCCAGATCTGATATTCAACTTATAGAACTCCTCAGTGTACTTTGTCACACTTGACTCTTTCTACTTCAAATTTACAATTTCCAGAACAAACTGATCTGATAATCTGCAGGCATAAACTTTGTCTTTAACTTATTCACCATTTGATCCCATGATTTTATCTTTTCTTTTCCTCTTCTTTGCCTATCCATCTACAAATGTTCCCACCAAAGGGATGCATGTCTTTCAACTTTGTACAAGAAAATTTTACTTTCTTATCTTCAGTGGTGCCTTCAAAATCAAAATACTTTTCCATCTCTATTATCCAATCTAGCAATGCATTTGAATCCAACTTACCACTATAAGCTAGTGGATTCAAATGTGGTTGTGTATTTGCTCTAGTTAGGGCTCTTATGAACCTCTCTTCTCCCTGATCAAGGCTAGGTTGATCTTCTCTTCCCTTTCATGTACTTCTACCTCTTCATCACTCACATCATCAACTAGTCGACCTATCCTCTGGGCTGTTTCAACTGCATCCAATCTAGCAAAAATTCCTCTCAACATCTCCATTAAAGTTGGGTCTGCATTTCTACGTGCTCCATTTCCTCTAACATTCCTTCTTCTCGCCATATTTACACAATTCCTCTACATCTAAAAGTTGGATCCTTAGTCCACCACCCCACAAAAAATCTTCAACAGGACTCCATGAATTCTGGTAGTCTCTCACGGATCAAACCCGCTATGATACCAATCTGGTGCAACTATGGTAGGAGGGTCCTCAAAGAGAACAATCTGGACTGTGAAACAAGAGTCACACAACGAAATCAACACAAAAGTTGGAGGAAAATTCAGATTCAAACATTCTTATTATTAGTAATTTCAATTACAAACAACCGACAACATCCGGGTTTACAGATTCGGTTCACAGGCTTGATACAACATGTTCAAAATATCATATTCCTATATGCTCCTTGATAGGAGCTGAAATCTAACATCTCAAATCTAATATTCTTCTGACTTCCTTTCTAATGATCCATTACAATGACTTATATCACATCTTGAGATCTAGAATCATCCGCGTCGGCCAAAGATCATTACAATCTTCCAATGAAAGAAAATGTAACATGTGCATGAATTTTTCAGCCTCAAATTTGAATTACTCCTCGGTGAATGCATAGGATGAAGTTTGGACCTATAATTAAGGTTGGGGACACTCCGCAGAACAATTAAAATCACATTGTCAAGATCCGCAAGTTACGGGGACGATCCACTAGCGAACAATCTAGCCGTTAGCTTAGAAAATTATTCTGGTGCTAGTTCAAGAAACTAACATCAAATCTGGAAGCAATAACTTGCAGGAAAAAGATCCAATCATGCTCAAATATTGGAATAAGGAAAATGAACATGTACACGATGTAAACATAGATCCATAGGGTTTGGTGAGCAAATATGATGAATTCACCAACTTGAACTAATCAAGAACAAAACTAAAAGAAAATATATTTTTTTGGATGATGCAAGATTTCCAAGAACTAAGGATGCTCCTACATCAGGGAAGGATACATCTCAATGATAATTGGATTTGGATCAAGGCCTATTGCAAGGTTGGGAACAAGAACATAGATGTAATTGAATGATTTGTGCTAGATTACATAATTGGATTGTATGAGTTATGATATGGTTGTGATTTAGGATTTCTAGGAGCATTGAGATTGATGAAATGGATGGATATGATGGAGGGAACAATGCTTAGACTAAAAAATATATATTAACCTAAAATGAACTTGATAGATAAGGAAATGATATGATGAATGAGTGAAAGGATGCTTAGACTAAAAAATCTATATTAGCTTAAAAGAATTGAAGGGATAATGAAATGATTAGGAAATAATTAGGATGGATGAGATGCATATAATTATTTTGAGAGAAAGATGAGAGGATAGAAGAAAATATGGGCAAGGATTCATGTCCACACAAAATCTAGGATTAAGTGGGATGAGGAAAATGGATAGGATATTTGTATGGGGGGTGGGGATGCGGGATGAATGATTTAGAAACACATGTGGATAAATGGGTGGGAGAGTTGGAGTACCGAATTAAGACTACCATGTAGTGAGCAGTTAATTTGGTATATCATGAGATAATATGCACTAGGGTATGAGGAACCAAGGTGGCTTCGTATCACATGCATAGGATTGACTCAACAAAAAATAAGGTTAGTCCAACATCTATCAAAGTCACAAGGAACTTTTGTGGGCACAATGTTGGAAAACCACAAGCAAAAGGAATTCCCTAAGGTAACAAAATATCACAAAGGATTTCAATGGGAACAATGTGGGACAACCAAGAAAAACAACAAAAAAGGAAAAAGCCAAGAAATGCCCTTATTTTCACCAGTCAAAACATACCATGATATGATGGATTTTGGCGACCTTGAGAAGGTAAAGAAGGAAGCTCAGAAAGAGGAAAAAAAATATAAAAGAACCAATGAAATAATGAAAATATCAAGTACCTTTTACCATAAGGATGATGGATGGGGTAGATGTGGTTTAATTTGAGGAACGATATATCCTACAAAGAGCAAAGATGGATGGGGTAGAACCTAGGATTCACATGATAAGAGGTGATCAACATACCTGAACCCCAAGGGAGGTAATGGATTTTGTTGAAGGATCGACTTGATAGGGGGAGTCTTGACAAGATGACAAATACAAGGGTGAGATCTAGTTATAGTTATGCACAATGATGGACCTAGATGGTGACATGAGACTAACCTTTTGTATATTACACTTAATATATACATGATATACAATATTTATATGGGATGTTGTTTATATTAGATCCTACTTCATCAGATGCAGATGGTGATTGTAGTGTCAAAAAATGTTGCCAGTGACATTTTCACACTTGTTTGGGCCCTCCTTATAAAATTGAGCTTAATGATACCTTGACTTAGCATTGTAATGCATTTAACACACTCACATTAGGTCTTAGGCCCTTGTAAAATAAATAAAACTAATCATACCTTACTTAGGGTGTTGTAAAGTGTTGTAACACACTTTCACACTTTTCTAGGGTTGTTATTAATAATTGGGCTTCTTTAATTGGCCTTATTTTTCATCCACAAGCCTCATTTAATGCATCTTTTTGAGGATGATACTGAAAAAAATAAACATCCAATTATAATTCAGGTGTTTTTAGGTTGTATGGCCTAGATTTGGTGGTCTGGGACTCATATGCAACCTTAGGCGTATGAGTCCCACCTAAGGTTTTGGGTCCCGATCTGGATTTTACACCTTTCTAAGCATTTTTTAAAATGGTCCCATAATTTATGCCTAATGGGACTCATACACCACCTTGGGTGTATGAGTCTTGTGTGGCCCAAAATATAAATTAATTTAATTTTTTTGTAGGGTTTTATCCTCCTAGATCTTATGTCGGCTTGTAGTGTTGTAATTTTGAGAAATTTGGCATAAACAAGTATAAATACAAGGTTATTTCACTCATTTCCACCCCCAAGCATTCAAGTATTCATGCATATAAAAAGTTTGAGTTCACAAGAGAATTCAAGTGTTTACAAGAGCATTCAAGAGCATTCAAGTATTCATGCATATAGCAAGTTTGAGTTCACAAGAGCATTCAAGTGTCTACAAGAGCACTCAAGGGAAGATTATCAAGTGTTTTAGAGCATTATTCAAGAATCAAGCATCATGTCAAAGTCATCATGCATCATGTTTATTTTGGAGCTAACAATTGTGATGTAGGGTTTCATGATTCAAACTAGCATTCAAGTGAAGATCTATCACATTCAAGCTAGAGTCAAGATCTATATCCATTGGAATCACTTCATACATGTTTGCAATGCCTTATTTCTAGGGTTTGATGAGTTGTAACATTGCATGTTGTTCATTAATCATCCTTCATTCTTATTTCATTTCATTATAAGGTTTGATTACCAAAATGGGGTTTCACTAACAAAACAACATTTTTCACTCTCTTTAGTGTGTGATTTGCAGGTCTAGGTTGAAGACATATTGAAGAGTAAGTTTGGAGAAAGTTGTCAAAGTGTTCAAAGTTGTCAAAGTTGTATCCTTGCATTGGAGATCATTGGAAGACTTCTATAGGTTGCAGATCAGAGTTTCAGATCTGAAAATAAATTAGAAAGGACAAAGCAGACATTGAAGACCAAATTCAGACTTTGAAGTTCTAAAAATCCCTAACTTGATTGATACACCAATTCTGGTGCATGAGTCCCAGTATAGGTCATTTTCTAGATTTTTATAGATTTAGACTCACTAGTGTTGCTGCCCAAAAACGCTAATCTAGGACTAAATCACCTAGTATGGCATATGAGTCCTAGTCAACATTAAAATTAGTGTTTTCATCATTTCAGAGCTTCATTTAGTCTCCTTAATGTTTTTAGGTGCACACCTTTGATCTGTCAGTAATTTATTTTGTTTTGCATGCTTTTCTAGGTCATTTAGTGAAAGATTGCATTACATTAGGTTTAAGCATTAGGTCATGCATTCCATTTTTCTTTCCAAGCCCTATCTTGGTGGTGAACCCATCCTTAGATTAGAATCAGACCCTAGGACAACCCCCTAGGACAACCCTATTGCAAGATCTCTCTCTCTCTCTCTCTCTCTCTCTCTCTCTCTCTCCTTTGCATACTTGAGTTTGAGATCTCTAAGGTTTTCCTTGAATGAGAGTGTGTGAAGTTTTTTATTCTCTCTCCCAAGCATAGAACCAACAAAATTATTCCTTTCATTTTGGTGAACTTGTATTTAAAAGATCATAATTCTGATTTGGAGTGCATCATCATCCTAGATTTTTCTTGCATTAACATTGCAATAGGGTTTGCATTAGTTAATTGGCATTCTAGGGTTTCTAATCTTGCATTAGTGAAAGTGAATATAGCTTGCATTTTTGCATCTCAAATCATTGAAAATAATATAAAATTTTCATTTTCACTTAGGTTATAGATCATACAACATAAAAAGCACAAAAATTACTTAAATTGTTTTGAAAATTTTGAAAAAAACCCCTTATTGGGATTCATATGCCCCTTTGAGAAATTTAGTCCCAATGCAGATTTTAGATTGATTTTTCCAAAATTTAAAACTATGTTTTTATGCTCTTGTTTGCTATTGATAACTTTCTGTTTTAGTTTACAGTTATAGTCATTTGATTGTACTTAGCTTAAATTGCATTTGCATTCATATTGCATTTAGTAACCATTGTGTGAGCATTTCTACTTGGTGTCTTATTGCTAATACTATAGTGAGATGAAGTTTGAGACTCATGTCATCCTATGATAGCACAATCATCGTGGATCTTGGGTTGTCTAGCTCTTTCATTCCTAGTATTGACACTAGTTCACTAGGTATGGACCATACCCTTAACAACTCTTTTCCTTCAAGTAGTTTAATACATGTTGAAACAATGGTTGCTAGTGTTTCGCAAGAAAACATAATTCAAATTTATGAAGACTTAGAAAACCTACAACATCAAGTGCAAAATGACAACATTTCAACCACTGCTATCCCTACTACAGATAACATTCATCACATGATTGAAAGTGAAGATGGATTTGACCTTGTGCATAACATAGTTCAGATATTTGGAAAACCCCTTACCTGAACCACTAGTAGTATTTTACCTATGAACAATGTCACAAGCCAAGGAGGAATTAAAATTCATCCTCCCACAACAATTTCCTTTATTCCTACCTATTCCAACCCTCAAGTTACAACAACAATGCAACCGACTAATAATGTGATTCCTTCCTTCAGTATTTCTGCTAGCATCCCTAGTACCTTTGTGGCATTACACATCATATCTCCTACCACCTTACCACCAATAAGCATTACATTAAATTTTCCTTCAAACACATACACACCTTTACCTTTTTCACCTCCATCTCATAATACAAGCAATGATCCTCTCATAAACCAACTTTTGCAAACCGTTTCATCCCTTCAAAAACAAGTTTCCACTATTAACCAAAATGGCCCACCTACATATTATGTCAAAAGCAATCCCTTGTCCTTGGAAATATTGCAAAAAACCATGCCATAAGGTGTAGAGGTGCTTAGATTCAACAAATGTGAGGGGAAGGGAGATCCTTCTAGCCATGTTGCTGCCTATACCGCCTTATGTAGTGACTTTATCTTTGATGAAAAACTCTTGGCTAAACTTTTCCCTGGATCCTTGAAGGATACTGCCTTAGAATGGTTTTCCTCATTACCAAACAAATCAACTCATTTATTCAATGAACTTGTTGAGGCATTTATAAACCATTTCCAAGTGCATATGACTCCTAAGATGACCTTGGCCGATTTGATGAGATGTAAGCAAAAAGCAGAAGAAAATATTACTGACTTTATTTCACGCTATCAATCACTTTATTCCCAAATCGATGTCAAGATTGTCGACCCTCACCTTCAAAATATGTTCATAGAAAATTTGCAAAGTAAGATACAAGACAATCTTACCATGATGAAATTCCCCTCTTTCATGCACTTATGTACTGCTTTATGTGATTATCAAAACTTGATTAGTAGTCGTGATGCAAAGTCCACTTCTAGCCGAACTGAGAAGTCCGATTCCACAAACCAAAATAATTACCAACGTTTTAGAAAGAAAAATAAAGGCTTACTTCAACTTAATCCCCCTCAACAAATAAGTCAAAATACTAATACCCAAGTAGCTGCTATAAAAGCGATGATACCCTTTAACTATGGAGACCCGAAAAGAAAATTCACTCCCCTACCCGATACCCTTCCTAACACAATGACCCAACTTTTAGAACAAAAAATGATTACCTTGCCTCCTGTCAAGACACCAGATCCTAATAAGCCTCTACCTCTGAACTTTAGAACAAATTCTTATTGCAATTTTCACTAACAAAATGGACACGTTATAGAACATTGTAAGCATCTTAAACTTTGTGAGGACTTATTTTTCAAATCCTACCAAAAGTTTAAGGAAAAATGCATAGAAAAATTATCCCTCCGAAACATACCTCTGCCCACGATAGAGCCTACCATCCTTGACAAAATCATGATTGAACCAAAAGACATTCCAAACAACCAAGACCAACCTAAAACCTTCACCCATTTCCTACAAAAGACCAAGAGATAATGAAACCAATCCCGTTACGCCTCCTAGAATAAAACAAGTTTACAAAGTCAAAGAGAAAGTGGTTGAAAAAACTTTCATGGTTCCTTCTATTCCTCCCCTTAGGGAAGAAAAGAAACCTATGGTTGATCATCTTGCTCCTACAAAAGCACAACTTGAAAATGAAACTAAATGAAACAAAGGTACTAGAGAGCATAGGCGTAGACGTCGTGCCCTTGCTCAAAAGTTAAAATAAGAAATAAACAAAGAAAATAAAAATCCAAACTTGACTAAAGCAATGCATGACGAGTCTCCCACTTCACCGAAACAAACTAATCCACAAAAAAAACAAGAGATAAACCCTTCCTTGTGACCTTTTATTGTGATTAACTTGGATGGTGATGATGAGATTGCAAAGATTGACAAAGAAGTGCACAATGAATTGAATACATTATTTTCCTCTTCTATGAGCTTTAATGAAAATTCTCCTAAGAAGAGTGCTAAACTTGGTGATGGCCCTAGTTTGGCACTTTCTATTGTCCCTTTAGCTAGTTGTCCACCTTCAATATACAATGAACATGATTGGGATGTAGACGACCTAGTTTAGGTTGACTCACATGTGTCTTATTAGTATTTTGCATTATCTCTTTTTGTTTTATGTGATTATATGTGTGTGATGTGATCCACTTGTGATTTTTTGTTTGATGTATCTCTCTCTCTCTCTTTGTTACATTCCTCTATTTGTACCTTCATTCTTCTCTATGTCGTAAACCTTTTATCTTTTCCTTTTCCTTTTTCATTTGTCTTGTGTTTTCCTCTTGGGGATGATGCAAGGCTTTGAGACATTCATGTCTCTTCCATGTTGACCCAAAAGCTTTTCCCTTATCTTTTCTTTGTCTTGTGTTTTCCTTTTGAGGATGACGCAAGGCATTGAGACATTCATGTCTCTTCCATGTTGACCCAAAAGCTTTTCCCTTATCTTTTCTTTGTCTTGTGTTTTCCTTTTGGGGATGACACAAGGCATTGATATATTCACGTCTCTTCCATGTTGAACCAAAAGGTTTTTCTTTGTTTTCGCTCTCTTTGTGTCATTCCTCTAGTTCTATGAGTATTTGGGGAATGATGACAGTTCCAAACTCTCTAAAAACATTGTAGCAAGAACATACTGACCCCAAATCCATAGATCCCTTATGTGTGTTTGGAATTTTCATTTTTGGGGCAACCCCCTTTTCTCTTTTCTTTTACATGACGTAGCTTTATTTAGAAAAATATGAGTTGGCATAGGGATTTCCAAATAGGCTCTCATGTCTTCTTTATTGTTAGAATTTATCATTTGCTACTTTAAAGTAATTTCTCATAGCATGGTGTTTAGTAATTTCTGTAAAGTGGGGGCATAAATTGGTATTATTCCTTTGGAATTTTCATGTTTCATGGTCTAGTCTTCTTACTTCATGCGATGTGTCTTTCACTTTGTGATGACATCGAGTGTGGTGTCCTTCTAGAGTGTGATCTCTCTTAACATATTATATTCCTCTTAGTGGATTGATGCAACACACTACATCCCCTAAGTTGGGAATATTCTATTATTTGATTGGTCCTCTCTTGAACACATTAAGCACAATGTCCCCTAAGTTAAAGAACTCACAAGAACTAAGAAAGAATCCTTTGAACGTTCTTTACATTTTTCATTTACAAAATTTCGGTTATATGGCCACCTTGCATAACAAACCTTTCATGCCTATGGAGCCATCTTTTTTGTTCATGAGTTCCAAGTATATGAGGCTTTGCTTGCCTCATGAAGCTCAAAGTTCATTGTTGTGTGGAACCTTATCAAAGTTATCAAGAGGTATAACTTTGGTATGGTTTGATAGGAAGCCCAACCGAGGCATGACTTTCCCATAGCCACTCGCGTGTGTGTGCGAATGCATACCGACCATATGTGTATGTGTCTCACCTATTTCAGATTCTCACCCAACAAATAGCCTGAAGTTCCATTGCCTCAAAATGAGCATGAATTTTTGGACAAATAGCCTAGATCTGATCCACATCATGCTGGACAAATGGTCGAAGCTTGATCCATCCACCCATCCCTTTTATTTTATTTTTCTCTTTATCTTTGGCAGTGTATGATTGTTCCTTAATGATTCTCTTTATATCATTTTCATGTGTGTTTTTTTGTGCTTGTGTTTGTTTTCCATGAGATATTCATCTTGGGGGCTTGATCACCCCTCTTGATCATTATCATCCTATCTTACCGGCATTGGTGCAATTAGACCCCTCTTGATGAAAATTCATCTACCTTAGTGTGAGTTTGAAGCAAGTTCATCCTCTCACTAAAGTGGGGGCTAAATGTAGTGTCAAAAAATGTTGTCACTGACATTTTCACACTTGTTTGGACCCTCATAAAATTGAGCTTAATGATGCCTTGACTTAGTGTTTTAATGTGTTTAACACACTCACATTAGGTCTTGGGCCCTTGTAAACTAAATAAACCTAATCATACCTTACTTAGGGTGTTGTAAAGTGTTGTAACACACTTTCACACTTTTCTAGGGTTGTCATTAATAATTGGGCTTCTTTATGCTTTAATTGGCTTTATTTTGCATCCAAAAGCCTCATTTAATGTATCTTTTCAAGAATGATCCCAACACAAATTAATATCCAATCATGATTCAAGTATTTTTAGGTTGTGTGACTTAGATTTGGTGGTCTAGGACTCATACACCACCTTGGGAATATGAGTCCCACCTAGGGTTTTGGGTCCCGATCTATATTTTACACCTTTCTAGGCATTTTTGAAAGTGTTCCCATAATTTATGCCTAATGGGTCTCATATGCCACCTTGGGCGTATGAGTCTTGTGTGGCCCAAAATAAAAATTAATTTAAATTCTTGGAGGGATTTATCCTCCTAGATCTAATGTCAGCTTGTAGTGTTGTAATTTCAAGAAATTTGGCATAAACAAGTATAAATACAAGGTTATTTCACTCATTTCCACCCCCAAGCATTCAAGTATTCATTCATATAGAAAGTTTGAGTTCACAAAAGAATTCAAGTATTCATGCATATAGCAAGTTTGAGTTCACAAGAGCATTCAAGAGCATTCAAGGGTAGATTATCAAGTGCTTTAGAGAATTATTTAAGCATCAAGCATCATGTCAAAGTCATCATGCATCATGTTTTTTTTTGGAGCTAATAATTGTGATGTAGGGTTTCATGATTCAAACTAGCATTCAAGTGAATATCTATCATATTCAAGCAAGATTCAAGATCTACATCCATTGGAACCACTTCATACATGTTTGCAACACCTTATTGCTAGCATTTGGTGAGTTGTAACATTGCATGTTGTTCATTCATCATCCTTCATTCTTATTTCATTTAATTATAAGGTTTGATTACCAAAATGGGGCCTGACAAAGGAAAACCCCTTTCTACTAACAAAAAAACATTTTCCGCTCTCTTTAGTGTGTGATTTGTAGGTCTAGGTTGAAGAAATATTGAAGAGAAAGTTTGGAGAAAGTTGTCAAAGTGTTCAAATTTTTCAAAGTTATCTCCTTGCATTGGAGATCATTGGAAGACTTCTATAGGTTGCAAATTAGGGTTTCATATCCAGAAGTCAATTGTAAAGGACAAAGCAAACATTGAAGACAAAATTCAAACTTTGAAGTTCCAGAAAACCCTAATTGGACTGATATGCTAGTTCTAGCGTATGAGTCCTAGTATAGGTCATTTTCCTGATTTTTGTAGATTCAAACTCACTAGTGTCAGAAACCTGTTCCTACTCAGAAACCCTAATTTAGAACTAAATTTCCTAGTTTTGTGTATAAGTCCTAGTTAGCATTAAAATTAGTGTTTTCAACATTTCATAGCTTCATTTAATCTCCTTCAAGTTTCCAGGTGCAAACCTTTCATCTCTTAGTCTTTTATTCTATTTTACATGCTTTTCTAGGTTATTTAGTGAAATATTGCATTACATTAGGTTTACGCATTAGGTTTTGTATTTCATTTGTCTTTCCAAGCCCTAGCTTGGTGGTGAACCCCTCCTTAGATTATAATCAAACCCTAGGACAACCCTATTGCAAGATATCTCTCTCTCCTTTGCATACTTGAGGTTGAAATCTCTAGAGTTTTCCTTGAATGAGAGTGTGTGAAGTTTGTTATTCTATCTCCCAAGCATAGAACCAACAAAATTCTTCCTTTCAGTGATTATGTGTAAGGATTAATACGATATGCTAATAAAAGAAAGCATTAAGCTTAGGAATGGGATAGTTATCCAAGTCATCAAAATATTAATTAGGAGGATGATGGAATGAATAGATGAGTGATGAAAATTGATAAGAGATTAGCAGGTTGTGGGAAATAGGTAGGAGTGATGACAATGGAATAGATGGCATTGAATTGCATGTGGGTAGCCTATAGCTAGATACCAATAACAAGGGATTAGTAGGTATGAGAATGAGGTGGTATGAGGGAGAAATAAATAGAGGATAAAGAGATAAGGATGGGGAGATGGAAGGGTCATGTGATGAAGGTAAGAATGTTTTGGAGGGGTTAGTGGAAGGAGGATAGTGAGGTAAAGATTGGGAGGATTATGGGATGAAGGGGTGAAATTTTTGGTTAGGTTATTAATGGATTGGGACGTGGATTTTATCTCCAAGGACAATGCCACAAAGAAATAAGATGCACCATTCTAGATAGGTCATGTATGATGAGCCAATAGGATGCTCATGATAGGATGGGTGATGGGAGGATGAGACAATAATAGATATGAAGGTTAGATAGAAGGATATAAGATATTATGGGTGGACAAGATGGATGTATTGGAGGGGAGGAAGGATGGTAGGATAGAAGGAAGGTGGTATGGTGTGTAATGGGGGAATATATTCTAAGAGGTGTCCAAAGCATGTATGTATAGTTGTACTAGTGTTTATCAAGATCACAAGGAGGATTGAGGGGTTGGTGATGGGTGGGATAGGTAAGGTAGGTTGGATGAACAAGATAAAGGATGGGGATGCTTAGAAGGAACTTTCCCCCAAGTGTGGAAATAAAATGAAAGGGGAATTTATATATGATGTCTATTTTTGAGGTTTTCTTCATGGTACTTTCCCAAGGTGCTTGCTTGTTAGGTTTTCACCATTGGAAAATTTTTTCTCTTTACTATTTTTATTTTGGATTTTTTAGATTTTTGTATTTTTTAAATTTTAGATTTTTGGAATATTATGGATGAATAAGAATGAGGGTAAATATGTGGATAATTGGAGTTGTAATATAGTGGATGGATGATGGGGAGATGAAGGACTCAAGCAACTAGTTCTATACCAAGGTAATATGATCCCATTTTTGAAGTGATTGTTGGATGTTGGTAAAACCTTATTAGGATGGATGGATGGATTATGCAAAGGCGTGGTTAAAGATATTTTATGGAGGAGATATGTGGGATAATGGATGGATTAGTGAAACGTGTATGGATGGAAGAATGAGAAGGGAGTGTGATGACGAGATGTTTTCAGGACCAACATTGGAACACAATGTGATGGATGTGGAAGGGTTGGATGAGAAGTTGATGTAGGATGTAGGGATAATGAGGGAGTTAGGATAGTGAATTTTGTGACATAGGGATGCAAAATAGATTTAGGAGGTGGGGGATGGGGATTTTTAGTTTTTGGATTAGTGGATTTCAATGCCAATATGGATTCTTCATTTGGATGTAATATTTATTTTTTCTTTGGGATCCACATGGTTTTAATTTTTGATTTTTATTTGGTGGGCCTTAGTGGAATTTGGGATTTATTTTTCTTTTAGATTGGATTTTTATTTGTGTTATCATGTCTTTGTGAGGGGACATGGTCATTAGATTCATGTGGATGTTTGGATTTATGCATTTTTACTTTGGCATCCAAATTGCTTCCCATATCCATGGTATGGGTGTGAGGAGATGGATGATGTGGAGTTAATATGAATGGATTGATAGAGGTGTTATTTTGGATAGGTTGTAAGGAAGGAAGATGTTAGATGCCATTCACGAGGGTGTGCCTTTGTTTATATTGATTGAGGATTATGGGAGTGGGATATTAATTATAGATGATAGGGATAGGGGATTGGTGAATGAGGGGATAAATATGATGAGTTGGAGGATGGGATCTTGGGACATAAGGGCCCAAAAATGGACTTATTAGGTGGAGGATATGTGATGCTAGAATGTGGGACATAGGGACCCAAAATGGATTTAGAGGATAAAGGAGGGATATGGATAGTTGTTTTGGGTTGATATGATGGAGAAGGGGGGATAGAAAAAAATGGTTTGAAGGAATTATGGGAAGGGATTATTGTTGTTTTGGAAGAGGTTTTCTTAGGTTGTACAAAGATTGTACCAACATTTTTAGATTGTGAGCCTTGAGATATGCAACCAAGGCCTTGTGATCGTGGATTCTCTTTGATATGAATGGGCTCCAAGATACCTTGCTCATGTAGTCCTAAGCCTTTACCTTGATAATTTATGTTATTGAGCATTTGATTCAATGTAGGAAACTTATTATTTTGGAAGCAAGATGCGATTCCATTATCAGGTGAAGGAGGATTGGTGGTGGATATGATTTGTTCTTTTACTGCAAGAGAACCACCATTGGTGAAAGTAAGAGGACCAAGGGGATATAGAGGTGGTGTTGGGATAGTTTTGGTAGGAGGTGATAAAGGATCATAAGATGGATTTGTAGACATGTAAAATTGACCTAACACTTATTACACACCTTAAATAACATTCTCGCATCGTCAACATCATTATCATTGAACATCACTGCATTTCACATCAATGACATTAAAAGCCCTAATTTCCCCTATTAATTAAATAATACAACATTATTTAATTAATTCACCTTTTTCATCATTTTTGACTAATTAAATAAATTCCATTTATTTAATAAAGTCCTAAAACCCTATTTCTACTATTAATTGAATAAAATGACATTATTTAATTAATTCACATTTCATCAATTTCAACCAATTAAATAAATTACATTTATTTAGTAAAGTCCTAATTTAACTTTATTTCATCTTGATTAGTTAAATAACACCAATTATTTAATTACGTCACTAAATCATTGTATTCCCCTAAATCGATTGAATTATTAAATCATAATAATTTAATTAACTCGAAATTTCCCTTCAAATTTGAATAAACTATTCAAAAAAATTATCAAAAAACAAATCAAACTAATGTAACTTTGTTTGCAAAAGTCAAACTTGATTTGTAAGTTCAACTCCAAAATTAATTAATTAAATAAATCAATTAATTAATCATTCTCAACCACTTTCCTGATTGAGTAAATTACAATCCCTTGATTTCTCAATCTAATTCTTGATTGATCAATCTAATTCTTGACTAATCAATCTAATCCCTGACTAAACAATCTATCTATCAATCCCACAGATTATTCAATCTATTTCTTCAATCACGCTAATCATGCAATCTATTTTGCATAGATTATTCATGTCTATTTCCTCTCAAAATTTTTTGACCGTCGATCTTGACTCAACATTGTTTAATCTTGATCGTCAATTTCAAATCACAATTTATATATAACAAACCTCTTTCCTCACAAAAGAGGATTGAAGAATCAACATAATTTTCACAAAAAAGTACTGCCAACATTCTTAATCACCATTGACAACTCTTCAACACCTTTCTTCAATCAACACACACATCACATCAAAGCTTCTCACACACAACAATGGAGGCTTCACAATGATATGAACAACCCGACATCTTGTGAACACACTCTGACATGGGATGGTAACCTTTATTTTTGTTTTGGATTCATTTTGATAATCATATGATTTCATTGTGTGTTTTCAATAGATTAGAAAGTTATTTCATGAGTGCAGGAATAGATCTAGATTAGTGTTTTTGATTTAGATTAGCTTCTATTTCATTACATTTATCTTGTTTACGCTCTATGATTCTCCCATCACACATTATGGCATGCTTGGTGGAACCCAAATCCCCAAAATTAACAATTTCATGATAAATTTTTGAAGTTATAGGTCCCGGAAGCACTCTGGAAAAATCTTCACGCACAGGTTCCAAAAAAATGTTGCATTTGATTTCACGGATCCAATGCACTTGACCCTTTTTCGAATGCACTTGACTCTAATTTTGGCACTATTGACATTTTCCAATGCCTTTGTCTTCTGACAAAGGGCGCATTTGAATTTTTTTAGTGCTTTTGCTCTCTAAATGATGGCGCTTTTGCTGATTTTTCTGCACTTTTGCTCTGTTAAACCCGTGTCTGAGATCTGCAAGTTGAATTTTGGTTTTCTTATGCTAACGAATGCCTGGTTTGAATGTGTGATAGGTATTAACATCTATGTATGCAGGATCGAGAAATCACTAACACTTTTTCTATTGGGAAGACAAAAGGTCAAAGGAATCATGATTTTCATAGCTTCTTTCTTAAAGTTAGGAATTTTCATTTGGTGCTTTAAAAAGAACTCACAAAAAACAACAAATTTTTAATTTAAGTGCTCTAAAATGAATCATTTTCAATGCTTTTTAAGTTAGAGAATCTTCATTTTGGTGTTAAAAAGAACCCTACAACAACACATTTTTTATTGAAGTGCTCTAAAATGAATAATTTTCAAAGCTTTCTTAAGTTGGGAGAATTTTCATTTAGTGCTTAAAAAGAACCCTACAAAAACACATTTTTGATTTAAGTGCTCTAAAATGAACTCTTTCCAAGCTTTCATAGTTAGAGAACTTTCACTTGGTGCATAAAAAGAACAACACAAACAAACAGTTCAATTGGTGATCTAAAAAGTGTTTTAAGCTTTCAAATTAAACACTTGGAATGTTTTGATTTTCTGTTTGATTGACCAAAATGATTTCCTTTTGTTGATGCATGCTTGAATTTATTTTTTTGACCAAGTAATACCAGGATCTAGGAACACTCAAATTTTGGGCTTAAAAATGAAAAAAACATTCTTTTGTAAATTGCACCTTTGCTATGGTATTGACTGATATCCAAAACACTTCCATTGGATGCTTTTAAAAAGAACCATTGATATCTTATTCACAATTTTTTGGGGATATCACCGCTCGAGGCACTTAAAAGGAATCAAATTTTTATGAATTGTATTCCGTGCATTTAGTGTTTGGAAAGCTAGGTTTTTGTCTTCTCCCCTTGCACCTTTTGGTGATCTTGGGTGAGAAAAAAAATCTTGAGTTTCACACTTTTATTTTCAAACCATGCCTTTAGAGGGCCATCCTATTGAGACACATCCCATGTTGGAGAACTCATAGGTGACCCAAGTGGTATTCTCATTTTGGACCACTATATAAATGATTTTGGGTGTGAGGAAAGTTCTTACCCACCAAGTGATGCTATTTTATATTGACGTCTATCTCCCCCAGTATCTGTGTGATATGTTAAAACCTGAAAGGGATCGGAGGCCTCTTAATTGAGAAAAATTCCACATGTATAGACATCAAAAACTAATAATCCAAAAACATTACTAAGAGCCAAATGTTTGTAGAAGCTACCCTTTTATCCAAAAACACTCTTTGAAAGTAGTGCATTAGAATTTACTTCTGATAAGTTACTTGCCATGTTCGACTTCAGGCCCACACCATAAGTTGCATGTAAAATCATCCCTTCAGGGCATGAGCCAAGCCTACCTAAAAGGATGGTTTCTATCTCTAGGGTTGTAATGTTTGTTTATGTAGAACTTGCCAAAAGATTCAAAACAAGATATTGACATCAAACATTATGCTTGATCTAAAAATAACATATCGAAACAAACACTAAACATGATGGTTGAATCATGAACCCTTTGACTTAGTGTATGATTTTAAGAGAAGACCTATATTTGCACTCCTTGAAGGATCTCCTTAAAGGCTTTTGAATATTCAGGCTACATTAGCTCAAAGTAAACGTTGGAAACTATAGCTTAGGTATCATGATTTCACAACTTAAAGCCATAGACATATAGGTCACACAAGTACATGATTTTTGAGTGATTCAAAGTTGTTTTATCACTTGCCACATCTAGAAATAGATCAAAACACCCAAAAAATACAATAAAAACATCAATGATGTTGCCAAAATACTAAAGCTGGAAAACCAATTTACACATAGGCTGCTTCTGCTACTATTTCTAGTGCATTTGATCTAAAATTGGGTGCACTTTCCAGAGAAAACTCACTTTTTCTCTCTGTCCCAAAAAATACACTAATGAAAATTAGTTGTATTTGATAGAATTTGTGCACTTGATGAAAAACCAGTGCACTTTCTCCTTTTATGCTCGCACTTGCTTCTCAGAAACTAGTGCACTTGCCAGAAACCTGCTCACCATTTCCAAGAAAGCTTGATTTTGACTGATTAAATTACCTCATTAGACAAAAACATATAGAGGTCGCACTTGAAATTTCAACTCACACTTGCTTCTCAAAAACTAGCACACTTGATAAAAATGGCCGCTCTTGCTCACAATTTGGTGCTTCTTCTAAAAATCCATCACTTCTACTCTATCTTGCTAAAAATCAGAAAAATGATCTAAATTTTCTTACAAGATCCTTGTTAAAATGAAACAATCAGAAACCCAAATAAGTTATATAGTCCTTCAACCATCTTCAAAATCCATCCTACTTTTGGAAATCAGAATCAAAATAAACAAACTTGGATTATTCCCTCACTCACACTTCTAAGATATCAACAATTACTTGAAACTCACAAATAGTTGAAGTAAGCTTTTCTACAACATATTCTCTAGAAGAAGAATTGAGATATCAATCCAAGCCTCCCAACATTTTGAGTTCTAAAAATAGTGCCACCTCAAAATAGCACTCAAAACTTAGGGTCTTGAGCTTCATAAAAAACCATATCAAAGCATCCACACTTTCACCATATGACCATTTAGCGTCTGACTGCTCCTGTTCAACAACCGAACCTTGCGGCACCAATCCTACAACCAAATCTCACACACATTGAAGGTGAACAAACTGATATCATTAGCAGTTCAAGGACCTTCATATTTAAGAAGAATGAAACACCCAACTAGTGGAGAAACACAACAAAATTTTTAGATAAATAGGAAGAGAAAGTAGACCTAGCAGCCAAAAGACCCGTGTTACCACCTCCTGCATGGCAATAGCTATCTATCCCTCATGATCTCTAGAAAGAGCAAGATCCTTAAGCAAAAATCTATATTACGACTTTCAAAGAACCATCCTACTCTAAATTTTTCCAAAGGTTACATCTTGAGAAGGTATCACACCCATCAAAATTGACTAGACCATTTCTATTTATGCTTTTCAATGGGTCAACCACCCTTAGATCTTCAATAGAAAATCCATAAAAAAAAAGAATTTTCATTTTCTTAAAAATAGAAAATCCACAAAAAACAAAAGCATTCTTTTTTTTGTAGCTAGAAGTCAGGAAAACATTCACAAAAGCTTGGTAGTTGTTTATGACAACTACGAGATCACAACACAGAAGAACATGGAAGCAAACAAGAACAACACCAGCATACCACCAACAAACACCATGAACGACAAAGGTTTGCCATGGGGATATAGGCCAAGTGACCTTGAAACACCCCAAAAGAGACTTGCGTATAGAGACACATTCAGTGAGGAAGAGCTAAACCGTAAACGACAAGAAGTGATAGAACAATCCTACTAGGACCTAGAAAGAGTAGTCATAGAGGAGGTAGATACTAAGGATGAAATAAATGATGATGAACTATTTGAACATTCTGATAACCCCAAGGTGCTCAAACTAATGGACAAATTGTTGAGAAAGGACCCAAATTCGTACTTCTTTAAGTTATCATAGAGTGGTGTGAAACTACCAATAGATTTTAATGTGGAGGCTCTCAAAGATCCTAATCTTATTCCCTTAGGGGAAAACTCAGTTGTGAGACAAATATTTGAACCCATGGAGATTCCAAATATGCCAACTGTATTCTCACAAAACAATGGCCAACCCATGGAAAACCCATTGTATAGAAAACCAACTCAGATCGAACAAGCGGTAGTGGTACAATAGTATCAGGAAGGTTCATCCCAGTACATACCACAAAGCAACAATCCACCTCTAGGACAATATGTACCTTAAAACACTGTGAATGTCAACCCTTCCCAAAACACGTAGTACCATAAAAAAGGAGGACCATAGGGTCCCCTTCCAAATCAATACCATCAACAAGGTGGACCACAGGGTCCCCTTCCCAATCAGCAACACCATCATGCAAGGTGGACCAAAGGGTACCCTTCCATATCAGTCCTAGCAACAAGGTCTACCACAAGGAACCCTTCTTCAGTCATCCCACCAACAAGGTAACCTATCAATGCACCATCAAGGAAGTCTTTAGTATAGTCCATCCTAGCAGCAAAGTGTGCCATAGGGCACCCTTCTTTAGTCATCTCACCAACAAGATAACCTGCCAATGCACCATCAGGGAAACCTTCAGTATAGTCCATCCTAGCAGTAGGGTGTGCCATAGGGAACCCTTCTTCAGTCATCCCATCAACAAGGTAACCCACCAACACACCATCAAGGAAACCTTCAACATAGTTTGTACCAAAAATAAGGTAACCCGCCAACACACCATCAAGGAAACATTTAGCATTGTTCATACCAACAATAAGGTAACCTGCCAATGCACCATAAGGGAAATATTCAACATAGTTCATACCAACAACAAGGTGTGCCACATGGTACCCTTCCTAATTATCCTACCAACATGGTGCCCCACCAACACGGCAATAGGGTAACCTTTAGTATAATTCATTCCAGCAACAAGGAGCTAACCCTTCTTACACTCAACAAGGAGCTAACCCTTCTTACTCTCAACAAGGAGCTAACCCTCCTTACATTCAACAAGGAGCTAACCCTCCTTACACTCAACAAGGAGCTAACCCTCCTTACATTCAACAAGGATCCAATCCTTCTTACATCCAACAAGGAGTTAACCCTCCTTCCACCCAACATGGATACCAAGATCTCGTACCTTCACAATACCCAATCTATGACCAAAGCATGGTAGGAAAACAAGGCTATTGCAAACAATAATTGCAAACAAAGGTATTGAAAATAGAGATAGAACTACAACTAGAAGCAGTGACCCAAAAGATAGTGGACATGCAGGTAGGGAAAAAAAAGAAGACCTACACCCTTCAGGAAATATGTCCATTCCCATTTGATTGCTCTATCACTACACTAAATTTTCCAAAAAACTTTGAAATACCCAAGTTTGACAAGTACAAAGGAAAAGGAGATCCAGTAGAGCACATACGAGACTTCTCAGTGTCATGTATGGAGGTGCAAAAAAATGATGCTTACCTCACGAGGCTCTTTCCACGTAGCCTCATAGGTCATTCTATGGAGTGGTTTTCCCATATTTCACCAAGAATTAAAACCTTTGACGAACTATCTAGCAAGTTCATAAGCCACTTCTCATTCAACATAGAGCAAGATTTCACCATCACAAATTTTTCCACAATCAAACAGAGTCAAGGAGAGTCCTTTACCTCCTACCTACAGAGATGGAGACATAAATCTAGTTGATACAAATGGCCCATTCCCGACAAGGAATTGGTAGATATCTTCATCTCAAATGCCCTGCTCGAGATCAACTACCAACTCACTATGTTATGTCCTACAAAATTGGAAGAAACTATTGAAAAAGGATTACATATTGAGAGAGACCTCATTGCAAGGAGATTCCTTAAATTGAATAGATCAAGAGACAATCCCTCTAGTTTAAATGACAAACCTTAATCTAGGAAAAGAGCAAGAGCGTTACAAACGATGGAGTAGTTGATTCTAGAGAACTATGGCATGCACAAAATGTACCTCAAAAAAAACTTCAAGTGGAAAAAATGAGCTACATCCCAAAAAACGTACAAAACAACCAACTTACCTATCCCAAGAACAATCAGGTGGTCAACCAACAAACAAATCAAGCAGGGCAACATAGGCAATACGATCAACCAAGGAGCCAATTCATAGTACTAGGGGAGTAACTTGAAATAGACATGCATAAACTAGTGCAACAAAACCTCATCAAGGTGAGTGATCACCCAAACTATGAGAATCCTAGCTTCAAGACACCATAGTATAATGAGAAAGACTTGGGAAAATTCCATAAAATAAAAGGACATACAACAAACAATTGCATGAGACTCAAACACCTCATCCAAGACTTGATAGACAAGAAGAAGTGGATGTTGAACATCATACCACAAATAAGGACCTTCAAATATAGAAAAACCCAATCCCAAACCACACTAAAAGGAATGACAAAGGAAAGGACCGGGATTATCATAATGCTAATTATACCTACGGTGACACAATCTTAGGAACCCTCTCGCAAGCTGATGACAATAGGGAAAATATAGTGACTATATGAGGTGGAGACAAAAATTGCAATGTAACTACCTCTCGAGGGAGAGTTACAATATAAGGAGCCCCACCCAAACCCACAACTAAGTCATCAAATAACTACAACATTGTGGAACAGCTGAAGAAGACTCCTGCCCTAATCTCAATCCTAGAGTTGCTAAAACTATGACCCTCACATAAGGAGATATTGGAAAAATAATTAGAAGCATCAGTCCCTAACGACCTCGATCCTAATCAGTTCCAAGCCATGGTTGGAAAAATCAAAACCAACAATCATTTAGTATTTTCTGAGAAAGATCTTCCACAAAAGACGTTCCACAACCAAGCCCTCTACATAGAGGTTGGTGTCCATAAGAACATGGTCAAGCGGTTGTTGATAGATAATGGTGTGGGTCTAAACATTTGTACCTTGCAATTCATCAAATAGTTGGGATATTCTGATGATGTGATAGGAAAAGGAAAGAGTATCACAATAAAGGGCCTATGATGACCTTGAAAGGAATTCAGAGGGAACAGTTAGGCTACCAGTACAAATAGGATTGGCCATCACAAAAATTACATGTCAAGTGCTTGACCTTGATTTATTGTATAACCTAATCTTGGGACGCCCTTGGATTCACACATTACAAGTAGTCCCTTCAACCTTCCACCAATGCCTAAAGTTTCCTCATGAAGGAAAAAAGGTGAAATTATATGCTAATCCTAAGACCTTCCATTTTTGTTCAAAGTTGTAAGAGAAGTATAATAAGATCCAATGCATACCTAGCAATGACATATCATTCCATTCATTCTCATATGTTGACCCTTCCAAGCTACCATCGATCTCAACCAAGGTCACATAAAGAGAGCAACCAAAAACGAAAACCAAGGTTCAAGTACTAGATAGAGGTAATGAAAATTGCCACTTCAACCAAACATTCTGCATTGGAATGCTTCCACCAACACCTAAAGTCTATGGAGGTCTGAAAGAGATAAAGCCTACTCAGATAGTGCAAATGATAGCCAAACCCACAATTTTCACCAAGTGGGGGGACATGAAGGGCAAATAAATATTCAAAGAGGAATTCTCCTCCATGATTTACAAATAGGACCAAAAAGAACCAGAAAAGCCACAACCCATTCTAATTGATCCTAACAATAGAGGTTATCAATTAGCTAAAAAAATGAGATATCAGGGAACATGTGGCCTTGGGAAACACAAACAAGGCCGATGGGAGCCTATCATAGTAGAACAAAGAAAGAAAAATACGAGGCTAGGTTATAAGCCAAGCCAAAAGACATGGTTAGTCCAAAAACTAGATAAACCTCTTAAGAAATAAGAAAATTCTACTAGTGTTAAGGCACTAGATATCTACCATATCATGGACAATGGTTTACCCATCGAAGAATTATTCAACAACTTTAGCATTGATAGGTTCCCTCTCTAGTTTATCAAAACCATTCCCAATATCTATTATTAAATTCTAGAACAAACTGTAATGAATACGAATGGGATTCTCCTTCCTTTATCACTGGATATGGTACCCCCACTTCTAGTAATGATGACCTAGAAACCAAATGGGAAAAAGATACTAGAGCCATATTGACCATTTCAGCAACCTCTATAAGCTTTGCATATAATGATGATAGCCTACCCCTCTGCTACCTATAATTGATAGATTGGGACCAACAACAACATACATCTATTCTAGATCAATTCCAAAATGATGAGGCAATCACAGAGTTCTTGAGACTTCGAACATACATACTAGAAAGAGATCAAAAAGTAGGGTTCATCATGGAGCTCAAACAGGGTGCATATTTTGGTAGAGAGATTGAATCTTCTAGTCACAACAATGAAAGAGAAAACATAAAAATAAAAATGTGATCCCCTAGAGAAGACCACAATGTGTCTCTATTGGATCCAAGAAAGAAGAAAATAAAGGACGCATCTGAAGGTGAAAACCTCCTTGAGGCACTTGAGGATGGAGGGTTCAATCTCCCTATATTAGAATATCAAGAGAAATCTACACTCCTAGTAGAAGAAGTAGAGTCCATAAATGTTGGCACAATAGAGGACCCAAAGATAACATACCATGTGGTATCGCTTGATCCTGAAGAAAAAGAAAACTTCACAACATTCATCAATGATAGGAACCTGTAAATTTCACATGGACCTATGTGGATATGCTTGGCCTAGATCCAACACTAGTGGTACACCATTTGGCCATCTCCCCTGGAGAAAATCCTATCAAGCAAAAACTTAAAAAAATGCATCCTCAAATAGCATTATTGGTAAAGGTAGAAGTAAAGAAGTTATTAGATGTGGGTTTCATTAGACCCATTGACTATCCAGAATGGATATTAAACCTAGTACAAGTGTCAAAGCCTACTAGGGGCATAAGGATGTTCACAGAATTTAGAGACTTGAACAAAGCCTATACAAAGGATGAATTTCCCCTCCCAAGTATTGACATGATCATGGATCTAACAGTAGGGCATGAGATGCTATCCTTAATGGATGGTTTCTCTAGATATAACTGGATAAAAATCTCTCCAGACGATCAACACAAAACAACATTTACTTGTGCTTGGGGGACCTTTTGCTGGAATGTAATGCCATTTGGTCTAAAGAATGCAGGAGAAACATATCAAAGAGAAATGAGGACCATCTTCTATGATATGATACATATAATCATGGAAGACTATGTGGAAAAAATTCTAGAAAAGTCCATCAAAAGGGAAGATCACTTGACCAATCTTATAAAGATGTTTGATTGGATTGAACAATATAATCTGAGACTAAACCTTAAGAAGTGTGTGTTCATAGTAACATCCAAAAAGCTATTAGGTACCTACATAGTGTCAAGAAGGGGGATTGAAGTGGATCCTGCAAAAGTAAAAGCTATACTAGAGATGCCTCCACCAAAGACATTAGAACAATTAAGGAGTTTACAAGGAAAGCTGCAATCCATTAGGCAATTTATCACACAACTAGCTAAAAAATGTCACCCTTTCACTCATCTCCTACACAAGGACATCATCTTCAAGTGGGATGGGAGATGTGATCAATCATTCCAACAAGTTAAGGAGTACCTACTTACTCCTCTTGTACTCATTTTTTCCTATTCCAAACAAGGAAATAGTGCTCTATGTGTCTACCACACAAGCAGCATTGGGGGATCTCCTAGCCCAATTAGATAATGATAACAAAGAAAGAGTGGTCTACTACATCAGCTGAACACAAGTGGGATACAAGTTGAACTACTTTCCCATAGAAAGATAATTTCTTTCATTCATATTTGTGACACAAAAATTGAGACACTACATCTTAAACAGAAAGGTAAAACTAATTTCAAAATTAGACCCACTAAAGTACCTACTAGAAAAAGCAGCCCTAACAGGTTGAATTGCTAAATAGGTGATGATTTTGAGTGAGTTTGATATAAAGTATGTGGATAGAAGAGCCATCAAGGGACAAATCATAGCATACCAATTAGCTGAAGCACCCATAGATGATCACAAGCCTCTCACAGTGGACTTTCCAAATGAAAGCATCTTGATGACAGAACATACAGATCATTGTATTCTATATTTTGATGGGTCCCACACTCAACATGGCTCTGGAGTAGGATTGCTTTCCCATGCATGAACAGTATCTCAAAGTATGAAGCTTTAATCACAAGGCTCAAAATGACTATTGAATGGAGAATAAAAGAGCTACAGGTCTTCAGAGACTCTTAGTTAGTGATGAAACATGTGAATGATGAATACTAGAAAAAAATGACAAGCTAATGCCATATAAAAGGATGGTGGATAGCTTCAAGGAATATTTTTTCACAATAACCTTTGAACAAATTCCTTGAATCAACAAAGCTATCGATGCAATAACAACAATAGGCTTACTGCTTGATATTCCACAGAATGTTCCTAAATATGAGTTCCTCATCAAAAAATTTCTTGTACCTACATTCAACATCCCATAATTATAACTGGCATGTGATGTTGTTGTTCCTAATTCCCCATGGTACCAAGATACCTTTGACTACATCCAACACGGTATCATACCACTTGACCTAACAACCACTCAAAAGAAAAACTTCACCCGTAGGACTTCTCGATTTACAATCCTAGGAGATACCCTATACCGTTGTAGTCTATATGGTATGTTACTCTGGTTTCTTAATGTTGAAGAAGCAAAAATGACCTTACAAGAGGTACACAAAGGTGTTTGTGGGTCCCACTCTAACAGACCTAACCTAGTCCAAAAATTGCTCAGAACGGGGTATTATTGGCCCTCCATGGAACAAGAATGCATTCAGTATTCTACAAAGTGTCATCAATGCCAACAACATAGTGACCTTGTTCATGCACCAACATAGGAATTGAGACCCATCACAACACTATGGCCTTTCTCGCAATGGGGATTAGACCTGGTAGGTAATATTTTGCCTGCTTCATCTAATAGGCACAAGTTTATTATCACAACTACATAGTATTTCACTAAAAGATAGAGGCAATTCCATTGAACTACATTACTGGAAAACAAATATCAAAATTCATTCTAAATTATCTAATTTGTAGGTATGGAATTCTACAAATGATAATAATGGACAACAAAACCCCATTCAAGAATCAAGATGCCTAAGAACTATTCCAAATAATCTATCCAACATAGATTCTCCACACCCTACTATCCTCAAGGAAGTGGTCAAGCTAAAGCATCTAACAAAACCATATTGAAAATACTAAAAATGAATGTTAATGAAGCCGACTGTGATTGGCATTTGCAGCTAAACTCAACCCTATGGGATTATCGAACCAACATCTAAACACCTAAAGGTGCCACACCATTTTCCTTGGTCTACGGATTAGAGGCTATCTTACCTATCGAGGTTGAAATCCCCTCATTGTGAATCTCATTAAAAGACATGGTCAACAACGAAGAATATCAGGTATCCAGGTTAAATGAATTAGAGCTCCTAGACTAAAGTAATTCGAGCACGTTAAACCATCTTCAGGTTTATTAGAATTGACTCAAATGAAGCTATGATAAGAAAATAAAAGAGATCAAATTTTAGGTTGGTGACTTGGTCCTCAAGGAAAATCAGAAGGTACAACATAATCAAGATGGAAAAGGAAAATTTGAACCCAACTGGTTAGGCCCATTTATCATCACAACAAGATATGGTTCAAGATCATATCGGTTGGCTAGTCCTGAAGGAGAACCCTTAGCTAAATTGCTGAACAAAAACCACCTCAAGAAGTTCTACACATGAAGCACGTCAGAATACCCCAGGAAAAAGGGTAAAAATCCAAAAAAATGGAAAAGGTAAAATAAAAATAAAAAAAGCAAGAAAAATAGTAAAGAGAAATAAAACATTCCTTGAGTGAAAACCACTTTGTGGCACTCATAGAATAGGTACCATAGTGAAAACCTAGCAAACAAGCACTATGTTTGAATAAGACTCACATCATTATCTATCAATACTACCAAAAACACTCACCCATTCATTCCATAATAAAGCATGTGTCCAACCATGGCTTTTTATTGGTTGAGGAAAGTAGTCTTGTATCCAATAGGGGGAAAATTATCGAAGTTGGTCATGGATTAGATCTTTAAGCATACTATCATGGTCAAAACAACAAAAATAAAAACATCTAAAAAACAACAAAAATCAAAAACATATGAAAAACAACAAAAATAAAAAACATCTAAAAAAAAATCAAAAACATTTGAAAACATCAAAAAACAAAACAATATCATTGGATTATTCCTTCACTCAAATATTCTAATATATCAAAATTTTCTTGAACCTCAAATCTAGTTCAAGTAGATTTCCCGCAACATATCCTCTATAAATGGAAGTGGAATATCAATCCAAGTTATCAATGTTGTTTAAAATCCAAAAACAAGTTTATGCTTTAAGTTAGCACTAGTTGAACTATGTGGTCTCTACATGTACAACGTAGGCAAGGCTTATCTTTGATGATCCCCCAAGGCCCTAGGTTAGTCCCCTGAAAACAAAAAAAATAGCCTCATAAAACTCAGAAAAAATCAAACAAAGACCTATCTCCATCATCACAATTCGCCAATAAAATTTTCACCCATAATAAACAAATCGTCATCTTCACCCTTTGAAAAAATAGACAAACAAACAAAGTAAACATCAAAAGCTAGAATTTTAAAGTAAAACAATCACACAGCTTTGATTACAAAATAGACTAAAATAAATGCCAAAGTATTAACTACCTATCTTTTGATAATTCACCAACAACATCCTAAGATATGCCTTAACGGATCCATTCCTATGATAGACATGATCAACAACGGATAATAGCCCTGAAACCTTGAATAGATATTGCAAGTGATACTACAACTTTGTTTTTATCTTTTTTATAGTCTTATCTTTCTAATTTATTTTATTGACTCATTCCCAAGATCTCTCAAGGATTTCCATAAGGATTTAGAGAAGGAATGGGGAAAATTGAGCATAATTTTGGTTTTCTATTTGTAAGATGTTTTTGTGATACTACCATGGCGAATCCTTGCTTTATTGAGTGTATGGAAGTTGTTTTGAAGAATTTCGTGAATCAATGGCATATTAGGTGCTTAATACCTCTTGTGTTACTAGTCTAACATGTTTTAATACAACCCAACCGTATATTTTAAACAAGGTTTTTGTATGTCTAGTATGAGCAAGAATATTCTTTGTATGTTGAGTCAAACTCCACACAATGGATACAAAGTCACCTTGGTCGTTGATACCATGGTGTATCATATCTATTTGATACACCAAACAAGATTGTTCAAAATGCAAAGCCTCCAAGGAAAGTGAAAGAAATACTCATCAATACTAACAACATCAAATTTCTATCCATCATCAAATATTTCTTCTAACTAACATCCATCTTGCATCACAATATCATTAGTACCATATCCATCCTGCATCCACAATGTTGCCTATACATATCATCATGATAAAAAAGCAATCAAAATATCATGTAACATGAATATATGACATAAATCCATCATATATCAACATCATCGCATACATAATAAAACAACATATGATATAAACTATGTCCATCCATCCACATCATATGCATACATCAGAAAAGTACAAAAACATATATAAATATACATCCATCATATACCATCATAAATAATCATCCATAAATCATCACATAAACATATAAATGAGTTGAATCAAAGAAGGTATATCTCATATATATAATCACCAAAAAAAGGAGAATGTCATAGTACATCACCATCAGTACAAAAAGTGTGATAGGATAATACAAAATAATACATATATACGAGGCCTCAACTGGGCTGACGAAGGTATATACAAAATCATGTCTACAATATAAAGTCTATGAACAATAAACATCATAAAGATCAAGAACAAAATGCCATTTCCTGAGAGGAAGAGGACTTTAAAGACTAGGCTGCAGATCACCATTTGAATCTGGCTATATGAAAAAAAGGCCACCTCACTCAGTACCACTACCCACAACACTAGGCTCTATGAATCTCGAACGTCGTTGTGCATGAGGAACAAAAGCATCATATAAATTCTAGTAGTATGTATCCATCTATAATAACTAATCCCACTCAGTGCGATGACTATCACGCTTAGTCCTCAAACTATCCCTCTCTATGGTGATGAGCTATAACTGTGTCTTAGCAACAAGACAACACCCAATCTTCGTATCCCGCTTTGATATAAAACCATCTTGCTCTGTAGTGAGTGAAAATTTGTGCATTTGTGGCCTATCAATGCCCTATCTTCGTAGCTAACGATGCACCTCCATCCCCAGGTGGTGGAGGGCGACTTGGAACCTGTCCCTGACCCTACATCTAATCACCCTGGGCACCATCCTATCGGGCCCTACCAAGCTGCTCTACTAGAATCTCAAGATGGTGTCTCTCGCCTCGACAACCTATAATGCCTGCTCTTCCCACTATGGGATCACCACCAAGATCTATAAATCTCATGGGAACACATCATTCCCACCACTAATCAAAATCAAGAGTGGTACTTGGATCCACTAAACCCACTGGACAACCCCATCTAACTAGGGCAAGAGATTTGAACATAGCAATACCAGCATCACGATTAGCCTATAGACACCATACTCGAACCTCTCAAGTGGTCTGACCAAACTGAGCCTCATAGGTGTCTATAAAGTGACCCTATCTCTCTCCAAACTGCCTGCATACCCTATCAGGAAGGTACCTCTCCAAAAGAGAGTGAGTGTGACCAATCAACCATCTAGTCCATCGACAATATACTAGCTACTCTTGATCCTTAGGCCAGGCCTCACAATCCATATACGATATCCATATAAAGCTTGACATATCATCAAATACACAATGCTAGTACGAAATATTTCCAAGCAAGGTATAATATAGAAAATCTCCATAATGATAAGAGTATGGATCACTAGTAGTACGATCTTGTATACCATCAGGCTGAGCAACTGTGATGTGCTCCCAAGCCCATACATGAAGAAGAGAGACACTTGCAAAAATGGATCTCCTACCATGATATGCAACCTCATGCATATCTCTATATAGGTGGGTGAGAAGAAAAGGACCCCATGCGTATCTAGTCCCATGATCAAACATCTCCTCAATACACATACCCCACCCTATAGGGAATTGATGGCCTCTCCTATCAGGAAAAACTAGCCCTAAAACCAAACCACAAAGAACAAGGGAAATAGGATTGACACTACCAACAAAATCAGATAAATCTATCTCATATTGTTGAACCTCCAAGTGTCTGACACCAAGCACATGCTGCATAGCGCGGGTACCCTGTTGAACATGATAGGTAACAAGCTCACCATGGATGGGTATGTGGAGGATCCTCCACACATCCTTGAGAGTAATGGTGGCCTCTCCTGTAGGTAAATGGAATGAAGAAGTATATGAATGCCACCGCTCCCCAAGCATGGTCATCATCGTAGTGTGACATTGGATGTGAGGCATGTAACAAATATGACATAGACTGATCGCATCTAGAAAATATTGCTCCAAAACATCAAAGCCGAAAATCAAATAAAATAGATCTTAGGGTCATCTCTCCCTTAGGGTCGTCTCTCCCTCGACTGCAATGATTTAAGGACCACCTACAATCATTCAACCCATGATGTCAAGGGTGCACTCCGAAAATGCAAAAAATGAACTTCAAAATCAGGAACAACAAGACTTAGAGTTCCAAAAAGTCAAAAGCAAAGGATTTCTAGCAAAAGCAATGAAATTTCAAACAAAAGTGTAGAACACAAGAAAATGCGAGGAAATTTTTTCAAAAGCGATGAAAAACATCAAAAGCAAAAAAAGTTTGGAAAAAGTGCAAATATAAAGCAAAAGCACATAAAACGAGTAAAAACATTCAAAAGTGAAAAATTATAGCAAAAGTGAATTTTAAAAGTGAGAAAGTAGGTCAAAGGTGCAAAGTTAAGTCAAGTGCACAAATTTTTTACAAAAGTGAGCTTTTCAAAATGTCAAAATCACTAAAACTGAGGCAATATCACTAAAATCGAGGCAATAGCACTAAAACCCTAAAATCTATGCTTTTGACTTGTTGGACTTTGTGCATTAATTACACAAACATGGAAAGATGAAAATGATAATCGAGAGGGTACATACCGGGGGACTGATGCCTACGGGCTATCTAAACTCGCGAACCACGTCTGTACGATGTGGGGCTCCCTGAATCAACACCATAACTCCTCAACAACTGACAAAATGAGAAATCCAGAGACAATAATTCTCTATAGGCTCAAAGCACAAATGAGGTAATTAGAACCCTCATTACCTATTTTAACCCTAGGAAACCCTAATTTTCACCTAGGAAACCCTAATTTTTACTTAGGGAACCTTCCTACATTCAAATTAGGACTTCTTGAAAACATTGGAACGAGCAACAAGGGACCTATAGACCTAATTTTTTGCTCTCAATGCATTGAAACTAAAATACAAGAGTGGCGTGAGCTTGACCTCAAAATTGAAATTCTCGGCGAACCTCTCGAGGGGGCAACACATAGTCCTACCATCATTCTGATGATTGTTGGGGCGCAATGGGGCATAATTTTTTTTAAAAATCTTGATCTTAACATCGAATCTTTGAAACAAAGCAACTCATAATTTGTATCAAAGAGGGGCAAAATGTAGACATGTAAAATTGGCCTAACACTTATCTCACACCTTAAATAACACTCTTGCATCATCAACATCCTTATTATTGAACATCACTGCATTTCACATCAATGAAATCAAAAACCCTAATTTACCCTATTAATTAAATAATATGACATTATTTAATTAATTCACTTTTTTCATCATTTTTGACTAATTAAATAAATTCCGTTTATTTATAAAGTCCTAAAACCCTATTTTTGCTATTAATTTCAAATAAAATGACATTATTTAATTAATTCGCATTTCATCAATTTCAACCAATTTAATAAATTATATTTATTTAATAAAGTCCTAATTTAACTTTATTTGTTCCTGATTAATTAAATTACACCAATTATTTAATTACGTCACTAAATCATTTTATTCCCCTAAGTCGATTGAATTATTAAATCATAATAATTTAATTAACTCAATTTCCCTCCAAATTTGAATAATTTGAATAAACTATTCAAAAAAATGATCAAAAATCAAATCAAACTAATGCAACTTTGTTTACATAAGTCAAACTTGATTTGCACGTTCAACCAAAAAATGAATGAATTAATTAAATCAATTAATTAATCATTCTCAACCACTTTCTTGATTGAGTAAATTATGATCCCTTGATTTCTCAATCTAATTCCTGACTGATCAATCTAATTCCTAACTGATCAACCTAATCCCTGACTGACAAATCTATCTCTCAATTCCACAAATTATTCAATCTATTTCTTCAATCACACTAATCATGCAATCTATTTTTCATAGATTATTCATGTCTATTTCCTCTCAACATCTTTTGATTGTCGCTCTTGATTCAACATAGATTAATCTTGATCGTCCATTTTAAATCATAATTTCTATATAACAAACCTCTTTCCTCACAAAAAAGATCAAAGAATCAACATCATTTGCACAATGAAGTACTGTTGATATTCATAATCACCATTGACAACACTTCAACACATTTCTTCGATCAACACACACATCACATGAAAGATTCTTGCATGCAACAATGGAGGCTTTGCAGTGATATGAAAAACCCATATTGCGAACACACTCCGACATGGGATGGTAACCTTTCTTTTTTATTTTGAATTCATTTTGATAATCATAGGATTTCATTGTGTGTTTTTGATAGCTTAGAAAGTCATTTCATGAGTGAAGGAATAGATCTAGATTAGTGTTTTTAATTTAGATTAGATTCTATTTCATTGCATTTATCTTGTTTACACTATATGATTCTCCCCCTCACACAAGATTATATGGGATGGTAGGATCTTGATTTTGATGAGGGAATGATAAGGGATCATGAGAGTGATTAGATGGGGGGATGATAAGGGATTATTAGAGAGATTAGATGGGATGGTAAGATATTTTAGTTTTCTTTGGAATAAGCTCTTGGCATGTTTGAATTTTTACAAGTGGTGTAATAGGGGATGAGTGTTAGATGAAATTATCAATCAAGGTGGATGGAGAGATGATAGATTCATGAGATTCATGGGAGTGGGGTTGGACAGTTCAAGGAGTAGGAGACTAGAATTGGATTTGGATGGTTTCAATGGGTTGGATGGTACTAGGAGTAGGAGATGAGCATTGGAATTGGATGGTTTTGATGGGTTGGATGGTGCTAGGATTAGGAAGATGAATGATAGGTGTGGGATGGAGAAGAGCATCATAAATAATAACCTTATATGGTTGAGTTGTGGTGTAGAGCACCTTGTTGTTCTATTTTATGAATGTGAGTCTAGTAGGTTTTTTTAGTCATGATAATGTTAAATAAGGCCATGATAGGCCATTTTGTAATGTGGGTTATATTTTTGAGGTCATTGTGGGGTTTTTAGGTAAAATTTTGACAAATTGCTAATTGTTGTCATTTCAAATATTGTAAAAAGTGCAAAATTTGCAAATTAGAGAGAAGTCCAACTATCATGGGTAGTTGAAGATAGTTTTAGGTGTTGTAGGAAGTTGGAATAGTTAGGAGGATGTTTAAATATGTGTAATCCATTGTTGAGATGGTGGTTGAAGAGTTTTGAGGGAGAAATTCAATAAAATATCACTATTTTTCTGTTATTTTCTGTGTATTTCCTTCATTTCCAAACTTGGACGGGTCCATATAGTAGGAAATTGCACTAAGATGATTTGAATTTGTTGTGGGTATGTGTTCTCTTCAATTTTCAACAGGTTTGAAGGCTTGACATTACTTTGGAAGGGAGATTGATTCCATTTTTAGAAGTTGTTGTGAAAGTTGCAGTCAAGGGTTTTGAGGGCTAAAATGTATTAAAAAGGACATTCCTCCTTCTGTACCTATTGTATCTCAGAGGAATGGGCCTGTGTAGACTAGGTATAGGTGTAGGAATAGATATGAAATTGTGGTAAAGATATTTGGAGAGTTTCTTAACGTTTCCCTATTGCAAATACAGAGTTTAAGCCTTTGAAACAAGGTTAGAAGTGAAAAGGTGGGGAAACTACTTGGGAAAGAGTAAGATTAAGTTTGTTTTAGGTTCATTAGGTGGATTTTTATGTGGTTGAAGGCCTATAAAGGTAGAGTAGGACATTTAAAGGTTTTGGAAAAAAATCCCTAGTTGAGCAAAGCATGAAAAGGGGTGGATTTGAGTGGTTTTCTTCAGGAAGTGTGTAAGATCCTTTAGGGCAGCATAATTTGATGGTCAAGTAAGTTTAAATAGGAAAAATAAAGAGTTTTGAAGGTGGTTTCAAGTTTGTATGAGGTTAGGGTATGTGAGTTTCAATAAACCCTTGCCCATTGGGAGAAAAGTGAGGGTTTCAAGAAAATGAGTCATAGTGAGCGAGTTTGGACATAAAAATTGGAGAATTTGTGCTTTGGAAGGTAGTTTGAAGAATTTTTGGTGGTTTATTGGGTTGGTTGCAAGATTAAAGGGGTGTCCCTTTGAAAAAAAGGCCTAATTCATGGCCTAGGTCAGTGTAGAAGACAAGGTTTGAAGTTGATGTCTCAAATGAGTTGCATGAGGTTTAGAGATATGTTTAAGGGTGTCTAAAAACATAAGGAGTTGGTTGGCTGAGAGGGTTTTGAGTGATTGAGATTCAAGTTATTAGGTTTGTAGACCTACTAGCAAGAAAGAGTGTTTGAGTAGAGATTTTCCTTAGATAGGTTTTGAAGTTTCAAAAACCCTGTTGAATTCAATTGGTTTAGGGTTGTTTGGTTTAGAATCCTCCTTGATTGCTATCAAGTTGGGTGACACAACTCCACAACTTGAGGATGTGGAGTTTGTGATGATTTCTTTGCTACGAGTCCTTGGAGGAATTCTGGAGGGAAATATGTGGATGTTGTAGGCTTAGATGGAGGATTAGTTTTAGATGGATGACTGGGAATATATGGGGAGTTAGGAGTATGGATTGAAGAATTGGTATTAGGTGACAATAATGGGAAGGAACCAAGATAATATGAAGAGTTTTTTTTGGGTGGTTTGGTAGAGACATGAAATGGTATGATTAGGATTATGTAATGGAGGACGGGGATTTGGATTGAAGGATTGAGATTGAAAGTGGTTGTGGTGTTATACAAATATGGAGGTTGGATATGATTAAAGGAGAGGATGGAGGTATATATATTGTACGAGGAGGATACATGGATGAGAGATAAGAGGGAGATATGGATGAAGGATAAAATGGAGTTCCCTTGTCAAAGGTAGTATGAGGATGACTAATGTATATGCATGGAGGTGTGATGGGATAACTTGTGCTATCTATCACTTGGTTAGAAGGAATGGATGGGTTGGGGACAATTGGGGAAGCTTGTACCATGATGGCACCAAGGGGTCCCATGTCATATTTATCTTTATCAACATGATTTCTATCCTCATTGAAATGGGGTTGATTAATATTATACTCATCTTGATCAACAAGACTTTCATCATCATTAATATGATTGGGGATCCCCTTGATTACTATTTTTCATCTTGTTGTGAGAGGATAGGGATGCATGATATGGGATTGGATGGGCATGGAAAAAAGAGATAGGAAGGAATGATTGGAAGGTGAATGAGATGGACTAGAACAACGTGAAAGAAGGGATCCTAAAATTTGCTTCAATGTCAAAAGATCTTAGATGTGGATTTACTAAAGCTTAGATTGGTACTTAGATTAAGCTTAGACTAGGATTTGGATTAAGCTCAGATTATAATTTAGTTTAATCTTAAATTAGGATTTGGTTTAAGCTTAGATTAGGATAATTTTTGCAAGAGGCTCTCCTAAGTTCAAGGATACAGCTAAATTGATGGGGTGATTGTTGGGATGGAAAATTGATAGTATTCTCTCAATTGTGGCCAAGATTTTATCTGGAATTTTGATTGGATGGATTTCCTACTTGAGATAGTATAAATTATCAAGAAAGAGGAGACATCAATACAAACTATATCTCTAGCTTGAGGTGAAATAGTTTGAATGAGGGATTACAAACTTGGGATAGGCTAAGTTCCTAAGGAAGCATTATGATGGATGATTTTTTTTAGGATTTTAGGATTTTAGGATCTCAATTAAGTGTTTGAGGTTGGATATGTGATGCTAGGTGGTCTAGATGTCAATTAAAGGTGTTTAACTAAGTCCTTGTTCTAAGTGGATGAGCTTTTGAATTTAAGTTGAAGGTGGTCAATTAAATGAAAGTGATTGTTTGGGGCTATATATTGAGCAAAAAAATGTGTTTATAGATTTAGGCATGGAGAGACAATGGCTAACACAAGGACCTAATGGCTTTATCTCTAGATTTTTTATGGGGAACATATTTATTTCAACATAGAATGCATTCTCTTAGAGGTTTACAGATTCACTTTGATGTGGATCCACCTCAACATAGGGGAATTCACTTAATATACAATTGATTCACTTAAGTGGAGATGAAAATGATTTTGACGACAACAAGTTGACTTCAAAGGGAAGCAAATTTTCCTATAGATAGGAAAGATTCACTCTAGGGATTGCATACTCACTAAAAGGTAGGTTACATTTGTTGATTTAGGATTATAATTATTTTGGACTAGAAGGGTGACAAAGCAAATTTTCCTAACTGTAGGAAAGATTCACCTAGATGAATGTGGATTCTCTTGAAAAAAGGTCAAATTCACCTAATTATGGATAGATGGACTAGACTAGAGGTTTATGCAAGGAAAAATCTTCCTATTGATAAAGAAAATTCACTTAAAGAAAAGAAAATTCATCTAAGGAAAGAGTGGATTTTCCTAAGCTAGGGATATAATTATTTTATTGATAGATGAGAGATGATAGGGAAGAGGCTAATTTTCTTAAGTATTAGTAGATTCTCCCAAGGAAAAGGTAGATTCACCTAATTGGAAAGATTGGACATATGGGGAAATGGCCGAAGATGATAAATACAAGAAAAATGGATGACACTGAATGGATTGAATTAAAAAATGTGTAGGAGTCGATCATAAGAATCCATGCCATAAACACATACAAGCCCTATGTGTAATCAATCAAGGACTAAAATTTAGTGTATGCTAACAATGTAAGTGCTAATACTATCTACTTGCATCTAGATAGATCAAGACCATGATTGCAAAGGATGAAGGATCTCTTACTAATGGTGGCCAAAATGCAATACCTCGATAAGCTCTATTTCAATGCATGAAAGTACATTGTGAGTAACTTCAAGATACAATACACATCTAATGCTAGGCTTATACAAGGTAATCTAAGGCATCCTCTAAATAATAGGAGGGTACATGAGGCACATCTACAAACACTAGTCCATCACAAATGTGGGTTGGGAATGTTCGCTAGGTTGTTTAGACCAACCTTGCATTCTTAGTTTGGTATCACCCAAACATCAAACCTTCACTAAAAATGACATGATTAGATTAGGGTAAAACTTTTGTTTCCCCCTTTATATGCTCCACCAATTCATGTGGTTGATGGTGTTGCTTGGGGTGATGAAATCCCCAAGAAGGCCTCCTAAAGGGAAGGATATGCTAGATGTTTCTGATCTCTAGTCTTACATGAAGTGTAATGAGAGAACATATGTGTAGCTAGCACCCCTAGGATATACACAACAAGACGTAGGTCAAGCCATGATTTTTGGTCCCTAGGCTCGCTGAAAGGTGCAAGGGGAGAGAATACATCAATGAAGGATCCTAGGAACAAAAAAAATGTTAATTGAACCTTTAATAAATTGAAGTGTTCCTAGATTAATGTAAAAACATTGTTGACATCGTGTTGCAAGAAGATACAATAGTAGTTTTTATTTTGGTCTTCAAAAAATGATTTCAAGCTACACAAGAAAGGGTTAGATACCAAAGTAGCCAAAGAAAATTATTGGGGGTTGGGACACCCATCCTAATAATAGGTCCAATAAAATATTAAGAAATCATGGTTAAAATTGACTAAAATTGAAAACTCTTTATACTTGATGGATTTTCCAATTAACAGAGTGCATTCACCTTTTCATAGAATGTATTCACTTGATTTTCATGAATTCACTTAAATGGAATAGAGGCATATTCATCTAAAGGTAGAGAAGATTCACCTAAGTGATAACACATTTGCTAAAGTGTAGAGTGGCTTCGTTGATCCCAAAATAGATTTTCCTAAACTCAGGTGGATTCACACTGTTTTCCGTGGATTTGGCTTTTA
Source organism: Sequoia sempervirens (assembly GCA_007258455.2). Classification (NCBI taxonomy): domain Eukaryota; kingdom Viridiplantae; phylum Streptophyta; class Pinopsida; order Cupressales; family Cupressaceae; genus Sequoia; species Sequoia sempervirens. The sequence continues at coordinate 345,879,463 of VDFB02000008.1, forward strand.
GATTATGGATTCACCTTGTTTTCCATAGATTTTCCTTTTTGGTTATGGATTTTATTTATTTTATGTCAAATCACCTTTTTGTTTATTTATTTGCTTTGTTTTCTGTGGATTCACCTTTCTAGCTATGGATTTTCTTTGTTTTCCTTGGATTTTCCTTTTTGGTTGTGAATTCTTTTTATTTTTATGGATTTTCCTTTTTGGTTTTGAATTCACTTCAGGAGTCATAAATTCATCTCAATTTTTTTGCATTTTCCTTAATGCTTCTATAAAATTTCCATCAATGTAGTTGCTTGTACAAGGTTGGATACACATTTTCATGATTTGTATTCACTTTAATGTTTGGATGTGCTCCTTTTTATTGCATTTGTCTAAATAGGTTTAGGTTTGCCTAAGTGGGAGGAAAATTCACTTGATTGCTTCATATTTTCCTTTTGTGAACAAAGAATTTTAAGTTGCGAATTTTCCTTTCTACAAATCACATTGCCTAAACAAGAACATATTCACCTTTCTAGACCTACAAATGTGAAAAAGTACAAAAAGTCAAATTTTGATTAGTAGACCTATGACGTGGGTCACATAGGGTGTGCCAGAAATGTGTGTAAGAATTCAAGTGCCAAAGTGAAATATTTAACTATCTACAACAAAAAAACATAAATAACAAGAAAAATACTCAAGATTAGGCATGTAAAGCTCAAACCAACATAGAATTGAACATAAAAAAAATATTCCAAACCTCTAATTATGTAGATATTCTAGTGATTGATGATTTGATGTGTGCTCACTAGTAGTTTCAGTAGCATAATGATGCTCCAAGGATAAATGAGTGAGACTAGATAAAATGACTAAGTGTTGGATTATATAGATTTGGAAGTGAATTTGGATGAAGGGTTGATATTGGAAGATGGAGATCAAGGGTGGACGTTGATTTGTTCCTCTCAATCCATAAGATTGTGCCAAGTGGTACAATAAGATGAGTTGAGAGGAATGAGGGTACTATGAGGTACCTTGTCCAAGGTGTCTCACAAAGACAACTCTTGTCTTCTCACCCAAAGAGGATAATAAAGGAATTAAAAATTCCTCTCTATGATTTAGAGGAAAAGGACCCATGCCCCTAAGTACAAGGGTATTTTCCAAAAGGGGAGATCATCTAAGGTTTGAGTGTGAAGGGGAATATTATTTAGGGATTTAGAGTAGGTTAGCCTACTTAATAAAGGATTAAGTGTGTGCACATGATTAGGGAGGTGGATTAGGTGAAGATTAAGGGTTGATAGGAAAAGTTGGAGGATGTGACATTTTAGGGAGAAAATAAATTAATTATTTGGAGAGAATGGGATGGGGGATAGGGTTGGGTAAATAATTAAATAAATTATTTAATTTATTTAGAGAGAACGGGATGAGGGATAAGGTTGGGTAAATAATTAAATGAATTATTTACCTTAGGTTTATGAATTTAGAAGAATAGGATAAAAAGGTTAGGAAAATAGGATAAATAGTGAGTATTAATTAAATAAATATAATATTATTTAATTAATATAGGGGAGGGGGCAGGGGACCTAGCTCGATTGGCTAAAGCATCATGTTGTAGTCAAGAGGTCATGAGGTCCAGTCTCCCCCCATCCTCATGGTAGCAGAGGGCATGCCATGCTAGCATCATTGGTCACATGAAAAAGGTTTACCAGGTGCACTGTAGTTTATAGGGGGCTACCCAATTTTTGTAGTCTAAAAAAATAATAATATAGTGGATCAAAAATAGATGAATTATAGATACATAGTTGTTTAATTGGCTGAGTGTCTTTTGACATGTTTTCGCTTTGCATTGTTTAGATCTTGTTTATAGTTTTTTAATCTCTTTTTGCTTTGTAACACATACTTTAGTTGATGTCATTACTTATAATCATTTTCTTTTAATAATTAGCTTATTAAATTAAAAAATACACCAATATAATATTTCAGAAGTCTTAAATTTAAATCTATGTATTAAAATGCTATTCAATATAAAAATAAAATATTTATAACAATAGAGGACTATTAATTTATTTAATCTAGATTAATTTTTAATCCATTTAAAATGTATTATATAATTATATAATATATAATTTTTTAATATATATTTAATTATATATTTATGATATTTAAAATTTTATAAATCTATTTTTAACCGATAAATTTTGTTTTAAAATTTATATTATTTAATATTTTTAATATTGATATTTACAAGGGTGAAAACTGTATGTTTTTATTTTTGTTTTCTAGATTTATTTCAATTTGTTTGTCTCTAATGTAATAATTAGTATGAAAAATGACATTTATATGAAAGTTGACAATTAACTTAAATCAAACTTGATTCTAGTTTCACACATCTCAATAAACCAATCTTCATTCTTTATTTATCCAGTTCTTATCCTTGTTCAAATCTATAGACACAAATTTGACCTAGTTCAGTTCAATAGGAATAGAAATTAAAAAATCAAATTTGGAATCTAGGCACAAGATGACTCCCTCCAACTAACTATTATGAATTAACTAAGCTACAAAAATATTTGAATTACATTCTAGAGTGTTGGACAAAAGGAAAAACCTTAAGTCATCATTGTCACCTAGTAATAATTGAACATGTGTAGAATCTAGTATTAAGAGAGATCTATTACATATTATATCATCATAGCAACATGATATTAGCATTGCATCTATTGATAAAATGGTGAAGAAATTTTACAATGAAATTCTTTTCAATTTGTATGAAAATATGAAATTAACCTCTTAATAGTGGATTTACCCATTAAAGGTTAAATGTGAAAGCTTAAATCAACAATATGAAATTCAAAAAATCATAGTAAGGAAACACATAACACCAAATTTACATGGATAAAACCTTAAGATATTTACCCATTAAAGATTAAATGTCACTAGTAGAATTTGGAAAATAAATGACTAGGTGACTAAAATTTTTAATCACAACAACTAAAAATGACTAAATTCTACTAATTTTTTGCAACACAACTATGAATGACTAAATAAATGACTAATTTGATCATGTCAGGTAAAAAAAAAATAAAAATTAGTCACACAAATAAAAATGACTAAATAATTAGTCACACGAATCGGTAATTTCCCTCTTCCCCCCATTTAAAAATTTCATTACAATTAAAAGTACTGCATAAAACATTTCCCTGCCTTTACTCTTCACAGGGAAGGGTTTCTCCTCACCACTTCAAGGAGCATAGACCAACACCACAGAAAACCAGATCTGAACACTAAAGGAAACTTGCAGCTATAGCCTGGAAGTCGTTTGCACATCACCAAAAGTTTCAATGGAAGCAAATGCCATTATTTCCAAAGCGGAAGGCTCCAACGTTAGCTCCAAATTGTTTTGATGCCCTATGACCGTGTCTTTTAGGGAATCCCCACAAAATAGAATTTCATAGGTATTGAATGGTGAGGTGTTTGATTCAGATTGCTTTGATTTATATCCTCCTATTTGGACTTTCCTTTAAAAAATGTGGACAATCATTCTTTGGAATTTCTTTGGACTTTTTTTTTATTGTCAACGAAAATCCCTTAACTTAGGACACTAAAATGTTAGTGTATAGTTCTCCAACATCTGATTTTATTAGTGAATTCCTTAGTTTAATGTAAACATATAAGAATTCTTTGATATAAATTACATTATGCATTTATTGTTTATTAAGATTGACAAGTTTGGCTATACATTGTGTGTGCTTAGATTGTTGAACATGAAGAAGAGGGAGAGTGTAATTCGGAATGCAAGACAATAGAACGGGCTTGTCAAGAGGTATGAATATTTTGTACTCTTGTGTTAGGTTTTAAATACTATTTAAGGAATCATTGTGTCATATTTTTTAGTCATTAATTAATCATAAGCCAATGGAAGACATAACCAATCTCAAAAAAATTGAGTGTTCTCCTGACCTTATTTTGTTTTTTCTACTTCTAAGTTGAAACTAATATGACTACATGATTTTCATTTTTCTATGTTTTGTTGGTATAAATAATTTCCGCATGATCTTAAATATGTAACTTATTGGAGCAAGCTCACAAAATAATATAAAATATTGGCATAAAATTGTACAACCGAATTGAATAAAATCTTTGAATCAAAGCTTTACAGAAAATATCTTTGTAACAATGTAACCTGTAGTTTGAAAGATGAGGTAGCATTTTCTTTACCCTTAAGTATTTATGAAAAGGTTACAAAATTATGAATCTATAATTAAGGGCACAAAATCTCATTCTTGAATTCTTTTCTGTAAAATGGTGGGTGTCAATAACTCGTTCCTTATCAACCTTTTTTTTTAAGTCAGTCATTCTTAAGCAATAGAGAAAGTGGTTTCAGATATCTTTATTTAAGGATAGTCAATAGAAATCTTCTCAAAGGAAATTCATCACCTCAAGGGGACATCTCAAATGTTTGAGCATTAAAGGGAAGCACATTTTAAGGTTCCCAAGGTGTGTACCAAGGTTTCCTAGGGCAGTCCATGCTTAGATTGTCATGAAGGTGCAAACCTCAAGAAGCCTCATTATAGTGACATGAGAAAGGGTTACACCATGCAAAACTTAGTCCATATAATGGGTTTTCCCTCAATAGATATACGACTATGATATTGAGTGCAATGTCAAATGCAAATGGAAAATTATTAAGAAGACTATGGAAAGAATAATATCTAAAAATATCTAATGACAATCACCATACCTAAGATGACAATGGGTCAATGCAAGTCAATCCAATTGAGCAAGGTTGGATAAAAAGGGGTAGTCATGAGAAGAACATGCATAATGAAAGAGAAGGAAAACCACCTCAAAAGAATGGCAGTGGCATGCTAGATGAAAGGTTGTTGAGGGTTTCAATTCACTTAGTAATGCATACTTCATGACACTCCACTATTTGAAGGAGCTAAAAAAGGGGCAGTCATGAGAAGATCAAGCATGAGATGATAATGTATAATAAAAGTTTCAAAAAACCTCAAAGAGAAAGGGTTTAGAAGTAACAATCACCAAGGTAGAGTAGACCTATGATAGAGAGTTTCATGAAGCTAAAGGTCAAGTTCAAAGGGGCAACACGAAAGAGTATAGATAATAAGTGCAATCCAAGAAGGACAATCATATAGTCACCTTGACAGTCATGGATAGTCAAAGCATAATAGTGTAGCATCTTCAAGAGGATTTCAATGACAATCAACAAATAACAATCAAGGAATTTTTTTAGGTAAGCTATTATTGGGTAAATAAAGCTTTTAAGACTCCTAAAATGGAATGAAAGTCACCATGTAAATGGATAGTGACAATCATCATAAATAAAGATACCAACGAGGTTCTAATAAAGGAGGATAGTCCATGAAAGATTATAGTGGACCCTTGATGCAAGAAATTATGGACAACCACATTGAACAAGGGAATAAAAGTGGTCTCTAAGGATAATAGTTAGTCTGCAAGAACAATAGGTGATAGTCAACAATGTCAGGAAGTTGGTAAGGAGTGAAATACTTCAAAGAAGTTTAAAGACAACCATTGCTCATGATAGATGCACAATGCTATCTAAGAGTGACATGGATAATGAAATTGTGCAAATAGGTAGAAAATAAGGAAAATCAAAGCATTAAAATGATGAAGAGTCTTTGAGATGATTGAATGAAAAATTTATAAATGTAAGCACACAAAAGTCAGTATAGTCATACAAGATGGGTAGGTATAAAATTCTAAAAGAAAATCATGTCATTCATGAGGACAATAAAAAGGATAAAGCAAGGTTTGAGAGAGAAAGAGTAGTGGTATTGAGATCTTAAAGGGAAATGGTAGACCTTAAAAGGACAGTCACCTTGCAAACAAAGTGAAGACAATCACATGAGGAATGCAGGGTTTGAATATAGGAAAATTTAGATGTGACTTCACATTAAAAGTGTAGACCATGATGATTCAAGTTGAGGACAAAGTTCATAAAGACATCAAAAGTATAGTCAAGAGCATTAAATTCAATGCATGATAGTCATCATGCAATGAAAAGACAATGAACTCAAAGAAGGGGAAAAGTATACCAAGATGGAAGCCACTTTGCAATAACCAAGTCAAGGACAATGATCTTGAAAATATAAATGAGCAACAAGGTGATGAATATATATGGTAGCATGTTGGTTGCACTAATCCAATTTAACCTCTTTATTCAATCTAGTGCATATATATGTTGAGGAAAAAATAATTCCTTCATCTGACTACAAAACTTGTATCCCCAAGAAGTAATACAATAAAGTCCAATAGTCATCTCAAAGGATTATTTTAGTTGATCCTTATGACCATGAATCAAATAAGAAGAATCTCCAGTGATGATGAAATCATCCACATAAAGTACCACCATGAGTTTATGGCCATCACATTATGATCTACACACACACTATGATCTAACTCACCTTTGGTGAGGCCCAAACAGGAAAGAACTTTGTCAAATACTATGCACTAAATAGAGAAATCCAATGCCTGCATGTAAATCAAGTATCTATTATCTTGAAAAATCCCTTGTGTCTATTCATCATAGATTTCTGTTCTCAAATCTCCATTTAGGAAGGCACATTTTATCTCCATTTGATGTACCTCCCAACCATTTTTTTCTGCTAGAGAAAAAATATTTTGAACTGACTTTATCTTAGCAATAGGTACATGAGTCTCCCAATAGTCAATTCGAGAATCCCTTACCTACTAATTGTGTCTTTATCTCTCTCCAAAGATCTATCAAAAGTATCTTTTGTCTTATAGATCTATTTGCATTTGACAATATTCTTTCCAAGTGTTAAGATCAAGCTTCCAAGAGTTTTTATTTTGTTAGCTGTCACCACAATAACATTTCTCCCATAAGACATAGATTGAGGGTTTAAATATTCATAAATGGCTAATTTTATTTTTACATTCCATAAGACTTAAACTTAAATTTGATGTCATATTACTATGATCGTTTTAAAACTTACTGTGGTATGTTATTTGCATATGCTATTTTAAAATTTAATCAAATGAACCTTCTTACTTCCGTACAAAAATTGTAAGGTTTATTTATTTTCTAGATCTTACTATTATCTTATTTTCATGCTAGTTAAATATCTGGACATTTAGAACCAAATGTTTCTCTTACTTTCTATTCCCTACAAAGGCCTATCTATTCCTCTAAGCCAAAACACTAATTCTCCTTACCGAAGGTTTGCAATGTATATATAATTTAGAGTTTCATCAGGAAAACCATATATATATACACCAAATTGGTTCCTTTTCTAATTCTTATGTTCATTTCAAAGTTTAATTTAGTGAAATTCTTTGAGCATTTATATCTTTTGATTCAAGACTACAACTGAATTTCTCGACTGACTAATTTGCCTTTGTCTTACTCAAATGGTTAATTGCAATGACTTATTGAAGCTTTACATGTTGTTGATTAAAATAGAAAGTTCAAATTCAAATATGAGGTTTCATTTTCTATTTAGAGAAGCATACATCAATTCCTCTTGGCTGACTCAATTTCCAAAAAAATCTTCAAACCATATTTAATAGTCAAATCTAAAGATACTTTCAAAAGTGATGGATGATGTTGTTCATGGTGACTAATCAAAGACTAATTTATTTTTTTAAAGTGCCTGTGGGAGAGCGGGATCACATTTCTTTGAGGAATTTTTAAAAATAGTTTTCTTGCCTTGTTCCACATTTTCATGTATGTCTAACAAGGCACTTGTAACTACAACATATGAAAAAAAATCCCTGTTGTTATGTTTTGATGCATGTCCCTTCGTTATTACTGAATATCTGATGTAGTGCACATTATTATAGTGCAATTCTATTTTTCTATATATATGAATAGGATTCTAACTCATTCAAGTGAATCAAATAAAATTTAATATATTTTTTGATTGTTTTAGATATTCATTCTTACATTGTTTCCACTTAAACTACCTCTCCATATAGCATTTATGTGTTCTCTCAACCTCAGTTCAAGATTTTTTGTTATTTAAATGTTTCATATAAATAAGCTATTCTCAGATTCAAGAACCATACTGTATTAGATAGAAATTGGACAACATTATAATATGAAGGAGCATTGATTGTTCAAATATCTATTAAATAGGTCAAAACCCATTAGATATATGTGCTTGAACCTAGATTTTCATGATTTAAAGTGCTTTTAAGCTATCATTTTTTCCATATGATATCAGTTTTCCTTATTTGGTTACATATGATTCTTGTTCATGCACCAATATCACTAGTTTTTTGTAAGCCTACATTTGATAGTTGTAGAGCCTTGCTTATGATTGTCTTGTGCATGCCTAATTTTCATGGTGGGATTGCAAAAGTGTGAATGTTAAAGACAAGTAAATGAATTTGATTCCATAGCATTAAGTAAAAGTATTGAATCTGGAAATACCTTACTACCTTCATTTCCCAAGCCAATTTCTCTAAATTGGCATAGCTCTCCCATGTTTGTGGATGTGATTTGTCTCCTACACAAAAAAGCATGTACCATTTTATGCCCTTCAATCCAATTGCATGTAGGTATCTTTTTAATTCCTCTTATCTTTCATCAATATGCTTACTATTTGAACCTCACCACACCTACTTGCTTCTGCACAAATGTTTTAGAGAAGAACATAAGTTGCAACATTTTTTAGGATCCAACTAAAAAGCAGTGTTGCTAGAATACTTAGCCTATATTGATATATGATCCATAGGCAGTGTTACTGGGATTATCAATTATGTGAAGGGATGTTAACATTTTGTTGCAACTCTTTCAAATGAGTTTCATTATGGAATATATGTTTTGCTTTTACTTATAGCAACACATACTCTGAGTTATCTTGCAAAATAGTTCAGTATTTCAAGCGTATTTTGAAATATTTTTCAACCCAGTTTCTTAGTTTTTTCTTATACTCTCAACCTGAATTTTCTTTTTGTCATGGTAGTAGGAAACATGACTTACATCTCATGCTTAAGACCTAATAGGAGCTTTGTATTGTATGCTTAGAGTTTTGGCCATTAAATATTCCTACAAATGAGAAATTTATCATAGCTACACAGTTGCACTTGTGGTTGTCTATTTCATTCTTGAAGCCAATGTTTAGGATACCTTTATATGGCAACATTTTAATTTATTTTGTATTGTTTTCCTTCTTTATTATACTTGTGTTTGATGCTTTTTATTATTTTATGTGTGGATATTCAAAGAGTGAAGGACAATGCTTATATTTTAGCTATATCTGACATTCTGTTGTTTTGTATGGCACTGGTAAAGAAAGTGGAAAGTGAATATTTGAGTTGTAATTTTTTGTTTTTTTGAATCAAATCAGGTTAGCTGGGGTTCGCAAAGAAACATGCGGATCTATTTTTTCCACTGGATTTTGTAGATGATTTTATAGTATCCATGTAAATAATATTTTCATTGATAGAATTTTGTACATGAAAATTATTTCCTAATGACTATGCTATAGGGAAAAATTGAGATATTGGTCTCCTAACACGATTCTTTGGTTTGGATAGATATCACACAAGTATAGTATGATATATGTCATTACAAAGACGTGACTTTTGTTTGTTTATGATTTAGAAACAACATCAATAGTTTACATGAATCAGCTCAATCCTGATCCAATCTTTTTAATATCTAAAGCAATTGTAGTTGGTGGGTTCTTTGCTATCAATCAGAGGGGGCAAGTGTTTCTCGCAACTATCAATGAAGCTACAATTGTTACTTTTGTTAGTGGATAGGTGGTTTTTTATATCCTTATATGTGGATTTGACTGAAGCTTTCGTGCTTTCAATTTAAATCTCTCCATGTATTAAAAAATGTGCTTGTTGCATTTCTCCTTGAGCTCGCTGTGAATCTTGCTAGAAGAGGAAACCTTCATGGGGCAGAAAATATGGTAAGTGTCAGCAACTGTAATTTTGTATATTTTAGTCCCTTCCTAATAGTTGTACCAGGGGCCATGTTTAACAAACCAAATGCAATTGCTAACTTTTCACTATGGTGGCAGATAAATGATTCTTTTTTCTTCTATTCCACATCATTAAGTAAAAGTCTTGAATCTAGAAATACCCTGTTGCCTTAATTTTCCAAGCCAATTTCTCCAATATTGCATAGCTCTCCCATGTTTGTGGATGTGATCCGTCTCCTACAAATTTTTAATTGATTTATCTTTCTGTTGTGTTTGGACTTACTTTTGTAAACTTGCAATATACAATGCACTTTTATTCTTTCTAAATTGAGACTAATAGTAATTTTGTTGGTTGTATTGAGGCACAACTTCATTCATGGTGGAAAAGGAAAACCATTGTTTCTCATATCAGATGGCATGGTACATATAAAGGAGGAAATATTCTAGCTGGGTTATTGCTGACTACATTGAAGGAGAGAGCTTCATATATGGGACATGATCAACACTCTCCTTCTTGGATTCTACACATTACAACTTGCTCCAGGAAGATTTCCCACGTAGAATTTTTAAGAGATAAAAGGGGCATGTTCTCATATTGAAGGGGTCCAAGCATGCACTTCCATCATTGTAGAAGTTTTTTTCTTGCAGTCATTTCTATACAATATTGTAACTCAGATTTTTAGACTTGTGACTGAAAAATAAAAATTGTAATACTCTATTTCTAAGCTGTAACTAGAATATTTTAACTCATATTTTCAGTTTTGTGATTGAAATAAAAAGCAATAATACTCTATTTCTTTTATTAATAAAGTTCACCAGTTTTTCCTTCTCAATGGTTGTCTTATTGTGTGCAATTGATGATTGATGTGTATTTCTCTGTTTTATGTTTAAATCCTCAAATATTAGTCAATTAAAATGACTATATATACTACTAATTGACGTCAATTAATAATTAAATTGACTAAATGTACTACCAATTGAAAAAATCAGTGAACAATGAATAAATATGACTAAATATATGACCTATGAAATAAAAATGACTAAATATACTAACAATTGACAGAAATTAGTGAACAGTGAATAAATATGACTAAATATATGACCTATGAAATAAAAATGACTAAATATACTACCAATTGACAGAAATCAGTGAACAATGAATAAATATGACTAAATATAATACCAAATTGATCAAAATGATGATTGAAATTAATGACTAAATACACTACCAATGGACAGGAATCAGTGAATAAAAATAACTAAATAAGTGACCAGATTACAACAATCAATGATTGAATCAACGACTAAATAAGTGACCAGATTACAACAATTAATGACTAAATCAATTACTAAATATACTACCAAATTGATCAATCAAAACAACCAATAAATGACTAAAATTAGTTTAGTCATCAATCTGGTCACATTATAAATGATTGGCAATAAACTACTAATGGTCACATGACCAATTTTAGTAATTTATAAGCAGTTTTTAGTAGTTTTTTCAGTCATATATTGTTGTTTCTGTACTAGTGTGTCAAATCTTAAATCAACAAAATGAAATTCAACAAATCATAGTGAGGATGCACATAACACTAAATTTACATGGAGAAACCCTTTTGAAAAATATCTACCATAAAAGAGAGACCCAATAATTTATCAATCTTCAAAAATAAATTGCATATGCAACACTCTAACACCATCCAATTTAGTAGGATTATGAGAACAACTACGTAACTATAAAACCTATCATAGTCTTGTTTTGGCTCAGAGAAGAGGGTATAGGAAGATTTGGTTGGAGGGTGATTCTCTGAACATTATTAATAATTTGAAAAATGTTTCTCCTCTGTCTTGGACAATTGAGGCTTTGATCAAGGATTCCATTGAAATTATTAAATCCTTTGATAATGTTTATATTTCCCATATTTTGAGAGAGGGAAATAAGTTAGCTGATTTCTTTGCTAACTTTTGTGTTAGAGATAGTAAGGTCTGGGATTTAAATGATCCCATCCCTTATGAGGCCACGACTATTGTTATAAATGAAAGTTAAATTATTCTTTAAGGTGTGCACCTCCCTGCTCACATGGTGGAATATCATTAGTAAGGAGGGTATGGTTATGATTTTGAGGAAAGGTTGTCATATGGCGCAGAGGTCAAATTCATTATGGTATGTATGTCCTGTGGTTTCCTTCGCACAGATTGTGGGTGTTAGCTGCATAAGCTTCCAGAGTCTTCTGTTGGATAATTCAGTTCTAAGTGGTGTCTGTTGCTTCCTTCTGAGTTTCCTGTTGAGTGTTTGGTCTTTGTTTTCTGTCATGGGTGGGGACATAAATCCTATCGATCCCAAATCCTGTGATACTGCTAAGCAGAGAAAGGAAGTGTGAGCAATTTTAGAAAAGGTTGGTCTAACTCCCTTCATGGAGAAACTGCATAGCAATAATACTCAGGTTATTGAATCAGTTGAGAAAGGGTGGAAAGGGAGAACCTTGGAATTGGGTGGTAGGGAAATTGCGGTGGATGAGGAATTCATAGCCCAGATTACTGGCCTTGAGATTAAGGGTATGAAGGTGTATAGGGATAAGAATGAATCACTGGCCGTGATGTCCCTTTTCTTTAAGAAGAATGAGAGTGATGACTTGAAGCTTGCGAAGAGTGGTGGGTATCTGAGGAATTCCTTGAAGAATCTCTAGCAGGATGTTGTCAAAGAAATCATGAGGTATGTAACCCTGGAAGGAAGGTACACGGCCATTAACAATTACCATTTTCCATTGCTTAACCACTTTAGGCACAAGAAATGGGTGTCATTTCCTTGTTATTTGCTGGTGTTGATGGACTGTGGGATTAAATAGCATAGGAAGAATCCCAAAAACCCTGTCCTACATTCGGGGTTGATTCTTTTGATATATGAACATGTTAAAGCTCATGATGTCCAAAAAACTCTGGTTACTCTGAAGGATATTTTTGCTAAAGCTAGGCAGGGTTATGAAATTGAGTCGGGTGAGGAAAGGGCTTCTAAGAAACCAAGGAAGAGGAGGCTTATGTTAAATAAATATTTTGAGTCGGATAAGGATGATGATGTTGACTATGTCCCTGACTCATATGCCTCTTTGGAAGAGGGCCCCATATCCCCTGTTCAGGGTAAATCTGGGAAAAGGAAATTGGATGAGGAAGCAAGTTATACAACTTGCAGTGATGATGTGGAGGCGACTGTTCCTTCTAAGGGGGGCAAAGACAAAAATGGTATTTACTGGGAAGCTTCTTCTCCTCCCCCTATGTCTAGACTTGTGTAGGATCCTAAGGAGGGAAGTCGGAAGAGAAGGGTTTTTAAACCTAGTCAACACCTGGAGAAGAATGTCCCTCTCTCTGTGGTTGGTGGTTTCCATGGTGAGGATGTTCTGAGTGCTATCATTGGGTTGCCGAAGCAGGAGAAGGTTAGAGTTTTGGCTGGTGAACAAGCTGTGGGCGCTAAGAAAGCAGAGGTAGAGAGGATTCAGAAGAGGATGGTTGTTGCAGGGCAAATTGCCAATTCCATTCATAGGATGAAGTCTCCTTTCACTGCTGGTAAAGGTAAGGATGCTTTTGATGATAAGGTCCATGAGAGTTCTTTTGAAGAGGATGTTTCCATGGGAAATTGAATTGAAAATTTTGATAGGGAGGATCTTTCTGATGTGTTGGGTTCGGCCCGTGATAGTGCCAATGTTCTTTTTAAACTGTTTAAATGGTTCTTTCATGAGATCAATAGGACTAATGTTCGTATTAGAAGTATTTCTTGCAAAGATGAGGACCCTTCAATCCAAAGCCAAATTGATAATTTAATGGCTGGTCTCAATACTATTGCTAATACTGTGGCAGAGGAAACAGTCAACCTGAAACAAAGTATGGAGGGAAGAATGTTATCCCTTGAGGAGAAAATTGAAAAAAATTGGAATGTGGTTATGAAGAGTGGAGAAGCTCCTAAAGTCTTGACTAGGTCAGACTCCGCGATGGCTTTCACCCCTAATAAGAGAAAGGAAATTTTGTCTGGTGATGTTGTGGTTACCGAGGGTAAGCTGACGAGGGAGGATTATGTTGTTGTTAAGGGTGCTGCTAAAGGTTTTGTTTTGAGTTGTGAGGTAAGAACTGGTGGGCCTGGGGTTAGGACTAGAAATAGACTAAAAAATTAGGTTGGGGCCTCGGGTATTGAGGTTTCTGATATTGGGGTTAAGGGACAGAAGCTTGCTGCTAGTGAGATGGAAGCTGTTGAAATTTTGAACAATATGTAGTGGTGTTTGCCTGTTGTTGGCTACTTTTTGGCTGGTGGTTTGTTGTCTTTGGGCTGATGGTTGTTTATGTTGTTCCCTTTTTTATTCAACTGTTCCTTTTTGTTAAGGGTTTTGGGCCCCTTCAAAACCCCTTTTTTACCTCTAATCAAAACTACATAACTATAAAATAACTCATCATGAAACTACTATCCCATGCCTCTAATTTATAGAGAAATGAGAAGAATACCACAAATGGTTTCTCAATATAATACCATAAAACTATGGTAAAATAAAAAAATTCCATGTCCAAAATGAAAAGGATTTTTTGAGAATAGTAAATCTAACTCCCATTGAGTTATGCATAGTAAAAATAACCTCTACACTAATAATAAACAACACCTTTGACTTGTAAATCCTCCATAATGGATCATATCCCAAGATGGGAATCTAAATTCACCACCCAAATCATATGGGACCCACCACAAATATGCAAGATGCTCCATACTCAATTCTCATGCCCAAGTTAAGGAATATGTGAAAAACAATATTGCAACTACCACTGCCAACTCCACCTCCTTCATGTATGTCATTATAACTAAATTCAATACTTGAAGAATATTAGTAAAATAATAATATCTCTCAATAACATGGATGTGCAAGTACCCATTCAACAAAATAATAATGTTAGGATTGTAATTAAATATCACACTATCTTAATATTCTCCCACATGATATTATATATTGCAATGATATCCAAAAGAATAAAGAATCGTATCAAGTATAGGATCTAAGGTCCATGACCTTCCTACAACAATAGCTTCTCCATGCTCATTAGCTTTGTGAATAAATTTGTAACATTATCTTTAGTTTCAACATTCTACTACAATACCTTATCATGCTTTTCCATCTCACACTCTAAGTGATATTCAAAACAAACATGCTTCTAGAATAAGTAGGGTACAAGATATTTTTAGCCAACCAAAAATCACTCTAACTATCACAATCAGTTCTAACACCTTGCAATCAAAATAAATGCTCGCATGAAGTATGTGTAACCATATTACCTCTTTAGAGACATGTGTATTAGCCATATACTTTAATTTGTTTGTTGAAAAATGATTCATGGGCTACCTCTTACCCATGCAAATTATTACATTGCTAAATAAGGAGAACAAATAGTCACTAGTGGACCTTCAACTATCTAAGTCACCTACCCAATCTACATTCACAAATTCTTACATATATCTAATGTCTTATCCACAATATCAGTATTATGGTAACACAAATAATAATAATTTTTTTAATGAAAAAATATAAAAATCTCTTAGAATAATTTGAATGCTCCCTACCAAGGTTAGACATAAACATAATCAAAACTCCCACTACTTGGGCATATTTGGTCTAATATAAATAATTACCTACATCAGGTTACCAAAAACACTAACATAAGAAATGCTAGACATAACATCAAAATCACCATCTAATTTGAGACACATCTAAATAAATCAAAGTATATCTAGAGGCATAATTAATGAATGAAACATAATATCAATATTTTCTCATAGAATCCACATCCACTAGACCAAACATATCCATACGAATAATTTCTCTAAATATTTTTTTTCTTATAGATTCAACAAGAAAAAGATGATTTATTTTATTTACTAAATACACAATTCTCACACAAATTAAAAATATTACTAGAACAAGAAAAATGCCTACTATATTTTTGTTAAAAAAATTAGAATACTTTTTTCTCCAATGTAACCCAAATGTTGGTGCCACAACATACATGCATTTTCATATTTATCAATTATATTTACATAGTTACAAAATATGGAGACATTCAAACTAAACAAAGTTCAAACATGAGATCCTTTAGCTACCATGAAACTCCCTCTCACCAAACTGTAACTAAAATTATCAAATATCACATGTTTCTAAAATCATTCAACTTCAATATAAACAGTAAGTTTCTCGTAAGTATTAGAATGTGTGAAAAATTATCAAGGCATTTAATCCTCCCATCACTAAAACATAAGTTTATCTTTCCTTTACCAAAAATTCAATGGGTAGTGTTGTCACCAAGAAAAACCTCTCCTCCTTCATAATCCTTATATGATAAAAACCACTCCTTTTGAGGAGTCATATGGCAAGAGAAACTTGAATCAATAAGCCAAATGTCATCACTAATAGTGTTAGTAAAAATAAATAAAGCATTAGTATCACAATTATCAAAATATTTCTCTATAGAGGAATCAAAGGATTTCTTTTTTTCTACATTTCTTCTTCACATTCCCTCTCTCCTCATAGTTCCAACACTTTACTCTTTCTTATGGTTTTATATCAACCCTTCAATTGGATCTCTCTTTTTATTTCTTCTTGTCCCCATTAGACACACCTTTATCCTTATAAGTTACTTGAACATGTATGGAATCCTTTGAGCCATCATTCATGGACTTACTTCTCATATTATCTAAAATTAAAGTAGCAATGAGACTATTCATCTTTAAATTTACACCACAACCACAAATGAATATATTTAAATTTCCTAAGAATCAAGAAAAGAAAAAGGTAAAAATATACATCCATCTTCTTCTTCTTCTATCCTAACATCTAGAGAACTAGTTGATTCATAATAAAATTAAAAGAATTTAAATGATTTGAAACGTAACCACCATATTTAATTTTCAAAGAATTCAATTCTATTTTAAGATATAATCTATTGGTTAGATATTTTGTTTGACAAGCATCACCTATCCTCTTCCATAGCTTGTATGTAATGGTCCTCTTGGAGAAATTCAAAGAAATAAAATATAGAAGGAACAATTAAATGAAACCTTATGCATTCTTATGTAATTTAATCAATATTCATCAAACATTGTAGATGGATTCTTTTCATTTGCAACCAAATTTCACTATTCTCTTTCTTTCAAAATATCTTCCATCTTTAGCTTCTCAATATTTTTATGAGAGGTGGAGGTTGTAAGGCCTTTCTAATGATCAATCAATTTGGTGTTAGACACACAATTTAGAGGAGGATTTCCTAGCTTAATAGTTCACTAAACCCTCACAAAGACTTCATTTAATGACCAACTAAGGATTTATAAGCTTTTGATGATGTTGGCACTTTATGTGCATTCTCAAACTCTATATAGCCTATATCAGTGAGTATCTAGGTGGTTTACACATGTACAAGAAAATAATAAAGGATGGAAAAGGAAATAATGCATTAACTTGCAAAATGTGGGAAATAACTTAATTTGCTACTGATGTTATAGGTACCTTTAGCTTAACACTATAATTGTTAACTACTAAACCTGAACTCTGCAATCCACTAACACTACTGACTTTTACTTCTAACTACTTGAATCCTCTGGAGAACAACTCAAAGACACATTATAGAGCATAATTCATGATACAAGATATCATTCATGTGCATGTAATTAAGAGTTCACTTGAAATGTGGAAATTGAGTCCTCAAACTCATTTTTATCAGTAATGTGGCCAAGAAGGAATGAGATAGTGTTGAATTAATCCTTTTCCTTTTATAATCAGATGCCATTTTTTTCAACAAATTATATAATAAATTTGGGTCATTCACACACCTATGATGGTGAAGATGACTCAATAGTTTAAAATGAATTGTATACAACAAGTATTTTCTACCATCACAGGTTAAATACTTGACTATGTAAGAAGCAATTGAAGACCAAACCCAGGGTAAACATAATCATTTAGTACCTTGAGAAGATGAGTCTAGGTTTTCTCCTGACCATCTAAATTCATTTATGGTAAAAATAGTGTCTTCTCTCATTGGAAACTCTTCTCCTTCCCATGGCAATCCTAATACTTCAGCAATGGCAACCTCTAAAACATCTACCCTTAAGCCTCTCATAAATGCTTCATTATTTTGTAATGTGGTAGCAAACTATTATTTCATGACCTTATTGAACTCTGTGAGTTTCAAGAAATACTCCAACTAACCAATGTGTTGAAAAATGGGCAATACCATCCTATCTTCTAACAACTAGGTGTGTGTTGTTGGTTCCCTATAGTAGTGTCACCACCCATGATGATGTTTTGTTTTTCTTCAATTCCTTAATTCTCAATTATGCTCTATTCTTGTTCAATTTCTGTTTGTCACTCCAGCTACACCATTTCCACTATATCTATATGTGGTAACCTCTCAATTCAGTTGCCTTTAACCATTTTCCCTCCTCTAATCTTGTATTGTTATAATATAGAGGAAAATAAAATGGTAAAAAGGTTGTAGGGAGTTTTTGGTTTTTGAAAATTAAGAAAATAAAGAATACCCCTCCGCCCAACTAAAGATACTAAGTGTCCTCACTTAATGGTATGATTTTGGCAGAGGGTTAAATGAAATATAGTGGAAGATCAATTAAGATGTGAAGCATGCACAAATTAATCTATAAACATGCAAGAAAATCAATTATCATCTATGTAAATTATGATAAGTTAATGTGTGTACCTATAGAATGTTGTTGAAGTGAAACTTAACTCATGTGAATCAATTGATGACTGTATGTAGTAGGATGTGAAATGACTTATCATAATTGCAATGAATTTTTTGCAGGTGCAATTTGAAATTAATGACAACGTATACATGACATGTGGTGAGTGATGGAAATAAAAAAGGTTGTGGAGTGTACGAAATAGGTGAGGTGAAATGAATTGTATGGTCTATGGTAATTGAGAAAAGTGGTGGAAATGCTACGTGTGAATGGATGTAAGAAGTGACATGTGATAAAATGAAATTTGCATGGATGCATGTACGAAGGAATATGATATGAAATGATATATATGTAGTGAATGTGGGTGGTAATGTGAAATGACTATCAGACAAGTGCTACGGGTGCTTGCAGTAATAGGTCCCTTTTGAAAGTTTGTCACCTTCAGGCATGATGCTACAGGTCCCTGCTACTTCTTTGACTATTTCAAAAAATGAATGTTTTCATTTTCCACATGTGTAGTGTGTGCATGTGAATGATGTGGTGGAATTATTCTTATGAAACATTAGCGGGAGAGCTATGTATCTCGTCAACTAGTTCATTTGTAGAACTTGTACTCTCCATTGCTGAATTGTCAATTGTAGGTTCAAACTATTGGATTAATGAAAGAAGGAAGTCATCCCTCTACAATGGTTTCTTATAAAGCTTTAATCTGTGTCCATTAACCTGTAATAAGAACCTGACTTCATCAATTATTTGTAGATGCACTGCTCCATTTGGAAACACTTGTTTTGTCTCATATGGACCAAGCCATCTAGTTTGTAATTTCCCTTTGTAGTCTTTGTATCTGAAGCCATAAAGGAGACCCCAATCACCTACACTAAATTCCTCTGTCTTTATGAATTGATCATGCCAATGGATTATTTTATTTTGGACAACTTCAGTGTAGTGTATGGCTTCCATTCTAATTTCATCAAGTGCATTTAGGTTGTGTAATCTCTCCTATTGTGTTGTGGACAAGTACATGCCCAATGCAACTATTTTCCTCAATGTTTTGTATTCAAATTCAATAGGAAGTACTACTTTCTTTCCATACACCAGTTCATATGGTGTAAATCATTTTGTAGTCTTCTAATTTGTTTTATAAGCCCAAACTACCTTAGGCAATCTAGCTGCCCAATCCTTCCTATGAATTTGGATGGTCTTTGTTAATTTTTTTTTAATTTCCCTATTTGTGACTTCCACTTGTCAATTACCTTGAGGATGGTAAGGTGTGGAATTTTTGTGTTTTATCTCATACTCCTGTACCAATTTTTTGATTAGCTCTTATGTAAACTGGGGTCCTTGGTCTATGATGATCTCTCTTGGAACTCCATATCTCGTGAATATGTCCTCATAGAGAAACTTTGCCACATTACAATCTATTTCAAATTGTAAAGCCTTAACCTCCAACCACTTTGTAAATTAATTTGTGCATACCAGTATGTATGCTTTGTTGTTTTATGTTGGTGATATAGGGCCAATAAATTATAATCCCCATTTGTCAAATGGTGCTATTGCTAACTGTGGTTGCAATGAAATTTCATCTATTTTTGTTAGCTTTCCCATTATTTGACACCTATCACAACCCCTAATGTATTTCACTGCATCTTTATGAAGAGTTGGCCAATAGTATCCAGTGTTGAGAATCTTAAGAGTTGTCCTCTTTGCTGCAAAGTGTCCCCCATAGGGTTCATGATAGCATGGTATGAGGATATCATATACTTCATCTTCTCTGATACATATCCTCATTATGTTGTCTAGGTCTATTTAAAATAAGTACCCATATATCTAGGAGCAAGGAAAAATCTTATGAACCAATTGTCTCTTTTCTCTTGGTGAGAAATGGGGTGGTGTTTGATCTACTACAAGATAGTTGGCAATATCTGCATACCAAGGTGTATGCAGAGATAAAGAAAATAAATTATCATCTGTGAAAGAATCATCAACAACATCTTCTTATGATTTGGTTCGTAGTTTGAATAGAAAATTTTCCACTATATTTTCTTTACCTGGCTTATCCACAATGGTAATTTCAAATTCCCAAAGTAACAATAACCACCTGACAAGCTTTCCACTAACCATTGGTTTGTTCATTATATACCTTATTGTTGTATGGTCAGTACGTATGAACACTAGATATCTTGTAATATAATGCCTGAATTTATTTATTGCAAATACTATTGCCATCATCTCGTTCTCTATCACTATATAATTGAGTTCTTCCCCTTGTACTTTTTTGTTGATGTAATATATGACATACTCTTTGTTGCCTTCCTTATGCCAAAGCACATCTCCTATATCAAAATCAACAACATCTGTATGGATATGGAACTTAGGTAAGGTCCAATTTGGTCCTCTCAAGGTAGGGGTTTTGGTCAATGCTACCTTGAGTGCTTCAAAGGATTGTTGAAAAGTAGTCCACAGGAATTATACATCTTTAGACTGCAAAAAAAATAGTGGAGTTGTAGGTTTGCTAAAGTCTTGAATGAATCTCCTGTAATACCCAACATGTCCTAGGAAGCTTCTAACATATTTTTGTCTTTGAGGCATAGGGAGTTTTGAGATCACCTCAATTTCATTGGGGTCCACTTTAATTCCTTCATTTGAAACAAAATATCCTAATACAATCCCTTTTGTCATCATCATGAAATATTTTTCATGAGTTAGGGATAAGTTATGTTCTTGACACCTGTTTGGCACCTTTTCTAGATTTCCAAGTGCTTCATCATATGTATTCCCACAAGCTGTGAAATCTTCTATGTAAAACTCCATGGAATCATGTGCAAATTATGAGAATATACTTAGTACTGCCCTTTGGAAGGTGGCTGGTGCATTACACAACCCAAATAGCCCAAATGGCAGGACAAGATAAGCATATGTGCCCCAAGGGCATGTAAAATTTGTCTTGTCTTGGTCTTTTGGGGAAATTTTAATTTGGTTGTAGCCACTAAATCCATCCAGAAAGGAAAAGTACTTCTTGCTTGCTAATGAATCAAGTACTTGGTCAATAAAGGGGAGTGGAAAGTGGTCCTTCCTAGTTACAACATTTAGTTCTCGGTAGTCTACACACATTCTCCACTTTCCTCCTTTCTTTTGGAATATTACTAGAGGTGACACCCATTGACTATCATAGATAATATAGATAAAGCCTGCATCAAGCAATTTTTACAATTCTAATTTAAGTATGTCTCTAACTGTAGGGTTCATTCTTCTTTGGGGTTGTCTTATGGGTTTAAAACCACCATTGATATAAATCCTATGCATGCAAAAGTTTGGGTCTATAATTTTCATGTCATGATGATCCCATGCAATGGCTTCTATGTGTGCTTGAAACACATTCATCAGTGAGGTATGTTGTATATCAGTAAATTGACTATTAACATCCAAAGTTTTACCAAAAATTATCTCTAATTGTTGGATGCTATTTGAACTGATGAGATTCCAAGTGTTGCTATGTTTGGAACACATTCCAATGTGGTAACAAGGTGTGGAATATTTAGGAAATTGACTGGGATGAGCTTTCAAGAATCATATTTTGCAAAGGATCCCATAGACATGTTAGATAGTCTTGATGTTGTGGGTCCCTACCATAGTTATTTTGCATGATGTTTACTATCAAGTAATTTTCATCTTGGTTATCTTCAGAGATACTTGCCACCTTCTTGCATTTGTAGTTAGTCCTTCTCTATCTATGATGTGGGAAATGTTTTGTAAGAGCTACTTCTGCCTCTTCTTATTTCTTTCTAATATGGAGGGTGTCTAACTTTGTAGCAAGATGGATAATAATATCCCCCTTTCATATTTGATAGAAGATTACTGAATTCAACTCTAGAGAATCCATTGGATGGTTTGTTGATGGAAGATGTCATGTCTTCTCTAACCTTCTTAGTGAAGACCTTGAGTAGTTCCTGCATGCTTTGTAGATTTCCTCAAATGGTGCCTGAGAAATATCTCCTTCCCTAATGAATTTAAGTGCATCCATGAAATCCTCATTAAACCCCCTCAAGAATATCAATTTTAAAGACTTGTCAAAGAGTTTGTTCTAGTGGGATTTCTTAAGGAAAAATTGAAACCTTTCCATATAGTCTTCCAAAGTTTCCTCTTCCTTTTGTGACATCCTAAATTTGTAATCCCTCTTTTTGTCTATGCCTCTACAGTAATCTTGGTACTTTTCCAAGAACTTTGTCTTCATGGAATTCCAATTTGGAACATCTCTAACTAAACCCATAAACCATCTAAGAGTAGAATCCTTCAATGTTGCTAGAAATAGTTTGAGCCTATGCACATTTGTAGTATAATCATAACTTCTAGATAACACATCAAACTCAAAAAGTAAGGTATCTGGATCCTCATCACCAACCCATAGAAGACAAGTAATGCTGAAGGCAACATGTTCTTTAGGTTAGTTTCTCTCTCTTGGTTGGTAGTAGGGAACTTAAAAGTCACATGCACTGGTGGGTCTTCCACCACAACATCACCCATGGTGATTATTTGTGTGTAGGAAGTATCCTCTATGTCTAATGTGGATATTGGTGTTAGGGATGATTATTCTTTAGGAATACCCTTGCTCTATTCATTTTGATCACCAATATCCTTTAAAGCTTCGTGTTTTGAGGGGAGAAATCTTCCTAGAGTGTCTTGCCACCTCCACATACAATAGTTGTAACTCTTTGGATCATATGCTCCTACACATTGTTAGTAAAATATTTTTGTGTTGATGGATTAAAACCTAATTATCCTAATGCTAAAACTGAAAAATTTAAACTATGAAATCTTGAAATTACACAAAAGAATCTTGAATGGAGCACCATATCCACCAATGGTTCCAAAAATGTAAGGACTTTCTAATGCTCAGTCAACTTGATGTTAGACACACAAATTAGAGGAGTTCCTAGCTGAACAATTCACTAAACCCTCATAAAGAATTCATTTAATTATCAACCAGGGCTTCATAAGCTTTTGATGATGATGGCACTATATTTGCATTCACAAACTCTACACGTCCTCTATCAGTGAGTATAGGTGGTTTACACATATACAGGAAAATAGTAAAGGCCAGAAAAGGAAATAAAGTGTCAACTTACAAAACATGGGAAATAACTTAATCTACTACTGATGCTAAGGGTACCTTCAGCTTAACACTGTAATTGTTAACTACTAAAATTGAACTCTATAATCCACTAAAACTACTGAATCTTACTTCTAACCACTTGAATCCTCTAGAGAATGACTCAAAGACACATTACAAATCATAACTCATGATACAAGATATCATTCATGTGCATGTAATTAGAACTTTACTTGAAGTGAATGCAATAGTATAATCATCCAATCTAATGAGAAAAATCAAGGTGGGTGAACAATACCTTGAGTGGCCCTTGCTTAAGTTGTTGTACCCACAAGGGAAAATCAAATGTATGCTACTTGAATCAACCAATCATAATGGTAAACCGAAATTCCTTTATTGCATAGAACTGAACTCTTACAAGATGACAAGAATCTCCATAGATCTCCCATTCATGAGTGCATATCCATTGCAACTAAATAACATAAAACTAACAATGAAGCATTTTTTGTGAAACAAAAATTGAATTTATTAACTATATATTTTCTAACTAGATATGCTCCTCAACCATTAATCCAAATATATAGGCTTGGGAGGAGTTTTATTCACACATGGACTAAAAATAGAAAACTAAATGAAAATGTACACTCTCCTTCAAAATAGGGAGAGTACTAGTCTTTGCAACTGAAACCATAATTGAAAAAGATTAAAGAAGACAAATAGAATTGAAACTCTACCCTAATGGTTTGACAGAGACGTGATCTATGAAAACTGTCATGTTGGCTTGGACTGACCAATACATAATTCTTCCTTTTGTCATCTTATTGGATAATATGGTGACTCACGATTGACTACTTCAATGATCACTTCCATCATTTCCTATAACTATCATGTTCTCAGTGTTATGGACTCTACCTTACAACCTACTTGGAATCCTTTAGCTACATGCTAAGATCTTTAGTTGCTATAGATTACAATTCTTTTGGATGCAAGAGATTAGTTTCATCTAAAGTATACACACCATTAACAACCATGAATTAAACACAATATCATATTGAATTTCATACACATTCACACATTTTTCCATGCATATATCATCATATCATAATTATATTTCCACATATCAAAGTATGGTTTAGGTTGCATAAAAGATATAAAGATATATAAGCTTCAAAAATGTCTACAAAATAAGAAGCTTGAAATGTTAAATGATATGAACTAAATGGAAGAAAACTAGCTATTAACCAGGCCCATCATTCCATAGTTTCCAATCCTTCGCAAATGTATAAACCATAGTAAGAAAACACATGACATTATATTTACATGGAGAAACCCTTTCAATAAAATAACATCACCATTAAAGAAAGGCCCAAGATTGTACTAGTATTCAAGAATAAATTATATATGCAATACTCTAACTCCATTCAATTAGCAACACTTATGTACTTGTAAAATAACTCATGAAAATACTATTCAATGCCTTTCACAAACATGCCACATTTTTTCTTAGTTAAATAGGGACCCCCTTTATTCTATTTATTTTTTATTTGTTTACTTTCTTGGTTTTATTTTATTTTAGCTTTGGGATTTTTTCCTTGTGTTTATTTTAAGGATTTTTCTTTTTTAGAATTTTAGAGTTGGTCATCCTAACATGAGTATAAGAGATAATTTGAAAATCCAACCCTTTTTTAGACCAAATTTGTTAGAGGTTTGATGCATCACCCTTACTACAGTTTTGGAGTTGGTCATCAAAGCATATTTGATACCTTGATGCCTATGATGTGATGTCACTTCAACCAACTCCTTGTCTCTACATAATATAAATTTTCCCATGTATTTTTTCCTTTGATTCAAATTATTTCTTGCTTGTCTTTTGCATTTAATTATTTTGGAGCTCTAGTGTCTGGTTCTTCTTGCTTCTTTGTGATCTCAAGATTTTTTAGGAGAGTTGTGTTGAACTCACCTGAAGATAGAGAAGGGGGGTGAATTAGTCTTTTCAAAACATGAACCCTTTAGCAAACTCAAACTTATTTATCAGATTAGAAACTATCAAATAGATTTAGTTTCTTAACAAGGTCAACAACCCTCAACAATGAAAGATACAAAAATTCAACCCTTAACCAAATCAACAACAATGAAATCTTAAACAAGGAACATACATCCACAAGATAACACCAGATTTATGGGGAAAACCAAATGAGGGAAAAATCATGGTGAGAGTTAACTCACAATATATGAAGCCCACTTCTTACAAAAGTTACAAAAGGCTCATTGCTAAAATACTTAAAAACTAAGGCACAAAACCTTAGGGAAAGATACAAAGGACTTATAAACTGAAGCACACAACTCCAGGGAAAGATACAAAGACCCGATGAGACTCACTATCTTAGAGCAGGATACATGAATATTTAGAGTTTACAACATATGTAAACAATACACTTTGTTGAATGAGGCATTAAAGCACATCTAATCTATTCCACACACTTTCCCACTTCTTCTACTAGATATTCGATACATTCCTCACACTCCTACTTGCATTTGAAATGATCTTCCATTTATATCCACTTCAAGATCTCAAAAAATCAATTAGGTTAGCTAGAAGGATTCCAAATAATGATTTCAACAAGTCAGCCATAGAAACATAGTGTATAACAAGAAAAAAATCTTATTACATCTTCTAATGTGATCCCAAACATTACACACACTAACACACATCAACCCAAGTCAGCAAAAAGAAACTTGTAGGTGAAGCGTGTAGCACATTACTAGTCGGCCCAAAAACACAACTTCAACTGAATTAACTCAATGCGGTCCTCAACAAGATAGGTAAAGACCCAAAAATATCTTAACACAACCTCAATTCTAGCACAAACTCTCAATCACATGATGCAAGCAAGATAATAAGCCCTATAAGCCAAAAATTCATAAATTCCCAAAAATCCAACTCAAAACACAATGTAGCACCAAAGAGATCAATCATTGATGTGTGTACTTCCATGAACATATATACAATTAAACTTCCAGGAACTTCTTTCACACTATCATGCCACTGATAGTCACCATAGACCAAATAGAAACAAAGTACTTCAACCTAGAAGCACAAAATGCACAATCATAAGATATGAAATTAACAGATCAATTGTGGACCACTTCAACACATGAAAATTAAACTAAGACACTACACAAACAATGAGAAAATATTCACCAAACCATAGGAGTAGAGACATCAATGCAAAGAAATGTGGAGCATTTTTTGGACCTTTCCAGACAACCAACAACACTACCAACCTTTTGCAATTAAGAAAAACCTCCTCGGGAACACAAGTGACCTAAAAAGACAGGAGTGCAACATCCACAGAGCACAAAAATTGATTCCCAAACCACAAGACCATATCTCCAACAATAGAGGAATGCAGAGAATTCTCCCAAAAATTTCATCAACTTGTGAAGGCAAAAACAATCTTGCACCAACACTTACTTCCTCAGTAACAACAAAAGAGATCATACAACATATT
This sequence comes from Sequoia sempervirens, assembly GCA_007258455.2. Taxonomy (NCBI): domain Eukaryota; kingdom Viridiplantae; phylum Streptophyta; class Pinopsida; order Cupressales; family Cupressaceae; genus Sequoia; species Sequoia sempervirens. The sequence goes on from VDFB02000008.1 coordinate 345,906,712, forward strand.
ATAGACCTTCAAAAACATCTCTCCACTATCAACATTACTTCTAAATCTCATCTTAATGCTTATTACCTCTAATCCTCATCTTAATGCTTCTAATCTTCATTTTAATATATCATCATAAAATAAACTCTGTTGACAACAACCAACCTCAATACTACTTTGATATCAAACAAGGCATGACATCCAACCATGAAAAAAAACACCACATCATCATGCACCAATGACAACTTTTGACATTTCATGTCCCCCTTTGATGTCCCATCATTAATAGCCAATTTGAGAGATTCCCTATGAGCCATATTGCATGTTTTCTCCTTGAAGTTTCCTAAATTTTGCTAAGTCCAATAATTTTGGGTTTTCAAGCTATCTCTTACTTGCTTCCTTCATGCCTTCTCCATCGCTCCTTCTCATTTCCCATATTTCCTCTAAGTTTTTCAACCTTTGGCCTTTGGCCTTCGGTCTTCCCTCTTCCCTCTTACCACTTTCATTTCACAAGGCATAAGCCTTCATCTCGACCTTCGAACTCCGACAGTCTGAGGTATGACCTCCAAAGTCTCATCTTTTTCACTTTCTTCCTTCTTTCCTTCTCACTTTCCCTCTTTTCTCTCAAAATTTAACTAAGTGTTGGGGTTTCGAGTTTCAACCTTCATACTTCCTCTTTACCTCTTACCTTTCTTTGGTAAGAGGTATCCCTTCTCTCCAACCCTGATGGTTTCTTTGTCCTTCATGATTCCTTCTCCTCTCTTCTAAGTGTGTGGTAAGTAGTAAGCTCGATGCCCGACCCCCAATGGTCTGCAATTTTTGGTGCTCTGGACCATTTAATTCATAGGATTGTAAAGGATTCCTTTCAGGCCCGATGCCTCGACCTTTCAGTGTTTTGATGTGTTTTCTCGGTGACATTTTTAATGCTTGATTTGACTTTTGAGCGGTTTGTCTTGCTTCTTGGGATTTAAGGATGACATTAATTGCTCCCATCACCTTCTGCAAGTGGATTTCATGGGAACCCATGCCCATTTATTGCTCTCTGTTGACTTTCTTGGTGGATCTATGCCCTAGTCACATCTTTCACAAAATGGCTCCATTATTGCATGCACAGTCTTTTTTGCTAACCCTAGTTAGGGTTAGGGTTCAACTTGTGCTTCTAAGTTATGCTTGATCTATAAAGGCAAGAAATGTATTCATTTTCATGGTTCTTTCTTTGGCTCCTCTATGGTTTTTCTTTTACATACATGTATTTTATACTTTTCCATTGTAAAGATTGGCTTTCTTGCCTCTATACTAATGTAATGGATCAAGTTTTCCTCTTCTCAGCTCTTTTGTGTTTGAGTAAGTTTATTACCTTGCATATCTAAGTGTTTTTTTGTATTTTTCATGCATGTATGTTGTGTTAAATTGTTTACAGTTGCTAGTTGTGAAACCCTCTTTCCTTCCAACACCTTGTCAAACTCCAACCTTCTTGTATGCCTCTGAAAGTTGACCAAACAAAGAGTTGTGAAAGTCTCCTTGTCCCTCTTCAACGATGTATTGTACAATATTGGTCAGGAAGAAACAACCTTCTATCTCGGTGTAACACATCCTTTCCCTTTCATGCATTCCTTCTAACCCTTTTCCCTTGTGAGCTGTTAAAGTAGGTTAGTGGTAGGTTTTCATGTGTTGTGTTGGACCACCACATTACACTTGGATTAAAAAGGAAGCTGACCTTCTCCAAAGATTTGACCTCATACAGGCAAATGTCCCACACCTTGAGGTTGTTTCTATTGCGTCATTGGAATGTTGAGCTTCGTGCTCGACAAGGTGCAATTTCATGTGACAACAAAAGCCAATGCAAAATAATAATGCAACAACCTTCCTTAGTGTTGATAACCAGTAACAACAATAGAACAAGGTGTTGACTTCACAACAATTTCCTCAAGTGTTTACAACCAATGAAAAATATCACCAAGTGTTGACATCAATGACAACTAACTCACCAAGCGTTGACATCAATGACAATAAATTCCAACAATCTCCCCCTTTGGAATTGATGGAAACACACATCTACACACTCTTTTCCTTTGATATCAAGGGAAAAATGCCACACTCACTTGCACATTAAAAGCAAGAACACATACTCTAATTTCAAGGATAAAGGGCCAAATATCTTCAATTGAAACAAAAACACATTCTCCCCCATTGACCAACAACACTTCTTCTTCAAACAACTATACATGCTCAACAACTGCACATTTTCTTCAACCTCCCCCTAAGGAGCACACTATTTCTCCTTTTCAAATTTATCCCCCTATGATGTGCATACACTCCTTCTTGGAGCACCTAAAAATCTCCCCTTATGAAGAACAACCATTACCGTCTCCCTCTGAGAGGAAGCCACCACCAGTCCAGGCATAAGGATATATATTGAATTACTCCCATTGGACAGATTCACCAATTATGCATCTAGTTAGAAAAAAGAGGGGAAGCGACCCCTAATTTTTTCTAGAGATACTCAAAATTATGCTTTAAAAGTTCCTTAATGAAGATATCTATAATCTGATCCTTAGCATACAATACTCCATTTTGACTTCTTGCTCTACAACCTTATCTCTTAGAAAGTGATACCAGATAGAAATGTGTTTGGTTCTTGAATGCATCACCAAATTCTTGGAAATGTTAATTGCACTAGTATTCTTAGATAATATAGGAACAAGTTCATCATAAACCAAATTCATATCCCCCAATTTTTTCTTCATCCAAAGGACCTAGGTGTAGCAAGATGCTACAACAATATATTCAACTTCTATTATGGACAGGGACACTGAATCTTGCTTCTTACTGAACCAAGAGACAAATTTATCTCCCAAGAAAAATGCACTTCCACTAGTGCTCCTCTGGTCATCTACACATCCTACCCAATCAACACCAGTATAATTTGGAGTTCCCTTCAAGTATCTAAATATTCTTTTCACTACCTTATGATTTTACTTAGAATTAGCTTGAAATATGGAAACCAAACATACTACATGCATAATATTAGGTCTAGAAGTAGTCAAGTACAAAAGACCTCCAATCATAGATCTATAAAGAGTCTGATCAACCTCCAAAGACTCATTAGTCTTTCTCAAATGATAAATGGTGACCATAGGAGTACCTACTGGTTTGGAATCATCCATGCCAAACTTCTCCAACATTTCCTACATAATTAGCCTAAGAAATAAATATACTATCATCTTTCTAAACAATTTGAAGCCCAAGGAAGAAAGACAACTGATGCAATGACAGAGGATTCACAACTCAACAACCAAACTCAACTAATCAAAATTGAATCATTTCTTACTATCCTTGCAACTAGGACTCAAACCTTCTTCACAAAGTCCACACCAAAGCAAAGATTAAAGGAAAAATCTTGAAGATTCCTCAAAATACATTAGACATCAACAAAATATTTTTCTTAGACCTTATCATCAACTTATTCATCTCAAACATAAAGACTTTTCAAGTGACTATCCCAAAACAACAAATAGGCCTATTTAGACCACATAAACCATCAAACCAAACTTTCCAAGTCCATTTCTATTTTCTAATAGCAAAAAACAATGTAATTATTTATGCACATCCAATTAGAACCATTCCCCACTTTTCATTCTTGACATTTTATCAAACACTCACTTTAAACAATCATTTTAGACTCCAAAAGGTGACTGTAACAAGTCTGTCATGACTGAAAAATCAATATACAATTGTATCAAAATTATAAATACACCAAACCATGTCAAGAAATGGTTCACAATACACCTAAGGCCCCTTTAGAAACAATTATATTCAAGGTGGAAACACTCACCACATTTAAATCACTCAAAAACAACTCTATACACTGTATTTCCAGATTTTACCCCAAAATACAGACCTAGGGCATCCTCAATTCCATAGCTAATCTCTCCCTCTCGGTCTGAAACTTTGATAAATGAAATAACACAAAAAAAGGAACATAATCACCAAAAATTAGACTTTTCCACTGATCCAATTGGGAGAAATTCAATTTTGAAACCTCACTATTTACCCTAAAGAGGGTTTTGCCCACCTATAGAAAATCTTCAATAACTTCCACATTTTTGAATGGTTTTTTATGAAACCAATTGAAAAATAAAGTAGATTCATAGGGCTCTAATGTATCATGGAGGAGGAATGGTTTTATGCATGAATCATGGCCGTGGAATGGCCTGAAACACAAAAATTACAAAAAAAAAATAGAAAAACTAAGATTTTCATTAAATTTCTTCTTCATACATCTACCTTCAACCTTCCTCAAAGTGTATGAAGGTTAAAAAATGCCTTAAATAAAAAAAAATAACACTTGCAACAACCTTTTCAATTGCTTTACTCTTCACATTCCTCCCTTTTACAATTTATTGCATTTTTACAATATTGCTTGACAACTTTTGTCAATACTCTGTAACTTTTACTTTATATGCTTAATGACCCTAAAATGACCAACTAAGAACTAAAACAAGCTTATTATGGTCTTCTCGACCTTATTACAACATGAGATCAACATTGTTAACTCAAAATTTTGAAGTTTCCTTCTTGAGGCATGCTCTGGTAAGGTGCACCTGCACCAACAACTCACCAATCATAGACATCTAAACTCTTTCTACATCTCTTTTGTAAAATTCTTACACATATGATCATATCCACCAAAGATGATTCCATCAACATATACAACCACAATCAAAATATTTTCTTCCTAAACCTTAATGTAAATATTACTATCTACAGTACCTTTCCTGAAACCTTGCTGAAGTAAATACTTATCCAACCAAGCATACCAAGCTCTAGGAGCTTGCTTGAGTCCATACAAAGATTTCTTGAGTTTGCACACCATGTACAGATATTTTGATAATATGAAACCATCTTTTTGTTGAATATATACTTATTCCTCTAGATCTCCATTCAAGAAGTTTGACTTGACATCCATCTAAAAGACTTTGAAGTTCTTATGAGCAAAAAAAGCAAGAAACATCCTTATTGCCTCCATTTTGACTACCAGAGAAAAAGTCTCCTCAAAATCACTACCCTCAACTTGAGAATATCCCTTACATACCAATATGGTCTTGTTCCTTACAAATTCACCATTTTCATTTAGCTTGTTTCAGAACACCCACTTTGTTCTTGTAACATTCTTATTAGTTGGTCTAGGAACCAATTCCCATGTCTAGTTCTTTTCTATTTGATCCAATTCCTCTTCCATTTCTTTTATACAACCATCATCTTTTCTAGCATCAACAAAGTTCTTGGGCTCTACCTTTGATAGTAAACACAAATTTACTTGCTCACTTTCTTTTTCAAACCTCCTCTTGGTCAGCACACCTTCATTCTTGTCTCCAATAATCTGATCTACAGAATGATTCTTCTAAACATATTTTGCTGGAGTCTTGGGAGACTTCATTGGTTCTGGTTCCTTCTCTTCTTTCTCTTCTTCTTCTTCTTCTTCTTCTTCTTCAATGTAAGGAGACATATCAAATCCACAAACCTTTAGTTCTTATGAGAACACAAATCTTCATCTACCTTAACATTTTTGCTTTCAATAATCTTTCCCAATCTCTTGTTGTAGCATCTACATGTCTTGCTTCTAGTGGAGTAACCAAGAAAGATCCCTTCATCACACCTTAAGTCAAACTTTCCAAGGTTTTCATCATCTCTTTTTATGTAACGTTTGCTACCAAATATTCTAAAATATCTAACAATGGGAGGCCTACCATACCACAACTCATAAGAGTTCTTAGTGCTATTAACCCTCAACTATACTCTATTAAGAAAATAGATAATAGTGTGAACTTCTTCCTTCCTATACATATCAAGCAAATCAACATCATTCAAAATAGTCCTAGCCATCTCTTGGACAGTCCTATTCTTCCTCTCCACTACCCCATTCTATTGAGGGTTTCTAGGGGAAGATAGATGTCTCCTAATACCATGATCTTAAAAAAAAAATTCAAATTCATTTGAAGTAAATTCACCTCCTCTAACTAATCTTAATCATTTGATCTTAACATCCATCTCATTCTCTACTTTTTCTTTGAAGATTTTAAACTTACCAAAAGCTTCTGATTTATCTCTTAAAAATGTAACCCAAGATATTCTAGTGTAATCATCAATAAGCAATATGAAATAACTTTCACCTTTTTGACTCCTTGTTCTTGTAGGTCCGCATAGGTCAATGTGAATCAAATCCAATGGCATTGTAGTAGAGAAATCATTGCTCTTGAAACTTGTCTAATTTGTTTGCTTTCCCATTTGACACTCTTTGCATAGAGTGTTTGTTGACTTATTTATCTTAGGCATATCTCTCACTACATGAGTAGAGCTGATCTTTACCATATTGTAAAATTTTATGTGTCCCATTCTTTTGTTCCATAGCCAACACTAATTGAATTGAGCTAGTAGATATATTCTTCCATTTTCCTCCTTTAGATGATATCCATTTCTATTCATCCTTGTAGCTTCTGCAACTAATCTTCTGAACCTTTCCTTCCAGATTTCACAACCATTGGCATGAAATGTAAGATTATATCTTTTGCTACACATCTGAGTGACACTTAGAAGATTATGCTTCATACCTTTAACATAGAGGACATCCTTGGATTTGCTCTTTCCATCAATTGTTATAGCACCTTTTCCACAAATTTCTGTTGACTCATCACCATCAAACTTAATAGCTCCACCATTAAACTTATTAAGACTAATGAACCTTCTCTTGTCACTAGTCATGTGGTTAGAGCAACCAATATCATTCATCCAAGCATTTTATTCTTTCTTTGCATGAAAGATAGTCAACACAACTATAGATCTTTCATTATTTTTGTTAGCCTACAAAGTACTAGACTTCTTACATTTTCCAGTATCACCCTTTTTTTCTTTTAGATCCATGAATAAGGTTTCATCATTTATGTAGAGCCAAGGTGCAGATCAATCACAATAAAGGAAACTTCAATTCTAAATGAAGGTACTCTTCTTTACATTGCATTCATACAACTCACCCTCAAGGGTTTCAACTCCTCAATCTTGAAAACAACAAAAAAACTTTTCCAAGACCCTTAAAAATTTCCTCAACATGCATATATTGACAATTTAATCAATTGAAAACAATCTCCAAGACAGATTCAATGAAATCTCCAAAACTCATCATTTGACACTAGCTTTCCTTGTAGTAGTGGGAACCCTGTTTTTCAGACTTTTGACCAGAATTTTCCAAAACACCTAGGAAACTAATCATGGATTAAAATACCCATTTTAGTTGTATACAACATACTATAAAACCAAGCACAATTTCTTTAGACTAAACATCTCAAATTTAGGTTTTTCACCGTTTTAGGCCTCAAATTAGGCAATTTTTCCAAAGGATCTACCTTTAGATCTCCACCCCAAACCTTCTAACCCCCAAAAAATATTGGATTAGGTTCTGAAACCAAATATTTTCCAAGTCTCATGACCTCAAATTCTCAAGTAAACCTCCAATGCTAAAACCCTCCTTGTAGCCTAAATAATTAGGGTTATAGGACACCCTTATTGTATCTTCACCTTCCCAGCCAATCCTAACAAAACCAACTACTAAAAGACCTTTAAATAGGTCCTCCCATGCTCAAGTAACATTCATTTTTCCATTAACAACGTGGGTTTATCATTTCATAGGTCTGACCCACCAATTTCCAAGGGAAAACACATACTTCTAGCCCTTCCTTTCATTATTCAAGCCAAAAAATCATTCTTCCACGCCTCCTAATCCTAAAGTATCATTCCATAAATTCTATCACATCATCCCACTAAGTTACAATTGAAGACAGTAGGTGGGATGATGGTTATGCCATCAAGACTACCACAAAACCTTAAAACTATTCAAGAACCCGATAAGGAAAATCTGATGGATTTAGGCCCTAAAAGATTAATACAAACCCTACCAAGGCACCAAACACTAGTTAGAGAATATATCTACTATTTTCCCATAAGAAATCAATGCATAATGAACTTGTACAGCCTATACACAGGCAAAAAACTTAGAAAAATAGAGAAATTATATCAAAATAGAGTATCTTCAATGCTTATTTTATTTCCCTTGGCTTCAACAACCATGAATTGAGCCTCACAAGGCTTTAAATAAATTTTCTCAACCTCTTCTAACTGATCAATTCCCTAAGCAACCAACTTTTAAAATTATAACTGTTGGGATTACAAATTTGTTGCATAATGCAACTCACAAATTTGGAACTTTTGTCCTTTTCCTACCAATTAAACTAACGACTCTATTACATCATTGAGATACAATCTTCCATGTTTCCTTTTTAGGCTTACAAATTCAATTTGGTGAATCCTTTTAATAAAAAAGTGCATTGGACCCTTAAACATAAGAATTTGTCACTAGGTGGTTAGGTGCTCCTGCACTAATCATTTGAGTCATTATCCTCATCTTCTAAAGAAAAAAATACTTTCCTCAGAATAGAAACCTCTTTTGAACTTTTCCTTTTTGTTATTGTCATATGATTCTTTATAAGGACACTTGGATACAAAATGACCAATCCTTCCACAATTGGAACACTTGAAAGGTAACTTAACTTTGTATTTTTGGTGCCTTTCTTCAATATTTTCATAAAGTTTGCTTCAATCTCATCAAAGTAATCATTCTGATTAGTTCCTTCATCTTTTATCTTTTTACTAGTTTTGAATGTTGCTTCCTTCTTTGGAACATTTTTGTCAAATTCTCTCATTTCAAAGGTTGTGAGAGCACCAAACATTTCATCTATTGGGTACTTGTCCAATTCCTTAGACTCTTCAATAGCAGATACTTTATGACTATAGGCTTTAGGGAGAGATCTTAAAACTTTCTTCACAATCTCATCTTCTTTCACTTCTCCACCAAGACCTCTAATGCTAATAACTACTTCATCCACCTGAAGTATATAACTAGCAATGTGTTCTTTCTCTGTCATCCTTAGGGTTTCAAATCTATTCTTGAAGATTTGCATCTTGTCTTTCTTTACTTTATTATCTCCTTCATAGATGTTGCTCAACTTTTCCCATACATCCTTAGCAAAATTGCAACTCATTACCTTCAGAAGTTTTGAATCAACTAACCCACAAGAAATAGCATTCTTAGCCTTGGAATTGTTCTCATACAACTTGATCTTAGTTGGATATGTAGGAGGAGTAGTATAACCATCCTTGAAAGATTTCCAAACACCAAACCCTAGAGAGTTTAGATGGCATTCCATTCTTAACTTCCAAAAGGTGTAATTTGTCCCATCAAACCTAGGACCTTTGTAAGCTCCATCATGTGCCATCCCAAACCTTTCCTCAAATATTTAAGCTTCTTCAAAGGAACTTGGATTTGATACGAATTATTGAAATCACCCAGAGATTGTGAGGAGGGGTGAATCAGTCTTTTCAAAACTTGAACCCTTCAACAAACTCAAACTTCTTTATTAGATTAGAAACTATCAAACAAATCAACAACAAAGAAAGATATGGAAATTTAGTTCCTTAACAAAGTCAAAAACCCTCATCAATGAAAGATACAACAATTCAACCCTTAACTAGATCATCAATAATGAAAATTTAAACAAGGAACACACATCCACAGGATAACACCAGATTTACGTGGAAAACCTAACGAGGGAAAAACCACAGTAAGAGTTAACTCAAAATATATGAAGCTCACTGCTTACAAAAGTTACAACAATTCTCACTACCAAAATACTTGCAAACTAAGGTGCACAACCTTAGGGAAAGATACAAAGGACTTATATATTGAAGCACACAACTCTAGGGAAAGATACAAAGGACTTATAGATTGAAGCACACAACTCTAGGGAAAGATACAAAGAATTGATGAGACTCATTATCTTAGAGTAGGATACATGAATATTTAGAGTTTACAACATATTCCAACAATACACTCTACTAACTGAGGCATTAAAGCACATCTGATCTATCTTCCACACACTTTCACACTTCTACGAGATCTTCAATACATTCCTCACACTCTTACTTGCATTTGAAATTATCTTCCATTTATATCCACCGCAAGATCTCAAAACATAAATTAGGTTGGATAGAAGGAATAAAAACAATGATTTCAACAAGTTAGCCATAGAAATATAGTGCGGACCAAAAAAATTCCTATTACATCTTCCAATGTGATCCCAAACATTACAAATGCTAGCACAAATCAACACAATTTGACAAAAGGATACTTGTAGATGAAGCATGTAGCACATTACCCGTTGGCCCAAAAACATAACTTCAACTAAATTAACTCAATTTGATCCTCAAAAAGATAGGTCAAGACCCAAAACTATCTTAACACAACCTCAAATTCTAGCGCAGACCCTCAAGCACACGATGCAAGCAAGATAATAAGCCCAATCATCTAGATATACACAAATGCGCTAAAAGCCAACTCAAAACATAGTACAACACCAAAGATATCAATCATTGACATGTGTACCACAGAGAGATATTCCATGAACATCCAACAACACTTCCAAGAACTTCTTTCGAACTATCATGTCACCAATAGTCACTATAGAACAAATAGAAATAAAGTACTTCAACCTAGAAGCACATAATACATAATTATGAGATATACCATTAACAAATAAACTTGTGGACCACTTCAACACATGAAAATTGAATTGAGACACTGCACAAACACTAAGAGAACATTCACTAAGCCGTAGGAGCAGAGGCATCAATGCAGTCCATTTTCAGACCAATCTAGACAACCAACAACACTACAAACCTTATGTAATTAATAGAAACCTCCTTTGCAACAAAGGTGACCTAAAAAGATAGGAGTGCAACATCTATAGAGCACAAACACTGAATCAAAAACCACAAGACCATATCTTCAACAATGGAGGAATGAAAAGTAGTCTCCCAAACAATCTTCAACATAACTTCCTAGAACAAAAACTTTTTATCTTGTGAAGGCCAGAACAATCTTGCAACAACACTTACTTCCTTAGGAAAAATAAAAGAGATCATGCAACATACTATATACCATCAACAACATCTCTCCACTATCGGCATTACTTCTAGTCCTCATCTTAATGCTTCTTCTAATCCTCATCTTATTGCTTTTAATATTCATCTTAATATATCATCATGAAATCAACTCTGCTGATAGAAACCAAACTCAATACTACTTTACTTGATATCAAACAAGGAATGATATCCAACCATGAACATCAATACCACATTATCATGCATCAATGACATCCCAAAATAAATTTTGTCAACGATGATAATCAATGCCAAACAACAATGCAACAACCTTCCCAAGTGTTGACAACCAATGTGAACAATACAACCAAGTGTTGACAACCAATGCCAACAAAATAAACAGTGCAACAATCTCACCAAGTAAATTGACATCAATGACAACCAACTCACCAAGTGTTGACATCAATCTCAACAAATGCTAACAAGTTGTTTGCTTGGGAATGTTGTTGGTTCATGTGCTTGTTGTGTGTGCTTGGAGTTTTTGTCCTTGGTTTTTTCATCATGTGTCTTCATTGTTTACTAGGTGGGATTTTCTCATGGTCTATTAATGGTGAGATTGGTTTAATTTCTTTTCCTTTATTTATGCTGTGTGTTTTGTGCACCAAGGCACACATTTTTCTTCTTTTTTTGTTTTCCACCATTTTCATTTTCTTTGATTTTTTTTTTGTTTTATGTTTTTTTCTAGTTTTTGATAATGCCAAGTAGTTGTATTGGTTTTCCCCCCCTTTGGTAGATTCATTTTTTAGAGTTTAGAATCATTTTATTACCTTATGACATCATGCTCTCATAAGCATTGATGTTAGACATCAGACTTGTTGGCTTGGTCTTGACCATACTATTTTTGTATGAGTTCCTTTCAACCTCCAAAGTTTGACTCCTATCCTTATTTTTCTCATCCTTTTTAGAGTTTGGGTTGTCATACCCCTTTTTTGGATCAATTGATTATTCTATTTTAACTAACATTAAGTTAGATACTTTGATTTTTGTTTTTAATTATGATACAAAATTATGTTTTATGAACACGTGTTATGATTGTTTTTCTTTATTTTGTTAAAAAAGGAAAATATTAGTTAGATATGGTTCAAAAAGATGTAAATATGAAATTATTATCCTTGTAATGTTAGTGAATGGCTTATATTGTGACATGATATTATGATTATCAAACTACCTACCTTATTGGTTGAATGCAGTGGATGTAGGAATTTCTCCCCCCTCTCCAACAAGGAGGGAGAGCATCATCAAAGAGGGGGAATAATATCAAAAAGAACTCCATGACCACCATGAATCTTAAAACTCTTACACACACAAACTAATATATTGTTGCAAATTTATGTGGGTTTTCATCTGGTGTCGAATGATCATTATGATTTTGATTGTTCTTGTCTCTCAGGTTATAATGTCATTAATTTTTTTTTGGAATTCTCATCCTTCATATTTTTGTTTAGTATATTCTAATTCAATAGGATATTACCTCAATAATTTTGCATGCTCTTTCATTCGAGAATATGATATGATATATATTATTTTTTTGCATGTGAGATATTTTTATAATTATATATATAGTTAGATATCATCATGGGATAGTATTGAATGTTAGTACTTTAAAATTTATCAAAGAGTTCCTTAAGCTGCTAACTCCACATAGTAGAGAGAGTGAGTGGCATTAATGGTATTAAATTCACATTAATTGAAGTAATGGGATCCTTCAATACTTGCATGAGAAAGGAAAACAAGAGATGACAATGTGTAAAGGAAGAAGGAGAAATCGATAGGTTTAACTAAGATAAAGCAAAAAGAAGAAGAGGTTTTTGGGGATACATGCAAGTGGCGAAGAGCATGGAATAGAGTTGAAGGAATTTAGCATTGTATATTTGGTGCTTTTGGAAATGAACTCAATATGATTCAAAATATCTTTCTCTCATCTCTCAATTTTGATATTGAATTGGAAATAAAATGATTAAGTATTATTTGTGAAGGAATTCAAACTTTTTCCTTAAAATTATTCTTTGAATTCCATGAGGCTTACAAATCTTTTAAGGTCCATGTAATTTGGTTTAGAGGATTAAAAAACCTCGAACTGTTTAGCCATTGTAAGACTTAAGAGTGGACATATTAAACTGTGAAGTCTTATTTTGTAAACATTATATTACATTGTTAAAACCATTTGGGCGCAATTTAGAGTTTTAAATTCTATTGGGAAATATGTTGACCCTTAGATTTAACCTTATTTTGAATCTTAAAAATAGGTTTTTGGGGTTATGAATGCCTTTAATTTCTTGCATATACTATGTTCATCATAATAAGATCAAGGGTAGTTTGTAGTTATAGCAGATAATATACAAAAGAAAATTGTGTTGAGACCATGAAGGTATGTGTTATCCTTATGATCAGTATTAATATATCAAGGCCATATAGGTATTTTTTAATTAAAAATACTCTATATAATATGTGAAGACCATGTTGGCCTCTATTTATTTCAAAGGCTCTATATAATATGTTAAGATTGTGTAGGTCTTTAATCAATGCATAAGCTTTATAGTATGCCATGATACCGTATAGGTCTAGGAGTAGCAAGTTCAATATTTATTTGGAAACCCTAAATGTATGTGTCAATACAAGCAATGTTATGCTAATTACAAACATATTATATCTAGAACACAACTAAATGAGATTAGTATGTTTCTTCTGTTAAATGACCTATATAGGTTTGCATTCTTTGATCTTTACAAATGGTTATTTGTAGAGACCATTTCAGGCCTAAGTTCTTTCAAGAATCTTTGAGATAACAACGAGAAATGTAAGTCTAATTTTGGGAAGTTTTACTCATAATATTAGGGATATTATTATCCACCCAATCAATAAGTGATGATAATATTTATGAGAGTGCATCAATCCTCCCATAATTGTTGCAAGTCAATCATTATTATATGATTTGACTATGGTTGTATATTCAAAAAGATCTGTGTTTTTATCGTATTCCTGTTGGGGTTTTGATTATAGATTTATTTTCTATGCTCCATGTTTTAAATTATAGTAGGGAAAGGGTTGCATCTTGAAAAGTTATGAAATTCTTGGGTTTCATAGTAGTGATAACTATGATATAACCTGATTGTTGCTCCTTTTGAATTTCGTTAGTGTAGAAAGATTTGATGAAAATTTGGGAGCTTATTATTATGACTATGAATAGCTCTACATGTTCTATGGTACCATAAAAAACTATTGATTATGTATTTAGGATAAAGGACAAAGGATTGATTTTACAAGAATAGATGGAAATAAACGATGTTCATGGTGTTCATTTGATAATCTTTTTGAAATACTAACAAATACAAATTGAAATAGGCATATTAGATAACAAATACCAAATATGAAAGCAAAAAAGATAAATTATATGTGGGAATCATATATCATGATTTATCCAATGGAACATCAATAGATTAAGAGCTAAATTCTACAATAGATATGTCATCAATCTTTGGATCCTTAGCTAGGATGCTCTCTAGATACTCATCACTTTCAAGTTGTAGCTCCTTTTTGGGCAATAGAACCAAGGGTAAATCATTGAGGCTATTTTTCTGAACCATCTAATCCTCCAAGCCCTCAACTGGTCCATCAAATGGAATTTGGTCCTATTTTGTTGAAGAACACTACTTTACCTTGGGTCTGTTTGAGAGAGAAAACAAAGCATGCTATTACGTAGACCAAATTCTCTACGTTATTTAGCCTTGGATCCATCAAGGCCTCAATTGGTTCATTAGATGGAATTTAGTCCTATTTTGTTGAAGGATACTGTTGTACTGGGTTTGTTCAAGAGAGGAGACAAAGCATGCTATGATGGAGATCAAATTTTCTACCATTTTCAATCTTGATGAATTCCTCTTCAATAAATGAATGTAATCATAAGCATACCAATTCTCCTCACAAAATGAAGAATTAGCTACTTGTGAGAGTAATTAAATTGCAAATGGTTGCAATTTAGGCATTCCATCTCCATGATTCCACTACCACCCTATTGGGTCTTCTTTGCATGGATATCATACAAGGTTTTAAAGAAGAAAAAATATTTTTCCCACAAAAAAAAAAATATTCCACAAAAGCATTCTCTCCTTGGAAATATATCTCTCTTGGTGCACCTTGAAATCCCTTCATTAATTCTCTATTCTTGAAATCCCTATTAGGTCTTCTTTGCATGATTATCATACAAAGTTGTAAAGAAGAAAAAATATTTTTCCCACCAAAAAAAAAAAATTCCACAGAAGCATTCTCTCTGTGGCCATATATCTCTCTCTTAGTGCACCTTGAAATCCCTTCATTACTTCTATATTCTTATATGGAGGCCTCTTCTTGGTGAATTTTGTGTTGTATCACTTTGGATTTAAAGCATAGGAAACATTGTGAAGAGGTGTGTTAAGTTTGTTCCATCTTCTATGTATATTATCTCTATCGAGGAATAGATCAGGATCACTCAAGTCTATTATTGTTTTGATTCTTTCACATAGAATCATTTTCTTCATAAATTTCTTCTAAACACATCTTGTTAGAATTTGCAAATCTAATTTCCTGACAAATGGGTTTGGATAAAGTCAACAACAAACTTAACATTTCCCGAGAAATGATCATCAAGATTTATTCATCTCACCACTATTGTAGTATCTAATGTAAATTGCATACAAGCTCCCCAATAATTGTTGACTGCCATGGAACAAAAAACCCTTTTGATTACATAAAGACAATCAAGATGTATGAAGTACAAAGAAAATCATATGTTGATAGGTTTGTGAAGTTCCACTTTGGCATTTTTTTGATAGATAGTTATGTGTGATGATGATTGCATATGAACATCTATATTTTCATTTTAGTTTCAACGAGCTCTAAAATTCCTTGAAATTTACCAATGCCTTTAAGTGCATTATTCATTGGACAACACACCCAACATGGAGTCCAAAATATATGGCTGCATTTTTTTTATAAAATGAATGTTGCTTTACAAATAGGGGCAACATGATAATGTGCATTGTATGTGATGCACCCAACTCCTCAATGACTTAACACAATTGATTTTGAGGGAAATTTGAAATTTTCTCTTGTGAAATACTTGACAATCCCTCTTTTGTAGTTTCGTACCTTCTAATACTTTCTTTTGATGATAAATTGTTTGGGATTTTGTTGCATGTCAATCACAATAACACCAAGAACCTATTTTTGAACAGTAAATGTTTGATTTGGTAATAAGATACATGCTTTAACACAAACACTAATATTTGTGTTTTATGTTTGTAGAAATATATCAAGAAGATCTATGGAACTACCCGATTCTTAAAAAGCAAAAACATAATAGTATTTCTACAGTGCCCACATAGTGCTAAGGAATAAGATGAAGAAATCCATTTACATATGATTTTGGTTACAAAACAGGTTGTAGCTAATAATGTTGTTAGGAATTTCCAAGTCGTAATTGCTTAAAATTCACTTTTATTAGCGCTATGAATCTCATTTGTTTCACATGGTTTGAACTATACCATAAATAAGGGTTGTATTTCCAATCCCATCATATATTTTTGTAGCAAGAGAGCAATTTAATCTCTCAAGGATCACATATAATTTTGTTTAGTTAGTTTTCTCAACTAAAAAAGGTGTTTATCATGCTTTTAACATTAATAATTTGCAAGCTGCCCATAGTTAGCATATTGTGTATCTTTTACAATTCACACTACTCTACCACATTTATCACTCTTTTACCTTCAATTGGGCTTACCAAACAAGAGAGTTGTCTTGCAATGGTCAAAACAATTCTTTGATGATAATGGCTGCCAAAGTTGGGTTCTTTTATCCCTTGAAAAATTGTATTTTCATATGATTAATTTGTTTGATAGAAATGGCTGGAAAAGATGTGCTCTTTTATCTTTTGATAAATTTTACTATTCATTTTTCATCCTAACATCTCCAAATATAAAGATTTCAAAGAAGCTCCATAGACATGAATTTGAATCTCTTGAAGGTTGAGGTGTGAGGCGCAACTTATCTATTCAACCACCAAAAGTAATCCAAAAGTGTCATTTGACACAAATTTGATGTTGACAAATAGGAAAAGAAACTATCCTAAAGTGATCAGAATCATTGAAGTTTCAAGCCCACAAGAGTGTTGGCTATGGAAGATTCATTGTAAAAATACAAGTAAAGTGCAAATTAGATAATGGATTCCACACAAGATGAATAGATTTCAGATTAGAAAAAATTGAGAGAACTTTAATTTTTCTTAAATGTATTCATAAAAATTGCAGAGAAGAAAAAATAGAGTTCAAGGTTTTCATTGCAAAAATACTATTACAAATGAATTAAATCACCAAAATAACAAGAGTAAAAATGAAAGAGTCAAATAACTTGAATAAAAAAGACACTTCAATCTCAAGAAAAGAACAAACTACAAAGTCAATAAAGTCACAAACAACTACCCTAATGATCAGTTCAAGAGAGATTTGATATAATTAATAGCCTAAATGCATAAAAATGTGTAATAAAATCAAAGTATAATCTTAACTAACATCAATGGGATAAGTGAGAATAGGGAATTCTCCACATCTCCGTCAAACAGGACAAGAAGGAAATAATGTTGACAATTAGAATTTAAATTTGGGGATGTTATTAAAATCTTTATCAATTTCCTTGACACACCATTGACACAGAGTAGCAGAATTGTTACAAACGTTTTGTATATATTGCAAAAAAAGTTGTATGTATTTTAAACTACACTTCCTTTCCATGTTTACTTCTATATATTTTTCTATCGGCTTAACCCTTGCACCCCCTCTGGTGCAAGTGCTAGTTCTATATGCTCCATGTTTTATTATAGTAGGGAAAGGGTTGCATCTTGAAAGGTTATGAAATTCTTGGGTTTCATAGTAGTGATAACTATGATATAACCCAATTGTTGTTCCTTTTGAATTTAGTTAGTGTAGAAAGATTTGATGGAAATTTGGGAGCTTATTATTATGACTATGAATAGCTCTATATGTTCTATGGTACCATACAAAACTATTGATTATGTATTTAGGCTAAAAGACAAAGGATTGGTTTTACAAGAATGCACTATTCGAAATATGTTATCTTTTGAAGTAAATTTATCAGTGATAATATATAAATATGTTTATGTACTCATACAAGTACATATGTGTACATAACACATACATATATGTTGATATGAGTACCATTACAAGTGTTATTATATTGTTTGGTAGAATCATAATATATTTGCATACACACACACACACACATATGTATGTATGTATGTATGTATGTACATATATACTTATATTCTTATTTACATGTGAATAAGAGATCAAATATTTATCAAAAACCATAAATAATAATGTCTACTATTAAAATAAAATGCTAGTTCAATTTTTTTGCATATTTAATTATTAAAGGGTTGAATTAAGAATGCCCATGGAGTGAGAGTTACATCCTTGATAAGAATTGATATATTTTTATTTATCCAAACCAATTTGTAAACTTGAATGTGAAATTTATTTTTTTGATAACTAGTTTGAGAAAGAGGTGTGTGAACATACAACACATGTTATCATTTTTTAAATGTGTTTATATATTATTAATTTTTTGGCCAAAATAATGCAAAATCATTGTTTGCATTGTCAGTTCACAATGTCTATTTATTACAAATTAGTTAGATAAGTCATACTTAGCTAGAGGGTATCTAGAGTTGTATGATGAATTGTTTGTAATTAGAACACACCATAGTTCTTAGATGGCATGATGATCATGGAGATTCACTTAATCTTCTACTCTTCTGAACGGTAGGACTACTTTCTGATGGAAGGTGTGCAAGGATTTTTTATTTGTGGTTGGAGGAAAATCACTTTGGTGATGCTCTTTGTATTGTAGTTGAGGAATATCAAAGACTTGGTTTATCAGAGATAATAACTTGATTTCACTTAGAAATGTATTATTTATGTTTGTACATGATGTTGTCATAGAAAAAAACTTGTTATTACATGTTTTTGTATTATTATTAATTTGAGCTACATGTCATTGTTGTGGTGTTTGTAATATGTACCAATATTCTAAAAAGTCAAACAATGCTTTATATGTTGTAAAAATGATGAAAGAATAAGTTCAATTGATGCAGCATAATGTTAGGATTAGGTGTTGTACACCTTGCATAATGCTTATAATGTTTAATTTATTATTATGTGTGTGGTGCACCTAGGGGTACCTAGATGGACGTGCATCACTAGGAGTTATAATGTTGGGGCCACTTTATGTTGTATGTAACATTGGGACTTAATTGTAAAAAGTAATTATTTAATATTGGGGAAAAATAAAATATAATAAAGTAC
Organism: Sequoia sempervirens; assembly: GCA_007258455.2. Taxonomy (NCBI): domain Eukaryota; kingdom Viridiplantae; phylum Streptophyta; class Pinopsida; order Cupressales; family Cupressaceae; genus Sequoia; species Sequoia sempervirens. The sequence goes on from VDFB02000008.1 coordinate 345,926,094, forward strand.
CCAATATTAAACATGGGGTCACATGATTTTTGTAAGTTCATGGTTTTGGGCACATGGTTTATGTAATACCACTAGGTGGTTTTGTGGGAGCTTGCTTCTATAAAAGCAACCACAAGGGTAGTTGTCTAAGGTTGGAGAGTTTGATGCAGGTTAGCAGGTTGAGCTTGTGCATGTATGAGGGTTTGAAGCATGGCATTTGATGTGTGGATTCATGCTTGGTCACATGGAATGCATGGATAGCTTGTGCTTCAGAAGTGTTCATGGAGTCTCTGAAGATGTATTGTAATGGGTTTTCATTGTTGAATAATACATGGAGTGTGGATACTTTTGGAGGCTAGGTTTTTCCCTCTTGATGGTTTTCCTAGGGTATATCTTGTGTCATCATTGATGGGTATGTTGTCTGCATGTGGATTTTGAGTACTTATTTGCACTGTTATCTCTTTTGGGTTATGTGGAAATTGTCATACAATGGTTGAAAATTTCCTTACAAATGGTATCAGAGCCATAGTTGTGGTTGGATAACCCTAGGCTGAGAAAACTATTGCTTAAGTTTGCATCTATGCAATGGATGAGAGAATGAAAGGAATGGAAAAATATGAGGGTTTTGTAGGTTGTTTATTGCAAATTTGAGGGTTTTGGGTTTGCTATTTTGATGGGTTGTTTGCAAATTTGGGGTGTGTGAATTTTTTTTGGAAAAATAGGGTTTCTTGGTTGTGCATTCAAATGAGGGTTTTGTAGGGTGGAAATTACAAATGACCCCTTGGGACAAAATGGACCTCATGGTTGGATTCAGGTTGGCCGAGAGATAAAGATTGATATAAAATTTGACCTATTTTGGTTATTGGAAAAAATGTAAATTTTGCTTAGCTCGACCCCCTTTGTTGGATTGTACAGTTGTCATAATTGGTCTTCAAAACTAAAAAATAAATAAAAATTATTATTTCATTGAATTAAAAAAAATGTCCCGCTGGCCTGCAAAATAAAAAAGCTGAAAATTAAAATTCATAAAATCAAATAATAAAAATAAAAAAATGCAAATTGGCTTTCAAAAGTTTGAATTGAATTTTTTTTAAAAAAATAATAAAATGAAGTTTTATGGGGGGCGGGGCCACCCTCGTACCCACTCCCTGCAGGTTTGCTGACGGTATTACTAGAAGGTACTACCTATGGTAGTCCTATTGGCTACCATCGACAATCTGCCGATACAGGCGCTGGTGAGACTGATGACTATCAACCCCTATGGGGTTTAATCAATAAAAAATATTTAAAAAAAAAAAAATTTAAATCGTCACTTTATATATTTTGAAATCTCACCACTTTAGATGTATTTTGAAATTTAATTAAAATTAATAAATATTTCAGGTCTGGCTATGCAGAGGTGGTGCCGCTCGGGTGGCTCCACCATCGGGCCATCACCCTACCTATTAGGACTGTAAAATTTTGAAAATTTTATAGTTGTATATCCTCATGATTTTCCAAAAATGTCCATGCCATAAGCTCATGAATCTACTTTGCATAATATTTTTTCCATGCATTAGTTGGTTTTCATCATTGGGTCCCTTAGAATTCACTTGTTCATGAGCATTTGAAAGTATAAATCATACTGGCAAGAGATGGTGAGGGTCTCCCCGATCCATAAAGCATTTTATACTAATGTATATCTTTTGCAGTCTATCAGCAAGAGTTCGGGAATGTCATACCAATATGATTTCACCTGAGGATGCATATCGACAGGATGCAGTTCATTGTCTTAACGACTAGAAGATCCTATCGGCAAGATAAAGTTCATCGAAATGACTCATATCGAGTCTATTTGTGTCTTACCGATTGAAGATATAGCGACATATCGGTGAGACAACAATCATCGAAATAGGTCATAGCGATCACATTTGTGTCTCACCGATGAAATGCAAAGAGCTATGTCACCGAGACAAGAGTCATTGGAGTAATATCTTGCAACATTCGTTTGATCTTGTCGAAAAAGTAATGATAGATTCCATAGTGTCATCAATATGAAGTCTTGGAGTTCCGCTGACCCCCAGTGTCATAGCGATATGTTTGATTATCGGTGAGACAAGCTTTCTCGGAGAGAGCTAAGAAGCTCATGTTGAATGAAGTTCTGTCAGCAGGAAAACCACCGTGTCTCGGTGATCAGAGTTGATGAAGGATAAGTCTTGGCAGAACACAATGTAAGCGGAGGAACATCTGCTTGACCTTCAATGTCACAGAAATACACTCATGATTGAAGGGATAGCTATCGGTGAGACTCAACACATTGATGAAACTGCATGATATCAAAGCGATATAAAATTTGTGGTAGTCGGGAAGACTCAAAGTGTCGGTATGACTACAGGATATCAATGTGATATTTAACTTGTTGGTGGTCGGAGAGACTTAGAATGTCGGGGAGACTACGTGATGTCTTTGCGGGAGTCTAATGAATAGTGGTAAAGGCCAGAATGAAATAACTGCCCAGATGTGAATGCGAATGGACGCGACTGTTCATGTGGCCGATATATAAAACCAATTTTTGACATCAGAAGAAAAAGGAGAGAGAAAGAAAATACAGTAGATTAGAATGTTGAATTTTGAGACTATGAGGCATGTAAAAAATGATGGAGATTTCAATTGAATTCATCTAATTTGGTGGCATTTTTTTGGTTTTAGTTGTCTGTTGTGATAATTAAAAGTATTGCTGAAGTTGTCTCCAAGGTTGATATTTTCTAATTGTTTAAACTGATAATATCAAGGATATTTTTCAATTTTATCAATGCACATTTGCTGTAACTGTATGGTTGGATTAATTGGGTCTTTCAAGGAAAGATTAAATCCTTTAAAACAATCATAGTAATTAGGGAATCTCATTTGGATCATTAAGAAGAACTCAGTAGTCATATTCCTGCATGTTTATACCAGTTATAAACTTAAAAGCTATATGCCAAACAATTTGAATTTCTACCAGAGAGAAGTTACTCATTTCAAATTTTCATTTGACTCCATATACCCAATAAGGCACTAGTCTCTGTTATTTCACTGTTTAATTTCACTCATTTTTACATATGAACATATTTGATTTTTTCCTTGATATTGCTTATACAATTTATACCAAATTTAAACTCATTTATCTACTCCTATTTTCCAGTGTGGGTAAATTGTTTTAGGAAATAAACATTGGTCAAGTCTGCTTCATTATTGTAGGTACACCCACCTAGGTCTGGCAGCACCTGAAGAGTAGAAGGTTTAAATATTTTGGCCTTGTCTGTTACCCTGAAACGTATCAAGAGATTGGCAACCTCTTGAGGTATTTTTCCTGCATTTTTTAGAGCTAACAAATTGGTGACTCTGCTGAGGACTTATTGTAGGTTATTCGGTTGATGATCATCATATAGAGTCATTAAGGAAAAATTCATAATTTGAGAAGTTTCTGAGAAGGTGATTCTGCTGGGGGATAAAATCAAGAATAGTTTCATTTTTCTCACTTTTCACATAGTGAGTGGTGACTCTGAAAAAGACATTGCATCAATTCAACATGAATGGTAGAAGATCCCAATACAAAGGAGGTCCTTCTAGAGGTCCTGCTGGCAACAGTAAGTGGACACATAAGGGTAATAAGGATGATAAGGGTAAGAAGAAAGAGGATGACATGTGCATAACGAACAAAGACAAAGCATCAAGACCAAATTGTGAGACATATGACTGTTATGATACATGAGGAGATAATTCAAGTGCAGAACCTTGTACCCCTGAAGAACAAAAAAATCCTTTTTATAATCCTCAGAAATAGGCAGAGTTTGATGCTAAACTCGACGTTGAACAAATCATATATCAACATGAATATGATCAAATAATGGAGGTTAATCAAAGTGAGCCAATTGATCATGTAATTCCTCAAGAAAACTATGAGTTCTCAACTCGTTAGGAAGTAGAAGCACAAATCGAGTTTCATAAACAAGAAGTAGAAAGGGAAAAAGTTGAATAGGAAAATATCCAAATGATAAAAACAATCCAAGACTTGAAATTGCAGAAAGCCCAAATTGATGCTTAGACAGCTGGTTTGTCAAAGTATATACGGCCTCATAGGTAGGGAAATGATAATACAAGGCCTTTAGACCCGTCAAAGGCTCCTCGGAACCATGTGAGAAATCAATATAAACAACCAAACTATCCACCGAATATTGCATTACAACATACAAATATACAACCACCTCATGGTCAGCAATATGTGCCATATCTTCAAACACAATACAACAATCCAATGTACCAGTATCAACATGTGCATAACCCTCCCCCTCAACAATACACAATAATGATCAAAAAATTTGATTTGATAGGGTTTCAATTATACCCTTACCCTATGGACAATAGTTGGAGAAGTCTTGTTCCTAAGTTTACAGGGAGTAGTGCAATTACTGCTGAAGATCATTTGAGAAATTTTAATGCTTTTATCTAGGACTTGGATATAGCATATGAAGATTTACATATGGGGTAAGCTAGGGATTGGTTCAATGGCCTACCAACAGCTTCTGTTGATTCTATCTAATAATTTCAAGATCAATTTCTTGAACAATGTGGAAATCCACGTGGACCAGATGCTTCTTTACATGAAGTAGTACAGATTCAAAAAAATCATAATGAGTCAATTTCTGATTTTAACCAAAAATTCAGCAAATTGCAGAATAAAATACCACTTGGGTCAAAGTTGCCAGACTCTGCAGCATTGAGTATTTATTTGAATGCATTTGATCCAAAAATAGGGTATGAATTAAGAAACATGTTTCCAAGGGATTTGGATGAAGCCTAAAAGATAGCACTAACTATTGAAAAAAATAGGAAAGCTGCTGGGATGATCAATAAGAGAGACAATCCTAGGGTTCCTCAGCATGCCAATAATTATCAGTACAAACAGGAGAACATGTACAGAAATGAGAGGCCTCGGTTACATGACATGCCTTACAATACAAATTGGAAGGATGGAAAACTTGTAATGGATAGACCCAGGAACAAAGAAACACATGATCCATTAAGGAAGAAGGGGGCATATATGGTTAATAATAATCTTTGGTGTGAAGGTTGTAATGGGCCACATTCCCTAGACCACTGTGTTGTAGCCCAAGAAATGTAGGAAGAAGGGATGTTAGCGGGTAGCAGTGGAGAAGATTACTTAGTATTTTTGACTTCAAATACTTCTTATCCTGTTGAGCAGTATTCATCTTCGGAAGATGAAAGTTGTGAGTATGATGTTTCAAATTAAAGGTGCAATATCCACATGGCTGATCAACAGGTTTTTCTGATTTTGAAGAAGATTATGCAAAACAATACTCTGTTGAGGTGCCTACTCAATGCGATATAAGGAGACCCACTAATGAAGAAATAAAGAGGTTAACCATTATTGCGGTTGAACAAGCAAGGAGAAAGTATTGGTTAAGAAATAGGACAGTGAATGAAAAGGAAGGTGCTCCCAGGGAAACATTCATGAAATATAGAGAAGTAACACCGAGAGTTTTGAAGAGAACAAAAAAAAAGCAACGTGACAAGAACGAACAAAAGATTGTTCAGAAAGAAGAGAACAAAGAGTTATACAAAGAAAAGTAGAAACCTGTCCAAAAGGAAGAATCCAAAGGGGAAATATCAGAGCAAAAGAAAATGGTTAAGACAGAGGGTTCTTCATTTGACTTCTCTCAGGCTTTATCTCAGGTAAAAATTTCTGTCCCACTACTTGAGATGATGAGAATTAAGGAGTATAGGGATAGTGCAATTCAATTGATATCAAATGGAAATGAAAAAAATACGAGTTCTAAAAATCAGATGGCCACTAAAACGGTTAACAAGCAAGAGAAAGTGATTGTACCTGAAGTGTGCTTAAATGATGTATTGGTAAGTTCCCCACAAGTTGAACCTTTTTTCACCACACTACTTATAAATAAAAAATTGTTGAGGAATTGCATGATAGATTCTGGCGTTGCAATCAATATCATGCCAGTTGGAGTTATGAAACAACTTGGTATGTGGGTAGATACTAATGAAGGGAAGTGCTATGCAATGGATAGTAGGCCTGTTCAAGTGGTAGGTGTTATGAAATATGTTGAAGTCAAACTAGCTACTTACCCTCAGGTGGCCTACAATATGGATATAACTGTAATTGATACCCCTCCTTAGTTTGGCATGCTCTTATCAAGACAGTGGATGACAACAGTTGGGGGAAACGTCCAATTTGATTTATCTTATGCAACAATTCTAGAGAATGGTCAAGAAGTTAAGCTGTACAGGGAGCTAAGGATGAACCCAATTGTAGATTGTGTACCTAAAAATCAAGTCAATTGCTTTTGTGATATGGATCTTTGGAATTTTAAGATAAAACTAGCTCAGCCATAATTAGTCAATATTGATCCAATTGATAAGCATGTTGCAAAAAACTGTGATGGCTTGTGGAAAATGTAATTTGATGGAGCTTGCAACCAAGAAGGTAATAGAGTAGGAATAGTGTTTGTTTCCCCTGAAGGAGTTACTTTTAAATATTCATTTTTTCTAGCATTTGAATGTGCGAACAATATAGCAGAATATGAAGCTTTACTAATAGGATTGAATATGGCTGTAAAACATAAGATCAAGCTGCTAGCTATTCTAGGGGATTCTGAGCTTGTTGTTTCTCAAGTTAAATCAAAATATGTAGCAAAACACAAGAGGCTGAAGTAGTACAGGAATGTTGTATGGGATGCATTTGAATTGTTTGATGCTTTCTCCATTGAATAGATTGAGAGGTTGAAGAACACAATGGAAAATTTTTTAGCCAATGTAGCACTAAGAAGAGATGACATCATGTTGGCTGGAGTATCTCAGATCGAGTTCAAAGAAAGACCCGTTGTGCCTGACAATATATACAGTTGGCAGGTTTTTAATGATGATGCTGACCTCTTGAAGTTTCTTCATTGTATAGATCAATATGAAGCTCAAGAAGTTGATTTCAGTGCCTTTGTTGAAGAGGTAGATGGAAAGCAGACAGTATTTGGGAAAGAGGTCTTACAACTCAAAACTAATAAGCTTCCCAAAGGGCTAGTAACATTGGAAAGGGTATATTATGGAAATGATCGGTCCCTCATGAAATAGATACCAGTTAAGATAGAGGCTATTGAAGAGATCAATTTAGGGACTGAATTGGCACCAAAAAAGGTATACATTGGGAAGAAAATAAGCCCTACAATTCAAAGAATGTTGATTTCATTATTGAGAAAATATAAACATGTGTTTGCATGGTCTTATGAAGATCTCAAAGCATATAGGGAAGATTTGTTTCAACATGAAATCCCATTAAAGCCAGATGCAAAACCATTCAGGTAGAGGCAAAGACCTATTAACCCAACATTGGAACAAAAAATGCAGGAGGAATTGGTAAAGCTTAGAGATGGGGGTACCATTAAACCAATCAGGAATTCAACATGGGTTTCAAACTTGGTTCTTGTGAGGAAGAAGAACGAGGATATCAGATTATGTGTGGACTTCAAAAATCTAAACATGGCATCTCTCAAAGATAATTACCCTCTACCAAATATGGAAGTTGTTCTACATAAAGTAACAGGGTGTGAGTTGTTATCTATGATGGATTAGTTTTCAGGTTATAACCAAGTCAAAGTTAAAGAATCTAAACAGTATAAGACAACTTTTACAATTCCATGGGGAACTTATGTTTATGTGAGAATGCCATTCGGTCTAACAAATGCAGGTGCAACCTTTCAAAGAGCTATGGACGTAGCATTTGTAGATTTGATTAATGCTATTATGGTGGTATATCAAGATGACCTTAATGCTTATTCAAAAAGGGCTGAAGATCATGTAGATCATTTGGAAAAGGTATTTATTAAAGCTCTAGAATATGGTATTAGTCTCAACTCTAAAAAATATCATTTTGCAGTCACAAAAGGCAAACTCTTAGGACATATTGTGTCAAGGGAGGGAATTAGAATAGATCCTGAGAGGGTTGAGGCTATAGATAAAATCTCTATTCCTAAAACTATCAAGGCCATCCAGTCATTTTTTGGACAGATCAATTTTGTTAGGAGATTTGTATCTAATTTTGCTGAAATTATTAAGCCCATATCAAAGATGTTAAGGAAGGGACAAAGGGTAGATTGGACTGCAAAAGCACTTGAAGCTTTTGTATCCATCAAAAGGGCCATCAAAGAGGCCCCTATCCTTAAATCTCTAGATTTTTCAAAACTCTTTCAAATATTTTCATTTGCTTCATTGCATACTATAGTTGTTGTCATGTTACAAAAGAATGAGGAAGGTCATGAGCAGCCTGTGTCTTTTTTCAGCAAGTCATTGTAGGGGTCATAATTGAAATATGATATAATGGAGAAACAAGAATTTGCATTGGTGAAAGCCATAAAATATTTTAGACTGTATCTTGTTGGAGCTAAGGTGATTGCTTATGTCCCTCATGCAGCTGTTAAGGATATCTTGACACAGTTAGAAGTAACTGGGAAGAGATGCAGGTGGATTAATAAAATTCAAGAATTTGATATGGAAATACATATCACTAAATTAGTGAGAGGTCAAGGTTTTTCCAAGTTAATGGCATAAACAAATATTGAAGCAAATCAAATTTGTAACGTAGAAGATGAAGGAAATGCAGTTGCAAGTATTGAGCATACTCCATGGTATACAGACATCATGTATTACCTCAAATACATGAAGTGTCCTGAAGGATTAAGTGATAATTAGAGAAGAAATTTGAAGTTGCAAGCATCCAAATATGTGTTCATGGAAGGTGATTTGTTTTGGAAAAATAGGGATGGGATGTTGTTGCTATGTCTAGATGAATCACAAGCTAAGCATGTCTTAAGAGAAATGCATGAAGGGGTCTGTGGAGGCCATTATTCTGGGAAGACAACTGGACACAAGATTCTCAGGGTAGGTTATTACTGGCCAAAAGTTTTTAATGATTCCTTTTCATATGTAAGAAGATGTGAAGCATGTCAGAAGTTCTCAGGGAAAATGAAGTATCAGGGAGCTTTACCACTCAGACCTATGCAGGTTGAAGCCCCTTTTCACCATTGGGGAATTGATTTTATTGGGGAAATACATGAGAAATCAAGTGGAGGACATAAATGGATCCTGGTAGCTACTGATTACTTCACCAAATGGGTAGAGGCAGTCCCAAGTAAGCAAGCAACAAGTAAAGTTGTAATCAAAATTTTAATGGATAAAATCATTACCAAATTTGGTACACCATTAAGATTGATTATAGATAATGGGATGTGTTTCAGATCTGATGAGTTTAAATATTTTTGCAATACATATGGTATTAGTGTTTCTTATGTAGCTCCTTACCATCCGCAAGCTAATGGTCAAGCAAAGTCCAACAACAAAAGTATTTTGAAGATCATAAGGAGGATGCTAGGTGGGAATAAGAAGGCTTGGGATTCAAAATTGAGGTTGGCTATGTAGGCTGATAGGATAACTGTAAAAAAGGCAATTGGAAAATCCCCATTTGAATTGGTATATGGAACACAAGCTAGGATGCCTTTACAAATTTTTTTACCAGTTTAAAAATTTATCCTTCAGGAAGATATAGATATTCCAAAACCAATGGAGGATAGAATGGAGCAACTAGCTGAGCTTGATGAAGTAAGAAGAGTAGCTCAAAACCAGAATGTAAAGTTGCAGGCACAAATGAAGTATTTATTTGATAAAAGAGAAAAAGATAGAAAATTTGAAGAAAATGATTTGGTATTAATGTGGAATTCAAGGTGTTAGGAAAAGGGGAAGCATGGGAAATTTGAAGCTTTGTGGTTGGGACCCTTTGATGTTATTGGTAAGAAAGGTGAAGATTCATATTATTTGCAAAATATGACTAGTGAAGAACAGGAGTTGCCTGTACATGGGCAATTTCTGAAGCATTTCTTCTCTTAAACAAGGGAATACAGAGGATTAAGGGTTTCCAGTGCATGGAAAACTCTTGACAATCCTCTTAAAAATTATTTTCCATGGACAATAGTTTAGGAAATAAAAGGAACAGGAATTTCCAGTACATGGAGAATCCTGATATTCCTTCTTTTAAAATAAATCTTTCCATGTACGGTAGTATAGGGTCATGTTCATCTCCATTTCCACTCATTCTATCCTACTCATTGGTTCATCACCTTGAAAGTTTGGTTTGCTCACCCAAAAATATGGATCCTTGCAATGATCTCATAATCATTCATCCCCAGATGGAGCCACTATTAGGATTGTAAAATTTTGAAATTTTTATAGTTGTATATGCTCACGATTTTCCAAAAATGTCCATGCCATAAGCTCATGAATCCGCTTTACATAATATTTTGTCCATGCATTAGTTGGTTTTCATCATTGGGTCCCTTAGAATTCACTTGTTCCTGAGCATTTGAAAGTATAAATCATATCGGCAAGAGATGGTGAAGGTCTCCCCGATCCATAAAGCATTTTATACTAATGTACATCTTTTGCAATCTATCGACAAGAGTTCGAGAATGTCATACCGATATGATTTCACCTGAGGATGCATATCGGCAGGATGTATTTCATTGTCTCAATGACCAAAGGATCCTATCGACAAGATAAAGTTCATCGGAATGAGTCATATCGAGTCTATTTGTGTCTTACCGATTGAAGATATATTGACATATCAGTGAGACAACAATCGTCGAAATAGGTCATAGCGATCACATTTGTGTCTCACAGATGAAATGAAAAGAGCTATGTCACTGAGACAAGAGTCATTGGAGTAATATCTTGCAACATTCATTTGATCTTGTCGACAAAGTAATGATAGATTCCATCGTGTCATTGATATGAAGTCTTGGAGTTCCGCCGACCCCTAGTGTCATAGCGATATGTTTGATTATCGATGAGACAAGCTTTGTCGGAGAGAGCTAGGAAGCTCATGCCGAATGAAGTTTTATCTATAGGAAAACCATTGTGTCTCGGCGATCAGAGTTGACGAAGGATAAGTCTTGGCAGAACACAATGTAAGCGGAGGAACATCTGCCCGACCTTCAATGTCACAATGATACACTCATGATTGAAGGGATAGCTATCAGTGAGACTCAACAAATCGATGAAACTGCATGATATCAAAGTGATATAAAATCTGTGGTAGTCGGGAAGACTTGAAGTGTTGATATGACTATAGGATATCAATGCGATATGTAACTTGTTGGTGGTCGGAGAGACTCAGAACGTCGGGGAGACTACATGACGTCTTCGCGGGATTCTAATGAACAGTGGTAAAGGCCTGAATGAAATAACTACCTGGATGTGAATGCGAATGGACGTGACTGTTCATGTGGTCAATATATAAAACCCTTTTTTGACAGCAGAAGAAAAAGGAGAGAGAGAAAATACAGTAGATCAGAATGTTGAATTTTGAGACTATGAGGCATGTAAAAAATGATGGAGATTTCAATTGAATTCATCTGATTTGGTGGAATTTTTCTAGTTTCAGTTGTCTATTGTGATAATTAAAAGTATTGTTGAAGTTGTCTCCAAGGTTGATATTTTCTAATTGTTTAAACTGATAATATCAAGGATATTTTTCAGTTTTATCGGTACACATTTGCTGTAACTGTATGGTTGGATTAATTGGGTCTTTCAAGGAAAGATTAAATCCTTTAAAACAATCATAGTAATTAGGGAATCTCATTTGGATCATTAAGAAGAACTCAGTAGTCATATTCCTACATGTTTATACCAGTTATAAACTTAAAACCTATATGCCAAACAATTTGATTTTTTTCCAAAGAGAAGTTACTCATTTCAAATTTTCATTTGACTATGTATACCCAATAAGGCACTAGTCTTTGTTATTTCACTGTTTAATTTCACTCATTTTTACATATGAACATATTTTATTTTTACCTTGATATTGCTTATACAATTTATACCAAATTTAAACTCATTTATCTACTCCTATTTTCCAGTGTGGGTAAATTGTTTTAGGAAATAAACATTGGTCAAGTCTACTTCATTATTGTAGGTACACCCACCTAGGTCTAGCAACACTTGAAGAGTAGAAGGTCTAAATATTTTGGCCTTGTCTGTTACCTTGAAATGTATCAAGAGATTGGAAACCTCTTGAGGTATTTCGCCTGCATTTTTGAGAGCTAACACCACCACTAGGGGAGCCAATTTTTTTCCCTTGAATAGTGAAATTGTGCTTTTTTTGGGGGGGCATACCTTTCGCCTAGGTAGTCTATTTTTTGACTTATTGGACTTGTTGGATAGTTGACTTAGTTTTATACACTTTGGTGCTAGAAAGTTTTACAATTTTTTTTGTTTTGACATTATTTGGCTTATGATATTGCTATCAGGATTCAACTGTGTAGTTTCGAGTCAAACTCATTGACCCATGTTTCATGAGTTCTTGTTGAACCACTACTCATGAAACATGGGTCAATGAGTTTGACTCGAAACTACACGGTTGAATCCTGATAGCAATATCATAATTTGACATGCTGTGGAAAAATACCTCCTACTTATCAATTATTTGGCTTGTTGGAAGTCAAGTGTTCGTTTTGAGCTTTAAGAGGTCATATTAGGTGCATACAAAGTCAGATTTTGGACTTCGAATAGTCAACGGAAAGCTTGTTCAGAGCACTACATAGTGGATTAGGTTTAGAATTATTTTGACATGATTTATTTTTTGATATTATATCCTAAGATGTTTATGAGTTATTTTGACTATGGTGATACTATGAGTTTATAGATTGTCGGATCTTTGAGATTTGATGTTGGATTCTTTGTATACTCAGTTGCACATCTCTGATTGTTCTCATTTGACATGGTTATTGGTAGATGGTTGGATTTTTATGCTTCATTGTTGTATCTACAAGTTGTGTAACATTTTAGGTGGTCTATACTTACTTGTTGCACCTATGACTTGGACATGGGTTGTCTATGCACTCATAGATATTTTAGTGTTGATGCATTTTCAATTTGGTGGCTTGGTTTAGTCACTTGGTTTGCTAGTTTTGATTTCATGTTGAGGAGGTGAGATGGTATTACCAAGTACAAGCATGTTATGAGACCTATGTAGTTGACTATGTTATGTAAATATGTGGGACATGGTTGGGTTGTGTTGTTGGTACATTTGGCGGTGATCATAGTGTCATGGATATTTCTTGTGTTTTAGAGACTTTGGCATGTCATGATGGGTTATGCAAGTGCATTTTTGGTTGTGTTGGGTTGGATCCCAATTTAGGTTGTGGCGGTGTATCTTCTTGGTATGAGGATCATGGTTTTACTTTTCCTTCTTTATTGGGGATCTCATGTTGCATTTGAGTTCTTTGATTTTGTGAGGGCTCTTGGTTGATCTTTATTGAGGATATTGATATCATGATGTTATGATAGCTTGTTACATTAATTGTTTATACACTTTCAGTGGGAGCTTTTGATAGTGATGGATTGGTGATGTTAGATATGTTTATGATGGTTTGGCAGTTGTATGTATCTTCAAGATTGGCTTGGAGATCTTGGTTTTACTTGTATGTTATTGATATTGCAGTTGAATGTGTGCAGACCTGGATGATCTTCATGGAGAGGATGATTGTCATGATGCCATGTATAGCTCGTATCATGGTTCAATGGGAGTTGTTGGCAGTGACGTGGATGCATCATTGGTATGGTTATCTTCATGTAATTGGAGATATGTTTTCTTGGTTTAGAGTGTTGCTATTATGTCACAGCTTACTCTTGATACACGTTTAAAGTTTGGAATGGTACTTGTTCTCTTGAGACTAGGATATATATATGTATGTTATGGTGCATGTGATCTCCTAGGAGGATATGGTTAGATCATGTTGTCATGATAGGTTCTTGATTCTATAGTTGGAGCTTTGACATTGATCTTGGTGGTTCTCTTTGTATTGAGTACATTGATAATTTTATTGATTAATTCATGATGGTGCTATGTTGCATTTGGAGTTTGGAATGGATTGATTGGTTGTAGGTTCTCATGGATACTTAGAGATGTAGGTGATGGTTGGATTTCTCTTGTTATTAGAGACATTTGCTTGAGATAGTTACTCTTTGGAGGTTTCAACAAGAAGACTGAGGATCTTTCACCTAGATATGGACGTGAATTCATGATAAACCGATAGAGGAAATTGTTCTTGGAGTGAGTCATGATGGCTTGGTTATCCTGGAGGAGCATTCTCATTCCCCACTCTTGGTCTACTTGGTAGCTTATCATTTGAGAGGTATTGCCCATTATATCTTTCAGATGTGTTATGTTTCGTGCTTTGATTTCTCATGGGATTGAGTTGATTCATGGTGATTGATTATGGAGACTCATTTGAGATTTGGTTAGCATGAGTTTATATGCTTTATCTTTCATAGATATGGATCTTGATCTATGGATAGTTAGTTCTAGAGGATTCATTTTGAGGGATGTTATAACATGCTTATCTCCTTGTGCAAGTTTGAGTTTATGATATCATTCTTTGATGAGGATTGTTAGGATATGGTTTATGGGATGATTTATAGTATTGGGGATGGTTACTTTGAGTTTGATCTTCTTGATTAGAGAGGCTTACATCCATATTGGCATTGTTACATTGATTCATATGTTGTACTTGATCTATAAGATTGAGTGTTATGGGTGTTGTTGAGGCTTTTCATTTGGGGTTGTTAGGAGATCATACTTGACACAAAATTACACTTTTGAGGTGTTGGTAGGAGGACATTATGGTTTAAAGGTTTTCTCTTTTCATAGTTCCTTCTTGGATGTTAATGTTTGGGGATGATGGTGGCGACATGTTGTGAGAGATTATGTAGCTATTCGGGTTGCATGTGTGGATCATTGTTATTGTTCTTGGTACTTCATGCCTTGATTTACTTATGACACCTTGATATAGTGTTTATTGGTAGACTTGATATGCTTTGACACTACCTATGTAGTGGGAGTTCTTGGATATGTATATTCTTCATTGACAGGCTTGATATAGGGAGCTTGTGGTTGTAGTTTATTGGTTACATGTGTTCTTGGAATGGGTTTACTGATGTATTGATACCTTGGAGGTATGGGTGGTTGGATGTATTAGCATGTGTCGTGGATACTATTTCTGATCATATGGGTTTTTCAGTTGATAGCAGCTTGCTTGGAGCCTTTGTTATCACT
This sequence comes from Sequoia sempervirens, assembly GCA_007258455.2. Lineage (NCBI taxonomy): Eukaryota > Viridiplantae > Streptophyta > Pinopsida > Cupressales > Cupressaceae > Sequoia > Sequoia sempervirens. The sequence goes on from VDFB02000008.1 coordinate 345,941,227, forward strand.
TAGATTTGATGCTTGTGCTCGTGGATTGGTGCATCTTCACCTTGGCATGTACCTTTTCTCTAGAGGTGGCACATTGGAGGATGAGAGGAGTTCTTGCTTGAGATGGTGGTCACTTTGTTCTTATTGCAAATATCTTGATGGAGCACGAGAGCATGTTGGAGATTCATGTGGTTTCATGTATGGCTATGGTGATGTATTTCATGTATTGATCCCTTACACAATGTATACAATAAGTGAGAATGTTGGGATATAGTTTTGTACACCATTGCATAAATTGATTTATCATAATATTGTAATTAAATAATTATTTAGTTGTGATGCACCTTGGTGGTGTGGATAATCACACTAGGTAATTATTTGGGGACCACTTGATGTTGTATTGTAACATTGTATTATTATTTAATGTGTGAGAGACATGTGATAATAATTTAATATTGAGAAAATATTAAATAAAGTGAAGTCTAGTACCCAATATTAAATAAGGGGTTAGTGGTTTTGTGGTACGTGGTTTTACATTACCACTAGTATTTTGTGTGAGCTTGTGTCTATAAAAGAAAACACATGTATAGTGGTTTAGGTTGGATTGAGTGGTTTGGATGTCATCATTAAGTCTTTCTAAGGAGTGCATTTGTGAAGCATGGCATGGGATGTGTGGATTCATGCTTGGACATATGGAGATACATTGGAGGGATTGATGCTTTAGAAGTGTTCATTATAACTCTTGTATGACTTTATTGTTGATTAATATGATAGAGTATGGATGCTTTTTGAGGATGGGTTTTTCCCTCTTGAGGGTTTTCCCAGGGTATATCTTGTGTCATCTTTGATGGGTATATTGTCTATTCTCTTGCATATGAATTTTTAGTACTTATTTGGATTAATATCTCTTTTGGGTTATATGGAAATTGTCATATAATGGCTGCAAATTTCCTTACAACATGACTAGGGTGAGTCATGGAACTGAAAAGGTTTTAAATACAAATTTTAAAATTTTGATTAACAACCCTATGGGTTGGGTAGTGGTCCCTCAAGGGTCTTGGGACCCACACAAGGGGCATAAACCCCTCTCAATGATGGACTTTCCAGTTGGTGATTGACCCACAATTGGTGGGATTGATAGTCCCCTATGACTGATGATCGGTACCCTACATTAATCGACTCTACGACCGTACGAATAGGGTTGTAGAATAAAAAATTGCACTTCTTCACAATGGTTAAAATAGGAAAAATTATATATGAATCTTTATTTCTCAATCATTCTAGATCCAATGGTGAGGTATATTTTTATCCCAATAGGTCATTTGTGAAACTTTCCCTACAAAAATCTCATATGAAAGCCCATTCTAGGAAACCCTCTTGACCCAAATTTTTCAAATCCCATATCTGCAACAAACCCAACAAACCTACAAACCCTAAAAGACCAAATCTACAAAACAACAGTTGCATAATGTGTCCATACCTTGTCATGCCTCAAATCTTTCCTGCATTTCCATGGATTCAAATTTGCACTAGATCTTAGCCAGACAAGGGTTATAACAAAACTTGGGAGCTCACACCTCCCACAACCATGAAAGCTTTGATACCACTTGTTAAGAAATAATGCATAATATCCAAAATGTTAAATCCATTTCCTACATAACCCAATGAGAGATAAGAATGCATACAAACTTACAAAATAACCAAATGCATAGATCAAATAGATAAGCCACAAAATAACACAATATATATACTCTGGAAAAAACCTAACTTCAAAAAGCATCTATGTTCTATCTAAATTATTCAACAATAAAACAATATATACACTTACAAAGTTACAATGAGTACTTTTGAAACATCAAGCCTCTCCAATGCATCCTTCATGTGTCCAAACATGAATCCACACATCCCATGCCATGCTTGCTTAAAAAGTTATGTTGTATACGGTGAATGTCACTCCTTAAAAATGGTATTTACTGAAAAAAAAACTAATTTTTGAAGGAGATGGAAAAAGAAGTGCAATCTAATTCCAAAAAAATTGAAAAAATATATTTAGAATCTACAGACAAAATTTCACAAATCACTAATTTGCATCAGCTCCAAATTCCTCACGGTTTAGCCGCTATAGGTGCCCGAAAGTGAAGATTTAGTTAGAAAAAATTAGTTCAATATCTAGTTTGGCCAAAAATTGTAAACCAGTATTGTGGGATCACCCTCCTTCATGTGTCCAAACATGAATCCACACATCCCATGCCATGCTTCACATAAGCACTCGTAAAAAATACTCGATAATATTATTTCCACCTAGCCAACCTTAACCACTAAACATGTGCTTGCTTATATATGGACTCAAGCTCACACAAATACAACCAAGCGGTAAGATAAAACCATGTGCCTCAAAACCATGAGAACACAAAACCGTTGACCTCTCATTTTATATTGGGTACTAAATTTGCACATTGTTAAATACTTTTATCAAATATTAAATAATTATTGTATGTCTCCCACATATAAAATAATTAATAAAATGTTACAATACAACTTACAAATGGTCCCAAATAATTATCTAGTGTGGCTAAACACATCTCCTAAATGCACCACAACTAAATAATTATTTAATTACAACATTGAAATATATCCATATTATACAATGGTGCACAACACCAAATCTTAACAAGCATGCCTTGAGCAATGTCCAAAACAATAGTCAAAGATGTGTTTGTGGGTATGTGGCCATCAAACAATTTCTTCAAAGATGTGTTTGTGGTATGTGACCATCAAGCATTATCTAGGTGTATGACATTATAAATTTTTATTTTTCTTTTAAATATTCAATATTTTTTTTAGAAAGGGGTAAACACTTTTGACTCGGAGCTATGAACTGGTGAGGTCACAAATGGGGGACCTCATCCCCAATTTAAACATTCAACAATTACACCCCAATGTGGTTTGAACCTTTATGACAAGAACAACACCACAACAACTTAACCATCATACCATGCCACTATTGGCTTTAAATATTCAATATCAATATTTTATATTTAATATATTTTTTAGTTGACTTAAATGGTGAGTATGTGAATGCTTTTAAATTTAATTGTATATATGAGAATCAACTCAATCATTGATCATCAAAATGAAAAAAAAATGATTTACATTATTTATTTATAACAAATATGATCTAAATAACTCCATATTGCTTAATTATTTATAGTGAAGATATTTATTTATAATTTTTTGATACACACAAATATATACATTAAAAACTCCTCTTAAAATAATAGAATTGTTATAATATATAATTTTGAAGATTAAATTATAGAATCTGTTTACTTATTAATAATCGATACTTATTAAAAAAAATCACAATTTAAAAACTACTTAAAAACAAGCAGAAGAAACCAAGATACCTAACCTTCAATTTCCAAAAATGTAATTTTAAAGCTACACTAAATTGAATTCCTTAACATTCACTTGGCGTGAATAGGATATACTTATCGTGACTGCAAGATTCCCTGGTTGCCTTGACTGAGAGAAGACTAGTTGTTCCTATGGATAAAAAGGAGCCAATTCTAAGCCAAGCAAAACTCAAGTGCATTAATATTAAGGCTAAAGGAAAGGAATATAACAGACAAGGTAATTAAATTTACTGCAAACTGTCTGTAGGCAATTAATTCCTAAAAGTTAGATTCAAAGATTTGTTGGGTTTGAAGGTTTAGATAAGACTCCTCTGTAAGTTGTTTTTCCCTGTTTTCTGTTGCCAGAATCCTCAGACCAACATTTCATGGCATTGCAAGTTTTCTATTTATGTAATGATGTAAAAGATAGTGGGTATTGCTGGATATGCTGGACATGAGCATGGATGATATTGTTTTTCCTGGTCTTGGATGGCTTCTGCTTTTTCCTTTCAGGAAGGAGGAGAGATATTTCCTAATTTAGGATTTGCTGGCCCATAGTTTCTAGTTTTTTGAATGAGTTTTCCTTATTTTCTTGGTTGATTAGTTGGGGGTTTGCATGCTTAGCCTTTACAAAAATTTCTTCCAATGAACTTCTGATTATTTTTTTGCCCTCTAATCAAATAAGCTTGAAATGTGTGCTTGAGATTGATTCTATAGTTAAAAATCTTTTATCTTATTGAAGAAAAGAAGGGGTAATCTATATGGCCTCCTGGACTAGCGGCATAATTTGTATTTTTTTTAAAGATTTCTACCAGTGATTTGGTTTGCACCAAGTCCCACCATAAAAGTTTGTAGTCTAATCTGATTTATGACATTTTAGAGGATATCAAATTATATTCAGCATTACATAGGTGGGGCTTATATGTAATTGAAACAAGAATCATAAATATCAGCAAGAAACCAGAGAATCACTTCTTAAGTTTGACAAGTTTAGATCTAGTGTCAGTGATTGCTACTAACAATGTTGGCTGAGCAAAACTGATGCCAAAAAGAGTAGATCAATTATTAGTTTGTAAATTTGCAATAATGTTATTCTGCAACTGATAGCAGAGGTTTGGATATTGTTAGGGTCTTTAGATTTTGAGCTTGTGGGTCTCAGGGCTAAAATACTCACTCACACATTTTAGGAGACAAAACTTCAAAGCTTGGCCTAGGAGCTGTTTTCTTACCATGTACTTGTAGTTGAAAAACAGGTTATACTGGTGACCTGGGGATTACACATATACAACAAAAGGAATCATCTCATCCATGCAAGCAATAAAATGTTAATAGTTTCAGCTATTGTGCTACTCATGAATGTTTATATGGCTAGGTTTGAATTAATTTTTGTTGCGTGTAAGCTTCCATGGCCAGGGTTGTTTCATTCTGTAAGCTCCGAATGCTGCATTTGAATATGTTGTTCTTATAAAAATAGAAAAGAACAGGACCAAAAGGGTGTGCTTGATTACTTATTTTCAGTTTTCCTAGTTCTACACTGAATCTGAGATGTGGCAATGACAATGATACCAATTTTTTTTTCTAAATCTTCATTTTGCTAGTCTTTAAGATTTATGTTTTGGGCTGACCCTCTTATGGTGTTTTCAGATGACAAGTATCTACTATGAATCTGTGCATGAGCAGAATGAAGGAAATGACGTGATCGTTGAAACACCTTTATTCATAAGACCAAATACGGGCACTATGAATTGTGGCACAGGTTGTGGTTTTTCAGATATGAGTAACCGTGCTGCAGATGAAAAGACAAGGCGTGCTTCAATTAGAAAGCTTGCAACGGCTGTGATATTCTGTGTAATCTTTATGACTCTGGAATTGGTGGGAGGAATCAAAGCCAACAGCCTGGCAGTTATGACTGATGCTGCTCATTTACTAACAGATGTTGCTGGATTTGCAATTTCTCTGTTTTCAATATGGGCATCGAGCTGGGAAGCAACACCTCGCCAATCATATGGCTTTCATCGACTTGAGATTTTAGGGGCACTTGTGTCAATTCAACTCATTTGGCTTCTCACAGGGGTTCTTGTCTGGAGTGCTATTGACAGGATGCGTCACGATAAAGTTTCAGTTAATGGTGAGCTTATGTTTATTATTGCTACAATTGGACTACTTGTAAACATTATCATGATTTTCTTGCTTGGCCATGGCCATGCTCATGATCATGGTGATGGCCACAGTCACAGTAAAGGGCACTCCCATGATCATGGTGATGGCCACACTCACACTAAAGGGCACTCACATGATCATGGCCATGATCATGTTGAGAAGGTTAATCACAGCCACCATCATGGCCATAGTCGTAAAGTTAAGCATGCTCATGAACATGCCCATAAGCACAAAGATGCCCAAATAGGTGGTGTTCATGAACATGGTCATCATGACAAAACAGGACTGTCCAAACCTTTGCTTCATGATGTAGAAAGAGCCGAGCATTCAGTTCATGATTATAATGTCGATTCATCTGCTCCAGATACAAGACATTCAGAGGGAAACGGGGTTACTTTAGATCATGATGTGGGGACAACTACAAGGATACAGAAAGACAGTGAGGCAGGGTTCAATATAAATGTTCGGAGTGCCTATCTTCATGTGTTGGGGGATTTGATTCAAAGCATTGGTGTCATGATTGGAGGAGCAATCATTTGGATATATCCTGAATTGCATATTATTGATTTGATATGTACTCTATTTTTCTCAGTAGTTGTACTGGGAACCACTATAAAGATGTTGAGAAGTGCATTGGAGGTTTTGATGGAGAGTACACCTCGTGAGATAGATGCTACAGAGCTTGAAGAAGGGTTGTGTTCAATTCCCGGTGTTTTAACAGTGCATGAACTACATATTTGGGCCATTACAGTTGGAAAAGTCTTACTTGCATGCCATGTGAGGATTCAGTCCGATGCAAATGCTGAAATGGTTCTTCATAGGGTAAAAACCTATATTGAGAGCGAGTACAATATTAGTCATATCACTGTGCAAGTTGAGCGTGAGACTTGATAGACATTTATCTGTATGAGTATCATCTTTCATCTGTAGTGTTTCCGTATTTAATTGTGATTCCTGTTTACATACTTGGGTTTTCCTTCTAATTAAAACGCGCCTTTGATTTGAAATTAACAAGATGAGAAATGTGCACTGCTACTGGGGAAATTTCAATATCTATCTGTATGAGCATTTCATTGGATGCTTAGGGTTTTAATTCATGCTGTACTCCAACTTGAAGCTTTTATCTTTTTAAAGCAGGTATGCAGGCCATGCTTTGTTGGAGATTGACACAGAACAAGTAGGAAGTAGATGCAATGTAAAAACTCAGTAAAAAGTACTCCATTCTGAAGCTCATTTTTGCAATGAACATGTTAGCACCATGCTCCATGCTCCAATTTTGAAGCTCAATTACATAAAGAACATGTTTATACAATGCTTTATTTGATACTAAAATAGAACAAGAAGTAAAAGCAGATTCCATATACTGTAATACAATTGAAGTTTCTAACTTGTTATCCATTCCATTTATCCAAGGATTTTTCAATGTGAAGCTGACTGGAATGGCATGTTGTATTGCAAGCATTGGAGTTAGTGTCTGAACAAATCCCAATACATTGGTAGTAAGGCTGATCATTTGACATCTGACAACTATTTGCAAGCAAATAATTAAAAATTACCTTATATTGATCAGAATCTTTAATTTGAATCTCTGTTATCTTTCAAGTTCATTTAGGATTTCTTCCAATCTTCTGAGAAAAGAACTTTGAATCAAAGAGATATAAGTGTCAAGATAATAGAGTGGCTAAGATACTTAAATGGATAGCGTATAAGACCTAAGTTTAGATTTATCAGAGATAATGCAAGCAACCCGCCTCAGCTAATGCAAGTTTTTTCTAGGAATGAAGAAGGGGATATTCCTCTGCCCCATTGAAGTATCTGGGGTAGTTTTTTGACTAGTAGAAATTGAATGCAAGTGACTAAGAACATAAGGTCTTTGCAGTCGATGATAGTAAGTAAAATGCTTTTGGAAAAAATTGTGCAAAAGGTTTTTTTTCTGTGGTAGTTTTCTGGATAGGAGAAATTGAATGCCTGTTTCTTTATTAAGATCATAAGTTTTTTGCAGTTTATGATATTAGATAAAAAGCATTTGGAAAAAAATGTGCAGAAGATTTTGCATCATAAGTAATAAGCTGTTTTTGTAGGGTTTAGTCATTGAGTGCTAATACATTCCTTACAGTATTGTTTTCATTTCTAAAAGTGGTCAATACAAAAAATGTGGGATACTGAAGCAAACCTCAATGATTGCTGGTGTGTTAATTGGCACTGTTAAAAGTGCAAGGATGGTTTGTAATCTATCAGGACTGGCAGTGAATCAAAGTGTGTAAAATTTATCCACATGACGAAATGTATTCTTACTGGGATAAAAGAAATTACAAAATAGGTATTTTGTGATGATAAGCAGTTCAGGATTGGAGGTAGGTTGAGTGTGCATCTGAAATGTTTTTTTATCTATTAGAAAATGTGTAAGAAATATTTTCGATGACATCCACTCAATGCTGCAAGAAGAATCAAAGAACTTTGTTTTTTTCAACATGGACATTTACTTAGAAGCCTAAACATAAATTGACCTTCGGATCAGATCTTGACCCATATTCTCTTCTAAAAAGAAACCTTAAACCAAGGTAGTAAGGTACATGCCTAGATTTGCATGTTTAGTGTTTACAAAGAAAATATATTACTCGTCTATCACACTATGAGAACTTAAGGCAGGTAAAGCAAGCTGACATAGAAAACCTAAGATCAGAATTTCTTCATCATAGTTTAACACTCCTAGCAATACATATTGCTGATCTCTTTGGCATGGTTGCTTCTCATTGATTCTCACCTACATGGACATCTCATATCATTATAGAACCATCATCGTTGGACAGATCTTGAGTAAGCGATTTGCTACAATGTTGGATGATTTGATTTCTAGATTTTTGAATTCCAAGAAACTTTGAATAAAAGGTCAGACAGGGTTTTGAAAGTGAAACAAAGAAAAATAGGTTAGGTTGAAAAACAAAGGGGGTTCACCAAAATGATAGGAAATGGACCTATTCTCTTTTGTTTCATTAGGAAATGAGATCCATACAATGAAATGACTAACAACCTTAAGGTGAATCAAGTCAAAGTGTGAATCCACTAATTTCCTTTTTTTGCAAGGACTGGGGTCCTGATTAAACAACACTTTGGGGAGAAAGATTAAAAATAGCAAATCAAACCCAAAATGCAATCTACAACTTGGATCTTGAAGATTAAACTCAAAATTGATGGAACCAGAAACTGAAATGCAGATCAAAAAGAGGTAAAATGATGTTTATTAGTCAACAAAAGTGCTCTGCTGAAGTTGACATGGGACTCATTCGCCCAAGGGAAAATGGGTCCTAGTTTAGGGTTTCTCTGTAACTTTTGAGAGCCTTTGCTACTAATCTTAATCTCTCAATTTTCCCAAGTTTTAGGTTTGGAATGTCAAAAATAAATTCTACAATTGAGTTTACGTGAGATGATAACTTTCTTGACAACTTTTACAATTTTGACAAATTCTCCAATTTTTCTCTTCAAGAGATCTTCAAGATTTCTTCCACCTAAATCTGTAAACACAAATCAAGAGGAAAAAAATGCTTTGTTTTTGGTGAATGGGGGTTTTCCTTAGTCAAACCCCGTTTTGGTAATCAAACCTTGAAATGAAATGAAATAGCATGAAAGGAATGATGAATGAACAATTCTATGTCACAACTCACCAAACCCTTGAATGAACCTTGGAATGTAGGTCCGCAACTTGCATGAAATGACTTCAATGGATGTGGATCTTGATCTTGAAACTTGATTTGAAACAATGCCTTGAATGCTTGAATGAATCATGAAACTCTACATCAACATATTAGCTCCAAAAACATGCATGATGCAAGAAGGCTTTGATATGATAATTGGATCTTGATTGCTACAATAATTCTTCAATAAATTTGCTCTTGAATGCCTTGAAATTCCCTTGAAATGCTCTTGATAATGCTCACTTGAATACTCTTAGATTGCTTGAAAGTCTTAGGTGAAACATATTGAAATGACCTTATATTTATAGCTATGTAACATTAACTTCCCGAAATTCAAATTTAACACAAGCCAACATGTGAATATTTAGTTGAAAATTTTAAAATACCGCCAAAAACATAATTTAAATTTAGGTCCTAGGTCTTAGTGAGGACCCATGGGCGAATGGGTCCTAGGTCACTCACCTAAGACACACATTGCTCAATGATAAGTGTTATGTTATGGAATTAATGAATGCCAGGTTTTCCTCTTTAGAAATTGCAATTAATTAGGCTTGGATTTGAATTAAAGGGGCCAATTAAGAAAAATTAACCTCAATTAATTAAGGTAAGTGTGAAAGTGTAAAGAGGTACACTCTACAACACTAAAAATAAGGCACAATTAAGTCCATTTTAATTAATAGGGCCCTAAACTTAATGTGAATATGTAGAATACATATTACAACACTAAATTAATGCACAATTAAGTTCATTTTAATTAATTCCAAATTAAGTGTGAAAAAGGGATACTTTTTTCTACACTACAGAAAGAATAATCAAACAATCAATCACATGCTGGTGCTTAGAGTTAACTGGAGAAGCAAGAGCTTATAAACATAAGGTTTACTATTATTTTGTTGATTTTAAAAGGTGTTTGATACCATTCGTGGACAAGTACCATTGATATTAAATAGGGTTTTAATCTGACATGTTCTCTTGCTTTGCTTTGTCTCTACATCTAGATGAATTGGAGATCCTTCAAATTGAAGGATAATATGTGATGGTCATACTCATTATGTATAATAATTACAAATGATACAAGTCTCATCTCACATAGTATTGTTGGTTTGCATTGATATCTTGATATTTAGAGTTCATTTTGTGATACTCATGTTTTACAAGTGAATTTGAGAAGAAATGAAGTCATGGTCTTAAAGGTAATTAAGAAAGAAACACATGCAGTAATTTTTTTTAAACTGGTTTCTTGTTATACTTAGCTTTGTGTGCCTTTCATGTGACCTAACTTTATTATGCTTCTTGTTGTAGAAGAGAGATAATATATTAGAGAAATAATTTGTTTTCAACTCTAGTTTCAAGATGCCAAAATACGATTGCATATTCTCTAAAATTTAGTGTCACTAACAATCTTGTATAGTCATGAGTTTTGAGGACCTAGTCTTTGAACTACCAATTGAGCTCAAGTTGATAGAGTTATTATTTAAATGCTATCTAAAAAATTGTAGGCAAAGAGGTTAGTTCAACATGTAATTAGTTTTGGTTGAATTTGTCATTCATTTTCTTTGGATTTTAGCCAATGTTCATGTAGTGATGTTGCTTTATAGATTAAGATGTATGGTAGATACAACAATTGGGCACAATAGATATCCACTCAAGGCTCTTCAATCATCTTTGAAACTATGTGGATAAAAGATCAAGAACACTTGGTATGCACAATGCATGGGTTTCATATAGGGAATTAATATTGATATCAGTAGTCTTCCTCCTAATACCTTATCTATCAATGCCCCCCATATGTTGAAATAAACATTGATAGAGGCATTAGGGATGAGATTTGCAACCTACATAAAAAAAATTGGACAAAACTAGTAGAACTATTATAAACAAAAATACAATACTAATTGAAGCACTATATTGAAATATAGATTAAACACATTACTCCTACCAAGTACACTTAGTTAGCTTTTGGTTTGAGGTTTTCTTTGGGCCATTTGTGAGTATGCTCTCATCAACTTTGTATGGAGGAAGAGCACTTTAACCTAAGAGATCAATGCATTTGTAGACTTTGCAATAATGAACTAGAACTAGAAAAGAAATGAATTTTTAGGTGTGTAATATATAATGAGATTTGTGGTAGCTTTTACTTCCTCTTCAAATAAAATTATGGTTTTCTATGATATCTTATTCATTATCATGATCAAGTATTTGTACCTCTATTAATCAAAGAGATGACCCCACATAGAGTCTTCAATATTAAGAGTCGTCAACATAATTGTATTTCAATGTCCACCTTCAAATTCCTTTCTTCAATCTCCATTCAATTGGGACAAGTGTGCTCATTGTGAATTATGATTTTTCTTTCTTTTCCTTACAATTTTTTATTTTAAAATGTATTTTCCTTGTAGTTCCATTAATTTAGTTTAGTTACGAATGGATAATAATATATAAAATTAAAATTTAAGGTAAATAAAATGTTTGGAAACATGTGCATCTCTTATATATTAATGATACAAATTGGACGACTTCATCTACCAAATTGAGTCTTCTATTCCCCCCAATTATTTTTTGTGTGTAATCAATGAGGAGTATCATCAACATAATATATACACAGGGAGCTCTTCTTTATTCTTAACTAACCTACCTTAGTCATATGTTGGTCAATAAATAAATTTTAAATGAATTCATTTGATCCCCCAAAAGGTAAATCAAAAGTGGTTTTTTATTAGTATTTTGATAGGTGTAAAGGAGACTATGTTATAGGTATGGTTTAAAACTAGCGAGGTTCTATCCAAGGGGGTTTGATCTAAGGTAGTTTGATCAAACCCTCTTTAATTGGAATGCTATAAATGGAACTTTTAAAGGCTAAATCATTATATTTTCTAAAAATATGTGATTTCAGCAAAAATTAGAATCTCCTAGAAATTGTAAACTGGCTTTGTGGGATCACCCATCATGCATTGATAAAAGTCTACAAAAGATCATCCCTCAGTCTTCTTCCAAGATTTCATCTCCAGCCTCCTTGTCTTCCCATATTATTTTTTTATTATGTCTATTACCTTCTCAATTTCTTCCCTAGTTATTTCCAAAAATCCCTATTCCATTACCCTTGCATCCTTCATTCTATCAAGTTCTGAATTTGGCCATCAATCCTCCTATTTCCTTTCCCAAATTAGGTCAATCTCCTCTAACCCTCGTAAATCCTCTATCCAATTGTACATACCACTATAGGTATATTTTTCTCTTTTGTTTTTTATTTACATAGGCATATATTGCACATACCACTCTCCACCACCCTAGTAGTACATCACACTTTAAATTTTCCTAGGGACTTGTTGAGGTTGAAAGAAACCACCTAGGTGATTAACTTAGGCAATCGCTCATATAGCCTTACCCATTTTCCCTTTCCCTATATCTTTAAATATAGATATTCAAAGATTCTAGGGACTATTATAAGTATCTAATGATAGATTCAAGAGTAAGACACAAAGACAATATGATCTAAAAAAATTCAAAGTTCTAGCTAAAAATACATGAGTATTTAGTTGTCTAGGTGACATGTACGAGGATTCTAGTACAAGACTAACTTGTAGAAGCACATAGGTTGGATTTTGGTGTTGTATACACACCATAAAGACTTCAAATCTATCAAATCTACCCCTCCAATTCTCAACAATAATCTTGTCACTATGCCAAATTTAGCCTTTAGTTTGTCCAAGGGTACATATTCTTTACCATTTTTCATTTTATCTATATAATTAGTTTATTTTAATTGAAAAATCAAATTTATTTGCATTTATTTTTTGTATATGAATAGTGCATTTCAAATTCATTTGGACTAAATTATTGCATGAAAGATTTAAACCTATGTTGATGCTTAAAATACACTTTAAAAAACTGAAAAACCTAGGGTTTTATAAATTTATTCTTTTATTTGGTGAACTTGATACTCTTACATCCTCTATTTTGATTTTATGATACAAATTGACAAACACCTATTTCTAAAATATTCTTATTTTCAATAACATTACACTTTTATCACAAATTACATCTTCCTCCACTTTTCCTAAAACCATAGAATCTCTTCTCCCTCTCCTCCTACCTTGTCCTTAGTTATTTTTCCTCTCACGCCCTCTCTCTCTTAACCACTTGTTACATAATCATCAACCATACTTCAAATTTCAATAACACTCCTTTAATAGTACATCTTATTGTATACTATTATAATAACAAAAGTTGTATACTTTATCATTCCATTTATTATGATTTTGTACCTAATTTATGTTAGGAATAAGAAAGGTAAACAGTTACTAGATGGTAATCTAAAAATCAGTTTTACTAATTTCTAAAATAAATTTCTTTTAATCATGGAAACCCATTCAACCTTAATTGTAGAATACTATATGGATTTTTATGAAATAAATAAGAAAATCACATGAAAACATCAAAACACAGATTTAATGTGGAGAAACCCTTGGAAAAATCTCCACTAAGAAGAGAGGCCAATTGTGCATTATGTTCAAAAGAATTATTACAATACAACAAATTTCCTTGCTCCTTCCTTTATCTTCAAATTGATAGCTCTTGTGAACCTATGAAAATTTAATGTGAAAAATTCATCCCACTTGGCTTTGACTAATATAATTATTGGAGGGAAACCAATAGTTATTTTCCCACAACAACTGGTGCTCCCAATCCCTCTTAAAATAACCAAACATCCCATCCCTTGGATTCTTCCTTGGAAATAAAAGATTCATCAAACTTGACCCCCAAATGACTTTCCATTCAAGTTACCCAATAGTCACCTTCATTCAAACACAAGTGGACACTCCTTTCCAATCAACCCCACTTGAGGAGTTAATTAATATAAGTTAAAATAATTATTTTCTACTCTCGGTGAACCCCTTCATCCCTTATGAATGCATTTACAAACTATAGATGAAAAATTATTACACTAATAACACCCTAGGGGCCTAAAGACACCTTGACAAGGACATTGAAACAATAACTAAAATAAAATTTACAAGGATGATGAAACATTGATTCCAACATTCTCTTGCTTGACATCATAAATTATAAATGTATCCCTAGGAACAAAAAAAGAATTAAGTGTAGGAAATGAGGCCCATGGTCTCCATGCACAAAGAGAAATTTTCTATGGTCCCAAGCTTAGTAAGAGAATTTGCAACTATAATATGGTGAAATGGGATCTAGGCTAAAAGCCCTAACCTAAATCACTTATTCTACCATAAACATTGAGGGAAACAAATTAACCAAGAAACACTATTTGGTTGTTGTCCTCAAGGGAGAGCCCAATAGGTTGGTCATGGTTTTGGTCCCTTTTTGTTTGTGTGTGAGTGTGATGATTGATGGGAAGATATAGTGAACTAGGTGAATTAAGACCAAAGTGATACACTATTGTAGAATTTGGAAAATGTAAAACAAAAAGGTAGAAATAGGAAGCAAATATAGAGAGCACAAACAAAGAAGAACCTGACATTCAAATTTGGAGTTGAATTCACAAGTTAGGGGCACTTGGTGCCCTAGTCCATAAATGCTAAATTCTAAGGTTTCAAAGATGGTATAGGTAGAGTAGGGTCTACATATCTTTGAATGTAAAAAACCCAAATCCAAAGTCTAATAGTGTGCAAATAATTAACTTTCCCTAATTTGTTGATAAGTAGTGCATGAATACATGAACTAGGGTTTTGAAGCCTTGAGATATCAAATCCACTTCCATCAACTTTAGAACTATAACCTACAAAATAGATAGAGGAAGAAGGGTTATGTCATATAGGGGCTTGCCTTGGTCAAACCACATTTTGGTGTTTCCACTTCCATAATGGCTATGATGATTGATGGAAAATATTACATGTTCTCAAGGGAACAAAGGAAAATAAATAAATAAGGAATGATAAAGAACACAAATGGAACTTACCACTCAGTTCTAAAATCCTTGTTGGAGTGAAGTCACTTTTCTCATTACATACAAGGAGAAATATGAGGATACTTGGAGATCCTTCAAGTTTAAGTGCACAAAATAAAAATAAACATAAACATGCAGCATCTAACAATACATGAACATGAATTTGTTGATGTGTTGTTGAACAGAAGGAAATAGGGTGCTCCACCTTTTAGGAGATGGAACACAAGGGGGAACCTATTTCACTCTTAGTTCATTCAAGGAAACCCTAGAGATATGAACCTAATGATCCAATTAGGAAAAGAGATTGCTACAAGGTCTCCTTAGGTGTGATTAAAGAGGGGTTCACCACTAAGAAGATGCTTAGAAAGAAAGAAATGAAAGTAATATGCAAATCTAACTAGATGTAACCTATGAAATGAAACTTAAAATCAAAATAAGAAATTGAGGATGACAGAGGAGTACCTAGAAGGCTAGAGATGACTAAAAAAGATCTGAAAAACTTGAATTTTGCTATTGCTGATGTGTACAGGGACTCATACGCCAAATTGGGTGATTTAGTCCCAATCTAGGATTTCTACCAGGAAGAAACAAGAATCTCATAGTGATAAGTTAGAATCCATTGAAACTTGGAAAAATACCTTTTCTAGGACTCATATGCCCAAGGTGGTGATTTAGTCCTGTTATTAGAGTTTCACTGATATTTTTGTATCCTCTAGTGATATTTTATAGCTTTCTTCTTGTTCAATCTCCAAGCTCGAAAGTTTGAATTTTGGCTTCTAGGTGAGTTTCCTTTGGAGATCGAAAGTTCAAGTAAGGTTGTAACTTAGGGAACATCATGTTTAATGTCTCCAAGAGAGGACCAATTGAAGAATAGAAGATTCACAACTTAGGGGATGTAGTGTGTCGCATCAAGCCACTGAGAGGAATGTGATATGCTAAGAGAGATCACACTCTTGAAGGAAATCAAACTCAATGCCATCACCAAGAGAAAGAAACATTGCATGAAATAAGAAGATTGCACAATGAAACATGAGTTGGAATTAAAATGCAAAAGAATAATGTCAACATATGCCCCCACTTTAAAGAAATTGCTAAGCACCATGTTGTGAGCAATTACTTTAAAGTAGCAAATGACAAATGCTAACAATCAAATGGACATGAGAGCTTATTTGGAAATCCCTATGCGAAGTCTCATGTTTCAAAATGAAGCTACATCATGAAAATGGGTTGCCCCCAAAATGAAATCCCAAAATCACATAAGGGATCCATAGATTTAGGGTTAGTATGTCTTTTCGACAATATTTTTATAGAGATCAGAAACATCATCATTCCCCAAATACTCATGTAATGGGAAGAATGACACAAAGAGAGCAAAAAAAAGGAAATATTTTGGGTCAAAATGGAAGAGACCTAAATGTCTCGATGCCTTGTGTCACCCCCAAAAGGAAAACACAAGATAAAGAAAAAGATAAAGGAAAAGCTTTTGGGCCAACCTGGAAGAGACCTAAATGTCTTGATGCCTTGTATCATCCCCAAAAGGAAAACACAAGACAAATGAAAAGGGGAAATGTTTATGACATATAGAAGAATGTAGATACATATAGAGGAATGTACAAAAAAAGAGAGAGATACATCAAACAAAATAGTACGGGGGATCACTTTATGCACATGCAATCACATAAAAGAAACACAAAAAAGAAACAATGCAAAATACTAGTAAGGCACATGCGAGTCAACTTATAGCAGGTCGTCTGCATCCCAATCTTGTTCATCATATACAAAAAGTGGATAGCTAGCCAAAGGGACAACACCAAGTGTGATACTAGGATAAGGATATCTAATTCTTTCCCCCACTATGTGCAAGACAAGAATGAGCTAAGGTCGGTGATGAGAAGGAGCTCCTTCCATTTTGAAATGATTTGCAATAAATGTAAAGCACGTAATAGTGAGAATATTATGATCTTGCAACAATTACAGGGTAAGGAGTGGAAAGGATTGCTTTAAGGGATTATTTCTATGATATCCAACCTTTTGAATGTTTATTTTAAAGTATGACACTCATCAATACTATGTCCAAGAACTTTATGGTATTCGACAATGATATGTTTGTGTTCTTAGGATTTGGTTTTCAATTTTCTCACATGGGTGGTAATGTGATAAGTCCTTGACTTAGAAGTATGTGTCGGGTTCTTTCAGTTTTAGATGGAGGACAAGGGAATTTTAGCTTCTTTAGTTTGTAAGGCCTTCGTTGCTTGCTAGATTCACCAACTTGTTGAGGAGGAGGACCTAAGATGATCCTATCATTCTTATCATCGTTATGAGGCATTGACTGTTCTTTAGGAAGGATGATACTTATGTCAGGAGGATGATCTTGATATCCTATCCCTTTGGTATCTTCAATTGGTATTTACTTTGAGAGTTGATGAATTTCATGTTCGCTTGTTGTATTGAATCCTTGTTTACTTAAGATTGTGAATCATTTTCCATATGTCTCTTCTAGGTTGACTGATGTGTTGGTTACTTTGTTAACATAGGATGGTTGAATTTTTTCTTGATTAGAGGTGCTAGGTTCACCTATTGTAAGGAGCTTAGGTCTAGTTTGTGTCTCAATTTAAGGATGTAAAATACCAAACATCTCAAGTTGTGTTGATTGTTTCATAGAAGGATAAAAGGATGCATTGTTCTCAAGGTTACTGAGGCAATCATTTATGAAGTTGTTCATGTTGTCATCATCTTCTCCAATGATGTCAACATCATGAAGAGGACATGCATTAGGAGTTGATTGAGTACATGAGTGAGTTCAATTGAACATTAGGATTATTTCCAAAAGCACAGCTTGACACATCCACTAATGATTTCAAGGAAATCCAAAGCTTATCAAAGCACATATCCATGATGAAATGCAATGTAATAACCTACAATGAAATGTGTAATGCAATTTTGAGATTCTAAACAAGGTAATTTTTTTATTACACTATGCAACAATCTGAAAATGAAATGTTGTAAATGCAATTTTGAATTAAGTAATGCATAAAATTAATCAATTTAAGCTATATCTAATGAAATGAATGAAAGAAAAACTAAACAAACTGAAACAAAGATCTAACAAAAATAAATCGAAACACAAAAACAAAGTTTTTAATGCTGTAAAATATAGTTTTAGGTATGATATAGGACTAAATTACCTAGAGGGGGAGAATGAGTCCTAATTTGGGTTTTTGAAAGTTTCAAATGTTGAAAAAAGCACAACACAAAATTCCCAGAAATCAGGTAAAACAGCCTGTATCGGGACTAAATCACCCAAGTCAATGAATGAGTCCCAAATTAGGGTTTGGACACTAAATTCAACAAATTCTGTGTGAATGTTAAGGTTTCTAGCTTGTATGTTGACTTGACTATTTGTAATGACAAATTTCAAATAAAGTTTAATGATGCAAGATGTAAAAATTTAGCCTATATGTACTTTTCCACTAATGCAAGATTTAGGAGCCCTAAATGCAAATTAACTAATGCAAGATCTAATGCAAGGTTAACTTAGATATAGGACTACAATGTTCTCCAAATTAGAAATGTAGGTGTTCATGTCGAGTTCACCAAAATGAACACAAGGAAATAGGGTGCTCCACCTTTTAGGATATGGAACACAAGGGAGAACTTATTTCACTCTTAGTTCATTCAAGGAAACCCTAGAGATCTCAACCTAATGATACAATTAGGAAAAGAGATTGCTACAAGGTCTCATTAGGTGTGATTAAAGAGAGGTTCACCACTAAGTAAATGCTTAGAAAGAAAGAAATGAAATTAATATGCAAATCTAACTATGTAACCTATGAAATGACTTAAAATTAGAATAAGAAATTGAGGATGAAAAGGAGTACTTGGAAGGCTAGAGATGACTAAACAAGATTTGAAAAACCTGATTTTTTTTGTTGCTGATGTGTACAGGGACTCATACGCCATACTGGGTGATTTAGTCCCAGTCTAAGAATCTCATAGTGATAAGTCAGAATCCACTGAAATCTATAAAAGTGCCTGTAATGAGACTCATATGCCCAAGGTGGCGATTTAGTCCCATTACTAGGGTTTTGATGATATTTCTATAGCCTATAGTGATCTTTTGTAGCTTTCTTCTTGTTTGATATCCAAGCCTGAAAGTCTGAATTCTGGCCTGTAGGTGAGTTTCTGTGAAGATAACAACTTCTTAACAACTTTGACAACTTTCTTCAATCTTATAACTTTGTCTTCAAAGGATCTTCAAGCTCTAAAATACCTAGATCTGCAATCACACATGAAGAGGGAAAAATGTCATTTTATTAGTGGATAGGGGTTTGCCTTGGTCAAACCTTGTTTTGGTAATCAAACCTTGATATGAAATAAAATAGAATGAGGGAATGATGAATGAACAATATGAAATGTTGAAACTCATCAAACCCTTGATATGAAGGTTGTAATCTTATGTGAAATGGCTCTAATGGATGTGGATCTTGAATCTTGTTTGAATGATTGAGACTTGACTTGAATGCTCACTTGAATCATGAAAACCTACATCACAAATGTTAGCTCAAAAATACACATGATGCATGAAATTTGACATGATGCTTGAGTCTTGAATATAGCTAAAAAATGCTTGATAATCAACTCTTGAATGCTCTTGATCTCATAAACTTGCTATATGAATGCTCTCTTGAAAATATTAGGAGAAATCATGTGAACTAACCTTGTATTTATACTTGTTTATGCCAAATTTCCCAAAATTACAACACTACAAGCCAACATCAGATCTAGGAGAATAAAATTATGCCAAGAATTGAATTCAAAATAGGTCCAAGTTAAAGCGGGACTCATATGCTAGTTGGGGCATATGAGTCCTAGTAGCCTAAGCTTGGGACACAAAGTTCAAGAAATGTTAAGTTCTATGCAATATTCAGGATCAAGCCTTGAAACCTAGGTGAGACCCATATGCCCAAGGTGGCATATGAGTCCCAGATCACTAGATCTGGAACACACAACCCAAAAACATGAATTATGATTGGCCATTAGTTAAGTGTCGAGATTATCCTCAGAGAAATGCATTAAATAAGGCTTGTGTGCATGCAAAATAGAACCAAATAAGGCATAAAGAAGCCCAATTTTAGCAGGGAGGGCCCAAACAGGTGTGAAAATGTAAAGGGATTCTTTTTTCTATACTGCAATTGCAAACTTGTAATTTACTGTAATTATGCCTTTGATATTTTTCTTATTCTACTCTTGATGTTGAATTAATTTCCTTTTAGGATGCTAGAGAGATATTCAACTTTTTGGCGATTTATTAGATGTTCAAATGGAGGGAGGAACTTATATTTATATGAAGCTAAACATATTTTACATTAACCATTAAGATAAAATTATAACTGCTGCAAGTATGAGCAGATTGGTGTTTTCATTGATGTCAACAAGCTTGTGTTGTCATTGGTGTCAATTGTAAGAGGAGGAAGAAGATAATTACTAAGGGGGATTATTGATGTTATATATGCTTTGATTAGTTGCAGGGTGTTGTCATAATAGTGGTTTACAATTCCTGAGAGGAACGAATTTTAGCTGAAATCACATATTTTTAGAAATTATAATGATTTAAGCCTTAAAAAGTCCCATTTTAAGGATTCCAATTGAAGAGGGTTTGATCAAATCACCTTAGATCAAAACCCCTTGGATAGAACCTCGCTAGTTTTAAACCATACCTATAAATGTGTCTCCTTTACACCTATGAAAATGCTGATAAAAAATCACTTTTGATTTAGATTTTTGGTGATCAAATGAATTCATTTAAAATTTATTTCAAATGATTATGGTATTCCTCAGAACAAGCTATCCAATGAATATAATTTTAATATGTTTTGGTTTACTTATGTATTTTTTTTTCAAGTTTTATTAAACATGGGTTTTTCATCGAAAATGAATTTCTTTGTTCTTCACATGTGGAAAAATAGAAGATTATCAAAAAAAATTTGAAAAATATGAGTGCACCAGATATTGAAGTCCTTGATCCAACAAAAAAAATTAAATTTTGACATATACAAAAAAGTTACGCTATAAATAGCCTGTGTTTGAATTGTAATTAGTTTGACTTTGAAACTTGATTAAGGAAAAAATATTCAATAAAAACTATATCTAACCAAGTGGAAGCACTAGATATCTGAGTTACAAATCTAAATTTGAAAGAATTAGAATTTTATCCTTCATGGAAAAAAATTTATGCATTATACTTGAGGCGCTTACTTTTTAAAAATGTTGTTTTTGAAAAAAAAATATTTTCGTGGGAGATGGAAAAAGAAGTGCAATTTGATTCCAAAATTTGAAAAAATATTTTTAGAATCTACAGACAAAATTTGATGAGACTCTAGTTTGCACCATCTTCAAATTCCTCATAGTTTAGCCGCTATAGGTGCCCGAATGTGAAGATTTAGTTAAAAATAATAATTTCAGTGTCCAGGTTGGCCAAAAATTGTAAACCACTATTATGGGATCACCCTGCATTATGTTGTCAATAGTAAGCTATTGATGTCAACCTCTAGTGTTCCTTTGATAAGCTTTTGCCTATGGATATATGGTTGAGTTGCTATATTTTAGTTGGATTGGTGGTGATTAGGAAGTGATGAAGGTGATGAGGATGTATCTTTGATGCTTGGTTTTCAAGTTCTTTTGAGAAAAAATGATAAAAAGAGGAAACAATGTGTTGTAGCGTTGTTCTGAGTTGTAGAGTAGTGTTCTAGTGTTGCTTCACATTTCTTCTAGGTTGAATAACTACCTATGTGTTTCAGATATGTTGATCAGAGGTGTTTAGAGGAATTGCATTCAAAATTTGGTGTGTTGGATCATTGTGCAGAAGAAGTTGTGTTCAATAGTGTGTGAACAATGTATTGTAGAGGTGTCTGGCAGAAATGTTCTTGATCTATATTTCTTTGCAGAGTGGTTTCAGGTCTTGTGAATCTAAATGCGTATTGATTGTGTTGGTATCTTTGCTTAGTCAAGGTGGTTTGAGGTTTGGTGCTTTGGAAGTCAATTTCTTAAGTTGTAGTGTATGGTAAAGTTATCTGAGTGCGTACATTTCTCAAGTGGAAGTTGTTGTGAAGGAGTTTATTGGGTTTCAAAGTGTTTGTGAAATATTCCAAGTTATGTTCACATGAAATTTGTTGTCCGCAATTTTTTATTGGATCAAAGGAAGCATGTACTTAAAATTTTAATGGTGTTTACATAGGTAACCACTGACTTTGGTGGTTACACTAATTGTGATGGGTATTTATTGTTTATAGAAGTGTGTTGTAGCTTGGTGTTGAAGATTTGGGTCCCAAATAAGGAGTTTTGTGGTCCACTTTCACTTATATATGCCATGGAAGTGTTTTGGTGCTGACCTAATTTGAATTTTCATGGTTGATGTGCATAGCCAACCTTGGAGAATGTTTTCAAGGTTGAAGATGGTATAAATAAGAGTTGAGTTGTTGAGGGATGTAGAGATTGACAAGTAAGATGCAAATGATGGGAATTACAAAGTGTTAGGGTGTAAATTTGGAAAGTGTAGTGCAAGATTTCATGTGTTAGATCACTAGATGTAGTGAGCAAAAGGTGTCTACAATTCTCCAGTCATGTTGTGAAGGATTTGATGATATTGTGGTGGCTTTCTCTGTTGCATTGAGATGGATTTCTCTATGTAACATTCTTATCTATCTTCTTTTCTATTATGGCAGTGAGCCCTTTGGTAGTGAGCCCTATTGTATTTGGTGTTGAAGTTACTTTATATTGTGAGCTAATCCTCACCGTGGTTTTTCCCATCTTAGGTTTTCCACGTAAATCTGGTGTTCTCTTGTGCATGGTGTTGATTTGTTTCAGTTTCTATTATTTTCCTTTCATGCTAAATCATTATAATAGATTAAGGGTTAATTGTATTAAAGTGTATGAGGGTTTTTACGTTTTAAGGTACAATTGATTCACACCCCCTTTCAATTGTCATGTGCATTCAACAATTGGTATCAGACCAAGGTTCCTTGGAAGAAAGCTTAACCACTTGAGGTAGATTTGGGATAGCGCACAAGAAAGAGATCCCTATATTTGTTGGAATGGATTTTGCATTCTAGAAGACAAAGATGGAATTTTTTTTGGTTTACCTTGGATATGATGCTTGGAAGTCTGTTAAGGATGGATACACTAAACCTACAAATGGTCCAAGCACTATTGATGAGATCAAGGCCTATGAAACCAATAATAAAACATGGTATGCTCTCTTAAATAGTCTTGCAAATTTTGAAATAGTGAAAGTGACGAGTATGAAAACTGTTAAAGAAATTTGGGATAAGTTAGAAAGCATTTATGAAGGAGATGATAAGGTCAAAGAAGCTAAGATGCAAAAGATCATGTTTGAAAACCTGAGGATGTCTGAAGAAGAAAATGTTATGAGCTATATACAGAGGGTAGATGAATTTGTTAGCTCCATCAGAGGTCTTGTTGGTGAACTCAAAGAACCAGAAGTGGTAAAGAAAATTATCATAACTCTTCCTAATTCTTATAGTCATAAAGTGTTTGCTATTGAAGAATTTGCACATTTGAATCAATATACCAGAGATCAGTTGTATGGCTATTTAACTAATTTTAAATGTTGGGAAAATGTGTCTCAACCTTGCAATTATATATATATATATATGTATATTTCCTAGTTACACCGATATTGTGTAATATACAATGGAAGCAAGGGGGAGAGTGGGATGCATGTAAACAACTTTTTGTTAACTTTTTTAGGAAACTTCTAAAATGGTCAACATACATTAGATAAATGGTACATTGTAAATCTAGACCATTAATTATTAGGTTTTAGATCTAAAGGTGAATATTTTGTTGGTCTATCTTTCCCTATAATGTGATCCTATTTTATGAGGGTGCTATATTACGACTGCGGTGGAGAGAGACGGTGATGTATTTTGAAAATATGTTAACAGTCATGATGTCTCTTCATCTCTGAGTGTTAATAATCCTTAATCTTTGTGATTTACTAAATAATATATTGGGCGACTTTTGGAGTGTGGGGTTTTTCTCCTGAAAGGGTTTTCCCCATGTAAATCATTGTGTCGTGGTATGTATGATATTTATGTTTATTTCTATTTAATTTTTTGTAACTGGTAAAGATCAGTAAATTTTTTGCATTATTCTCCTCTCAAGATTAGTGTAGGAAGTTGTTCTGCCACGTTAGCTTCCATACAAGTGGTATTAGAGCTTGATCACCTTTGGTTTCAATTGTGGGTTGTTGAGTTTTTTGGACTAATCTAGGTTTGAGTGAGAGCTTTTGCAAAAGACACTTTGTGATCTTATTGCATAAATTTTCAGATAGCAAATTCATTAGGGAGAATATAGGTGGAGAAACTTTTTGGAAATAATTTTGAGATGTGGAAGCTGAAGATGGAGGATATGTTGATAGATTGAGATTTGTGGGATGTTGTTGATGAGAATGTTTCAAGGCCTTTAGATCCTATTCAGGCTGCTCAATATGATGTTATGGAGCATAAAGTGAAGGGTCTAATTAGATTGTGTTTGGAAGACTCTATTTTAATTAATTTCCATGAGGAAACCTCTGCATATAAACTATGGAAGAAGCTTGGTGAGATGTATTAGGCCAAATCTTTAGTGAAGAATATTTTCTTGGGGAAAAAGTTGTATTCCTTGAGAATGGAAGAGGGTGGATGAATCACAGACCAAATGGAAGCATTCAATATGTTGGTGGATCAATTGGAATCCACTGGTATCAAAATGGATGAGGAGGAGAAAAGTCAGATCTTGCTTTGTTCTTTGCCTAATTCATGGGATTCTCTTGTTATAGCTATTGGGAGTACTTTTTTTATTTTGAAGAAAGAAATCTATGTGGTGGGTTCTTTGCTTTCCAAAGAGATGAGAAGGAAGGTATCCATCACTACCAAGGAGGCCCTAAATGCTCGTGGAAGACCTAAGGAAAAAGGCAAGAAGAATGAGAAGCATGAAAAATCCAAGTCTAGGGGGAGATCTGAATCTCTTGGAAAGTCCAAAGTTATTTGCTAGAACTATGGTAAGCCTGGGAATGTTCATAAGGAATGCAAAGAAGAAAAGAAGAAAGAGAAGAAATTTGATTTTGATTCTAAGTCTGAGAAGGAAGATGGTGACACATTCAATGTAGCTTTGGAAAATCATGCAGGTAATGATGGATGGTTAATTGACTTAGGTGCATCTTTCCATATGAACTTTAATAGAGATTGGTTTTGTGAATATGAGGAATTTGATGGAGGTAAGGTGTACTAGGGTGATTATTCTCATTTAGACAATGTTGGTCATGGTAAAGTTAAAATTATATTTCCTAATGGTAGAATAAAAAGGATTAATGGTGTGTTGCATATCCCTAGATTAGCACAAAATTTGTTATTTGTGAGAAAACCAATAGATGTGGGTGTGCAGGTACTATTTTTTGATGCAAGATGCAAGATGGTCAGAGGTGCTATGGTGATTGCTAGAGGTGTTAGATATGGCACATTGTATAAGTTGGATGCATACACTGTTGAGTGCAATAGTATTTTTGTGAAAAGAAAGTCTATGGAAGAAGTGAGGGTTTCACCTTCAACAAATGGTCATGGCTTTTGGGTACCCAAGGGTGATCTTTCTTCCAAAACAAAGTTATGTGTAGAGAAAACTATGTTATGGAATCAAAGACTAGGCCACATTGGAGAAAAGGGTCTAAGGACCTTGAAAAATAAAAACCTTGTTAAAGGTTTGTTTGATTGTAATATTAAATTTGATTTATGTGAGCATTACATTTATGGAAAATAAAACAGTGTTCAGTTTTACTCGAGTTCTTATAAATCTTGTCATGCATTGGATCTTATTCATTCTGATGTGTTTGGTCCTGTAGATGTTCCTTTGATTGGTAAAGCCACATATTATGTTTCATTTATTGATGATTATAGCAAAATGACATGGGTATATTTTTTAAAGAGTAAATATAATAGAGATTTAACATGTAGGATTGTAGACCATTGTGTGTTCATATTTCAATTGGAACAAAGTTATCCATTTCAGATTTTCCAACATCTCCATCAAAGATGGAAGACATGAGTAGCGTGCCTTACTAGAGTGTAGTTGGAATTTTTATGTATGTTATGGTTTGTACTACACTAGATATTTCCCAAGTAGTGGGATTTCTTTCCAGATATATGTCTAATCCAGGTAGAGTTCATAGGGATGCAGTTAAAAGGTTATTCAGATATTTACACAGTACCTCAGATTACTCCTTATGTTATCATAATAATGTGACTAAAGATGAGATTTCCCTTGATATTCATGGTTATGTGGATTTAGACTGGGCAGGTGATATTGATACCAGATGATCCACCAGTGCTTATGCATTTACATTATTTGGTGGTGCAATTAGTTGGATGATTAAGTGATAGGCTATCATTTCTTTGTCCACTACTAAGCAGAGTATATGGCAGCTATTCATGCTTGTAAAGAAGCCATTTGGCTTAAGAGACTATGTTCAGATATTGGAATAAAACAAGGTACATTGACAATTTATTGCGACAGTCAGAGTGTGATATGTCTAGCCAAGAACCCGACCAAGCACATTGATGTACAGTATCATTATTTTTGAGATATGGTTGAAGATGGCAGGGTGAAGCTAGTTAAGGTAGAGACTTTGATGAATGTTGTTGATTCTTTAACTAATCCTATGAGCAAAGAGAAGTTTAGATGGTGTTCAGAGACTATGGGCCTTTTAGCCCCTAGCAATTAAGAGACAATGTTTACTCCCTCCCGTTGCTCTTGCAAGGTGTTCAACAAGTGGGAGATTTTTTGGTAAAATGTATCTCAACCTTGCAATTATAAAAAGATTATTGTTGATAGGATATATATATATTTCCTAGTTACACCAATAGGTGTAATATACAATGGAAGCAAGGGGGAGAGAGGGATGAGTGTAAACAATTTTTTGTTAACTTTTCAGTAAACTTCTAAAGTGGTCGACATAAATTAGATAAATGATACATTGTAAATATAGACCATTAATTATTAGGTTTTAGATCTAATGGTGGATATTTTGTTGGCCTATCTTTCCCTAGAATGTGATCCCATTTTATGAGGGCATTGTATTATGGTTGCAATAGAGAGAGATGGTGATGTATTTTGAGAGTCTGTCAGTAGTCGTGTTGTCGCTTGATCTCTGAGTGGTGATACTCCTATGAGAAGCTTGCTCTGCAAGTATATTGTAGTCTTTGTGATTTATTGAATAATACATTGGGCAGCTTTTGGAGTGTAGGATTTTTCTCCTGAAAGGGTTTTCCCCACGTAAATAACTATGTCGTGGTATGCATGATATTTATGTTTATTTGTGTTTAAGTTTCTATAACTATTAAAGATCTATAAAAGTTTTTGAGTATTCTCCTCTCAAGATTAGTGTAGGAAATTGTTCCACTACCTTAGCTTCCTTACATTAAAATGAGAGAATTTGGAACAAATAGTGGTGCAAAAACTGAGACTACTTTTAAGGCTAGGAAATCAGAGGAGAACAAGGAATCAAATTAGGAGGATTTTGATGATATAGAAGCTAACTTTGTAAGGAGAATGAAGAAGGGTACTGGTAAGTACAATTGTAAGTTGCCTTTCACATGCTTCAGTTGTGGATAGATAGGTCATTATGCTTCAAGATGTCCAATCAGAGCTTTGAACATAAAAAATAAGGAGAATAAAGGTAAGATGATTAAGGAAAGTTATTATGTTAGAGAACATGCAAGTATTTATGATGATGAATCTAATTATGGAGATGATGATGATGAATGCTTATTCATGGCTTTAAAAGATGAATTTGTTTCTGTTGACTCTGGGAGATGTGTGAAGGATAGCCCTTCAGAGACAAAGGATAAGACTAAAGGTACTTTGGTATTTTCTTTTCATGCTAGACATGAGAAGAACTATTGGATCATTGATAGTGGATGCTCTAATGCCATATGACAAGAGTAAGTTTGTTAAACTTGAAAAATATGATGGAGGATGTGTTAGATTTGGTGATGATACATCTACTAAGATATGTGGAAAAGGTTCTATCATTTTTCATGGAAATCATAATACTGATGATATTTACTATGTTAAGGGTTTAAGGCATAATCTCTTGAGTGTTGGAAAAATGTGTAGAAAATGATACAATCTTATGTTTCAAGGTGATGGATATGAGATAAAAAAAGGATCTAGAACTTTGGTTGCTACTGGAAGAAGGATAGATGAAAATGTTTATCAACTTAAGGGTGTTGATGATCATTTCTTTATGACTTAGATTAATGGAAGCTAGCTATGGCATAGAAGAATGTTTCACATCAAATTTGATAGCCTAGTGAGGATCAGTTTAGTTCAAGCTGTGAGATATTTTCTAAAGATTACAAAACCTATCAATGTTCTCTATAAATAATGTCAAATTGGAAAGCATGCAAGAAGAAATTTCAAAGTCAAAGAAAAATCTACTACCAAACTATTTGAATTAGTGCATATAGATCTTTTTGGTCCTATAAGAGTAATAAGTCTTCAAGGTGACAGGTATTTCATGCTATTAATTAATGATTATTTTATAATGACATGGGGTTACTTTTCTCAAAGAAAAATCACATGCCCTAGAAAAGTTCAAAGCATTCAATGTTATGGTTGAGAATGGATATGAAAATCAAATGTTTAAGGTCTGACAAAGGTGGATAGTTCACCTCTAATGATTTTAACATATTTTGTGAGAATCATTGTATAAAGAGGCACTTGTCTACCCCTAGGAATCTTCAACAAAATAGAGTAGTTGAAAGAAAGAATAGGACTATTCAAGAAGCTGCAAGAACAATGATGAAAGAGGAAAATATATTGGAAGTCTATTGGAGAGAAGAAATTTGTACTACTATTTATATACTTAGCAAAGTTCAAGCAAGAGCAAACAACACAAAGACTCCCTATGAGCTATGGTATGGAAGGATTCCTATTGTCAAGTAATTAATAGTGTTTGGAAGCAAATGTTGTACCATAAGAGATGAAGACAACTTAGGAAATTTTTATGCAAGGTTTGACGAAGGTATCTTCCTTGGATATTCTACTAGAAGCAAAGCTTACCGATGCTACAACAAGGGATTAAGAAAGATTGTTGAGAGTTCAAGTGTCAAGGTTTATGAAGACTTGTAGAAGAATTCAATGATGATATATGGATATGAATCATATGAGTCTTGTTGCAGAGAAGAAAAAGGTGAAGGAAGAAAAGTGAAAATTGAAGAGGAAGAAGCTCTAGAAAGGACTCCTAAAACACCTAAGTATGTGTAGAAGAATCATTCTAAAGATCAGATCATGGGAGATAATAAAAAAGGTGTACTAAAAAGAAGGAAAGCTATTGAAGCATAGATAAATCTATGTTTACTTTTTGAAGTTGAACCTAAAATAGTGATTGAGGCATGCAAAGATGAATATTAGATCAAGGCTATGGAAGAAGAACTGCTGCAAATTGAGAAGAATCAAACTTGGGAACTTGTCCCAAGACCAACAAATAAGAATTTGATTGGAACTAAGTGGCTATTAAAAAAAAACTAAATGAGAATGGAGAAGTGGTAAGGAAGAGGGAAAGACTTGTGTGTGAAGGCTACTCACAAGTTGAAGGAATAGATTTTGAGGAGAAATTTTCTCCGGTGGCAAGAATGGAAGCTATTAGGATGTTTTTGGCCTTTATAACACATAAGGATTTCAAATTATATCAAATGGATGTGAAGTCTAATATCTTGAAAGGAGAATTGGAAGAAGAGGTATACATAGAACAACTAGAAGGATTTCAATTATCAAACAAACCAATTATGGTCTGCAGATTGAAGAAGGCATTGTATGGATTGAAACAAGCTCCTAGAGCTTGGTATGCATGGTTGGATAGATATTTGATATATAAAGGATTCAATAAAGGTACCATAGATATAAATATTTACTTTAAAGTTGAAAAAGATCACATCTTGATTGTGGTTGTATATGTTGATGACATAATATTTGGAGACAATTAAGATATGTGCAAAAATTTTGCAAAGGAAATGTAGAAAGAGTTTGAAATGTATATGTTTGGGGAATTGAATTTCTTCCTTGGATTACAAATAAATTAGACAGATAAAGGTATTTTCATTTCACAATCAAAGTATGTAAAATAAATGTTGAATAAATTTAGAATGGAAGACTCTAAACTGGTGTTTACCCCTATGGTTATTGGTTGCAAGTTGAGAAAGAATGATGAATCTCCTAAGGCTGATTAGAGCAATTATAGATCAATGATTAGTGGAAAGCTATATCTTATTGCTACTAAACCAGATATCATGCATGCAGTTTGTCTTGTGGCTATATTTCAAGAAGATCCTAGAGATTCACATGTTGCAATAGTGAAGAGGATATTCAAATACTTGAAGGGAACTCTAGATCATGGCATGCGGTGGTTTTACTCTGAGTGCTTGCACAGATGCAATTGGGTTGGTTGTGTGGATGATAAGAAAATTGCAAGTGGTGGTGCATTATTTCTTGTATGAAAATTGGTGTCATGAC
Source organism: Sequoia sempervirens (assembly GCA_007258455.2). Classification (NCBI taxonomy): domain Eukaryota; kingdom Viridiplantae; phylum Streptophyta; class Pinopsida; order Cupressales; family Cupressaceae; genus Sequoia; species Sequoia sempervirens. The sequence continues at coordinate 345,971,934 of VDFB02000008.1, forward strand.
TAAGTAAGAAACAAGATTTTGTATCTTTATCTACTGTAGAAGAAGAGTACATTGCAACAATATCTTGCTGCACATAGGGTGTTGTGGATGAGACAAACATTGAAGAATATCAGAGTAGTGTACGATGAACCAATTTATATATTTTGTGATAATACAAGTGTTATCAATATCTCAAAGAATTTGGTAGTGCATTCAAGGACAAAGCATATCTCAATCCCGTATCACTTTTTGAGAGAGAAGGTTGTAGAAAATGAAGTTAAGCTTGAGTATGTTCATACAAAGGATTAGGTTGATATATTCACTAAGGCTCTTCCTAAGGATACATTTGAGTATCTCTAGGAGAAGTTGGGGGTCACTACCCCTCCTTCTTTGAACTAGATGCATAAGGAGATGCATCAATCCACTGGATTTCAAGATCCATTATTCTTTCTAGACTGATGTTGGTGGTTACCTCTTAGGGGGAGTAGGTAGTGACATTTTGGTTGTTGTAGTCAGGGGAAGTAAGTGTTGTCATTGTGCAATAGTTGCTAATTGGTGTAGTATGGTGTGCGCTCCTAAGGGGGGGTATACTGAGCATTGAAGGAAAGAAAGTTGTAGAGTAGTTGTGAAAAGGTTAATTGATTTCAAAGGGGAAATATCAGTGATACAAATCATTTGTCCTTACCTATTGATTTCAATGGGGGAGAATGAGATGTGTGAAAAATATAAGTTATCAAATGGGGAGAAAGTGTAATAAGTATGTTGTGAAAGGGGGTGAAAATAGAAAAGGAAATAGATATGGAGTAGAGCTATTGTGTCTTTGATGGTTTTTCACATCATGACCACATAAATCTATGACATAATCTCGTGCTCCATCAAGATACCTATAATAAAACCAATATGGCCACCATCTCAAGAATAAATCCTCTCATCCTCCAACATGCCAATGTGAAGATGCACCAATAAAAAGAACACAATCATCAAATCCAAGTGATAAAAAAGGCTCCAAGTTGTTAAAGGTAAAAACCCACATGATTTGGAATAACATTCACAACACATGCTAATATATCCAACCATCCAGACCTCTTAGGTATCAAAAACATCAGTAAACTCATGCCAACATCGTATGTAACCCATAAACCATAATCATAATCTCCTTGTATAAAAATTTTCAATGAAGAACATACACATATAGGAACTCCCACTATATGGGTAATGTCAAATTTGAAAATAAATCATGACATATAAAGTCTACCAATCAATAGTCAAACCAAGGTGTGGAAAATAATCAACATAATATATTACTAAGAACAATCACAATGATCCACACATGCAACAACAATAGCTACATACTTTCTCACAACATGTCACCATAACTCTTGCAAATCATATGAACATGAACCTCCAAGAAGTATCCATAGAAAAAAAAGAGAAAACCTGTAAATCATATCATTTCCTACCAACACCTCAAAGTACTATGCTATGTCAAGTATGATCTCCTTAAAACCCCAAAAAAAAGCATCAACAACACCCAACTGTTCAATCTCATAGATAAAACAAAACATATGTAGATCATGTCAAGCCAACATGGATGTAAGCCTCTCTAACTAAGGAAGATGAAACTAAAAATATCCATTCCCAAAACTTGGAAATTAACCCAATAACCATATCACAATATCCTCTTAATCAAACATCATAAACTGACTCATTTGCACAAGGAGATAACCATGCTAATGCTTCTTGAATGAACCCTCCAAAACCAACTATCCCTAGCTCAAGATCCATATCCATGAGAAGAGAAGGCAATAAAAAGTCATGCTAAATAATCCTCTAGTGATTCTCCTAAAATAAATTGTTATGGATCAAGAATCATCCCATGAGAAAACAAAGCACAAAACATAATTCATTTGAAAAACAAGAATGACAAATACCTTTCAGGTAATAAATTGTTGAGTAGACAAATAATGGGGAATGAGAATAATCCTCCAAGATAACCAAGTCATCATGAATTTCTCCAAGAAAAATCTCATCTAAAGGTCCATCATGAAATCACACCCATATCTAGGTGAAGGCTCCTCATACTTCCTATTGAAACCTCTAAAGAGTAACCATCTCAAGAAAATGTCTCTAATCATAAGAGAAATCTATCCTAATCCAAGTCTCCAAGTATCCATGAGCATCTAAAATTTATCACTCCATGTTAAGCTCCAAATGTAACACAACACCCTCATGAATCTCTCGATATAATGACCAATATACTCAAATACCAAGAGAACCTATCTAAATCTCTATCAAAGCTCCAACTACAGAATCATGGAGATCACATACACAAATGCATACATGTCTCAAGAGAACCCCTATCATGTCAAAACTCTAAGCTAGCATCAAGAGTAAACCAAGGAACAATACCAACCATACTCTAAACCAAGGATCAACATCTCCAATCACATGAATATAGCCATATCCTAACAAAGAACTTGAAAATGTGAAAGAAATATTGTATAAAAACAAGATCTAAGAGCTCTCCTCCAAGCAATCAACAAACATTGAAGAATATCATCGATCACCAATTTATGAATCCACATCACACCAAAAACTCCCACTAAACTATGATATTGAGCTACACATGGCATCATGAAAACAATCTCCTAAATGAAGATCATCCATGGTCCAGACACACTCAACTACAATCCCAAAAACTCTAAAGAAGAAGTAGAACCAAGATCTCCAAGACAAGAAGATACAACCACCATCAAAACATCAAGAATCAATCCTACATTTCCTAAAAATCACTATCAAAATATCCCATTGAGATGTGTAACCAGTGAAATGTAACCAAGCTATCATGATAATGTGATAAGACCATATGCTAAAAGTCCCAAACACTGAAAATATTCGCAATCAAATCATCAATTCTCTCATCTCAAAGAAACATATCAATGCATAAATGACCAAAGATAAGGCCAACTAACAAAGTCTACATGAAAATTGAAACAATCTTGTAGATATAGACAACCCATATTTGAATCATCCCACTACAACAAAATGAGTGATCAACCCACAAAATTGCATAACTCATAGATCCCAAACATTGAAACATGCAGACTCATCATCACATTAATAACCTATAAACTGAGATATCAAAAAGATAATCCTATAGACCTTAAGAATCAAATATCAAATCAAGCATATCTATGATTTTTCAAACAAGACCAAAAATGAGTAACAATAGTCAAAGAACTAATCAAGTAATCAAGAGATAAGCAAAACCTCTTAACACCAAACCAAACCACCACCAAACAACCACATACATGAACATGTCATTCCAATGCTCAAATGTACCTACATATCCATGACACCATAACCATCACCATCATTGTAACTGCACTCAACTCTCACCAAGAAAAGACTCCAAGTATCCACATGTGTCAACCCATGTCCTTAAAACAAAAAAGTTGTGTACTTGTCACCATCAAATTCCAACTCTAAAAAACACTTGTCAATCTATATTAGGAAGCACCAAACTGATAATCAATTGTACCATCATAAATATAACATGAAACATGTACTCCCTCAAGGTTTTCCTACTTGGCTCATTCAGATGCTCACACAATCTCACCTTGAATCTCAGGTAGCCGTAAGTGATCAAACAAGTACCAAACTCTTTTTGCACCACAAATCAAAATCCTACATAATCCATTGTGTAGTACATTACACATGCTCTCCAACTCCTATTCAAAATCGAAAACTTGATTCTTTATGCAAAATTTATGAATAAAATTGTGTACAAGATAACATCTGACTCCCAGGACCCAAAACCTGATCAAAATGAAAAAAAATGGAACCAAACCTGTATCACTATGTAGTGCTCAAAGAGAGCTTTCCAAAAATATTGGAAGTCAAAAATCCATTAGCTTAGGTGAGCGTTATTCCTGTTTGACAAAATTTCCTCCAATTTGGTTTATGGGTGGTAGGGTGGTGTCCCCAGGGTGATCCCATCAGTGGCTCACCAATGGCGCCCTAATGAAACTATGTTGGAAGTGCAACTAAGGCAGGTAGCAAAACTAAAAAGGTTTTAAATGCAAAATTTTAAAGTTTTAATTAACAACCCTGCAGGTTGGGTAGTGGTCCCTCAAGGGATTGGGGGCTCACACTGAGGGGCTAAGCCCCTACCAATGATGGGAGCCATTGGTTGGGCACAGACCCATAGTTGGCAAGACTGACAGTCTCATGACTGTCGACTAGTACCTTGCATAGGAGGTAGGGTGTTTGTGGACTCCCCTAATTAATTTTTATTTTTAATTTTTTAAATTAAATATTTTAATTGGAAATGTTTAATTTTTTTATTTTTTTTGCAAGTTCAACCCACAGTCGACCCTACTACTATACGTGTAGGGTTGTGGGATAAAAAAATTGCATTTTTTTATAGTGGAAAAAATAAGGCAAGTTTTATATGAATCTTTGTTTCTCAACCATTCTAGATCCATTGGTGAGGTCTATTTTGTCTCAAGAGGTCAACTATGAAAATTCCCCTACAAAACTATCATATGAAAACCCATTCTAGGAAACCCTTTTGATCCAAAAATTTTCAAACCATAGATCTGCAATAAACTCAACAAATTTGCAAGCCTCAAAAACCCAAATCCAAAAAACACCACCTACACAATATGTCCATGCCTTGTCATGCCTCATATATTTTTTGCATTGCCATGGATTCAACTTTGCACTAGATCTACTCAAACAAGGGTTATAACAAAAATTTGGATCTCACACCTTCAACAACCATGAAAGCTTTGATACCACTTTTTAGGAAAAAATGAATAATATCTAGAATGTTAAATCCATTTCCAACATAACCCTGTGAGAGATAATCATGCATACAAGCTTACAAAATAACCAAATACATATATCAAATAGAAAATACACAAGATAACACGAGATATACCTTGGGAAAACCCTCAAGAGGGAAAAACCCAACCTCCAAATGTATCTATATTCTATCTATTATTCAGTAATAAAATAATACATACATTTACAAAGTTACAATGAATATTTTTGAAACATCAAGCCTCTCCAATGCATTGTCCATGTGTCCAAGCATGAATGGACATATCCCATACCATGCTTCACATATGCACACCTTAGAAAGACTCGATAATATGAGAGTCCACTCACCCAACCAACCTTAACCACTAAACATGTGCTTTCTTATATAGAATCAAGCTCACACAAATATAACCAAGTGTTAAGATAAAACCATGAGAACAAAAAACTATTGACCTCTCATTTAATATTGGGAAGTAAGTTTGCACATTATTTAATACTTTCCCCAAATATTAAATAATTATCCTATGTCTCCCACACATAAAATAATTAACTAAATGTTACAATACAACTTACAAATGTCCCCAAATAATTTCCTAGTGTGGCTAAACACATATCCTAAATGCACCACAAATAAATAATTATTGAATTATAACATTGAAATATATCAATATTATGAAATGTTGTACAACACCAAATCCTAACAAGCATGCCTTGAAAAATGTCCAAAACAATAGTCAAAGATGTGTTTGTGGGTATGTGGCCATCAAACATTATCTAGGTGTTTAATATTTTTATTTTTATTTTTATTTTAAATATTCTTTATGCATCAATAGCAATATATATATATATATATATATATATATATATATATATTAATTGACTTAAATGGTGAGTATATGAATGCTTTTTAATTTAATTGTCTATAATTTTCACATCAACATTTGGAATCAACTTGATCATCAAAATGAAAAAAAAATGATTTGCATTATTTGTTTATAACAATATGATCTAAATAACTCTATATTATTTAATTATTTATAGTGAAGATATTTATTTATAACTTTTTGATTCACAATATGTAATTTTTTTTTGGTCGGTAATGTGAGATATTTTATTGCTTGAAAATTAAAATTTCATACATTTTTAGTTCGATACCTTCCAAAAAAATCAACAATAGAGAAAAAACATGTAAACATGTCATACCACCAAAGACCACCATAGCTATTGTAATTCTACTAACAACCCTACCACCAAAAACCTTCATGCACACACCTCAAAACTACCCGACAACACAAGCTCCCCATTATAAACTTAGCCAATAAACCAAAAAACAACAAATAAACTCAGACTCAGACAATAAACTCTCAGGGACTGTTAAGGGTCCTACTTTTCTGCACACTGCCAGAAGCCGACGCTTCTCCATCCAGCTCTCAAACCAGCCTTTTCCTCTGCTTTCACCTTAAACACTTCTTTAGCTGCTTTCCATGTGCCACCTTCTCCTGCACCTCTGCTTTCATCTTCTTTATAAATTCTTCTAACTCCACAAGCTCTATGAACAGTTTAATAGCTTTCTAGCCCAGATGAGCTTCCTTGATTCACAATATGTACTTTAATAATAGAATTATTATAATATATAATTTTTAGGATTAAATTATAAAATCTATTAACTTATAATGGACGCGGCTAATCTCCTAACAAAATGCACCTATGTACATACAAAAACACATGAAATCATACATGAAAACATACATAGAAGCATACATAACATGATGAGATGGCATAGTGTGGGGCCCACTAGATGTGGGATAAAGTGACAACTTGTAGATGGGAGAAAACATTGGGGAAATGATAGGGAGGAGATAACAACATTGTTTGGTCAATTTTCCTACCTCCTATCAACCAATAAAACTAGACCTCATGGATTGTGCAAGAAGTTGTCCTTTTCCGAACTTTTTTCTGGGGTGGGAATTGGGGGTGAATAGACGTGTGTGTTTTCAATTTGGAGCAAAGTGGAAAACACTCTACATTTTCATTCTGCACATTGAAAGGTGAAGGTTGGAGTGCACGTGGAGGAGAAAACTAACCAAATTGAGGTGTGTTTTTAGTCTACACTTTGAAAGCTAAAAGTTGGAGGATAAACCAATCAAATCGAGGTGAGGGGTGCTAACCAATTGGGTTGTAGAGGGTTTTACAACACTATGTGGGTTGCTTGTTTCTTAACACCTAGAGTTTTCCAACATGAACTTTCACAAAATAGAATGAATGCATTGAAAATATTTTGTAATTTAGAGAGTGTGAATGTATTGAAAAGTCCCTTCAAAATTTATAAGGACTTTTAATTTGAGTATAAATTGCATTTAAATTTCTCATGATTGAAAAAAAATTGCACAAAATAATTGTAATTTGGAAAACACAATGTGGGTTTTCAATTATTTAAATATCCTTGTTTAAATGTAAAGGGTTGTCTCATAGTGGGTTGCTTGCTTCTTAACATGTAGGGTTTTGCAACATGGAATTTTACAAAACAGTATGGATTTCTTGAAAACATTTTGTTGTTTAGACAACACGAATGTAGTTTGCTTCTTAACACCTAGGGTTTTGCAAAATATAATTTTACAAAATAATATGAATGTCTTGAAAACCTTTTGATGTTTATATAACACAAACGTAGTTTGCTTCTTAACACCCAGGGTTTTGTAACATGGAATGAATGTATTGAAAAGATTTTGTAATTTAGACAATGAGAATGTATTGAAAGGCCCCCTCAAGATTTATAAGGAATTTTAATTTGAATAAAAATTGGATTTAAATTTCGCATGATTAAAAAAAAAGTGCACAAATTAATTGTAATTTGGAAAACACAATGTGGGTTTTCAGTTATTTGAATCTCCTTGTTTAAATGTAAAGGGTTGTCTCATGGTGGGTTGCTTGCTTCTTAACACCTAGGGTTTTGCAACATGGAATTTTACAAAACAGTATGAATGTCTTGAAAACCTTTTGTTGTTTAGACAACATGAATGTAGTTTGCTTCTTAACACCTAGGGTTTTCTAACATGGAATTTTAGAAAACAACCTTTTGTTGTTTAGACAACATGAATGTAGTTTGCTTCTTAACACCTAGGGTTTTGCAAAATGGAATTTTACAAAAAAGTATGAATGTCTTGAAAACCTTTTGTAGTTTAGACAACATGAATGTAGTTTTCTTCTTAACACCTAGGGTTTTGCAACATGGAATTTTACAAAATAGTATGAATGTCTTGAATTTTTTTTGATATTTAGATAGCCTGAATGCAGTTTGCTTCTTAACACGTAGGGTTTTGCAACATGGAATTTTGCAAAATAGTATGAATGTCTTGAAAACCTTTTGATGTTTAGACAACATGAATGTAGTTTTCTTCTTAACACTTGTTGAGATATGGTGTTGTACACCATTACAAAAAATGATTTATTATAATGTTGTAATTAAATAATTATTTAGTTGTGATGCACCTTGGTGGTGTGGTTAATCACACTAGGTAATTATTTGGGGACCACTTGATGTTGTATTGTAACATTGTATTATTATTTAATGTGTTGGAGACATATGGTAATAATTTAATATTTGCAAAAATATTAAATAAAGTGAAAAATTAGTACCCAATATTAAATAAGAGATTAGTGGTTTTTTATTCACATGGTTTGTGGTACATGGTTTTATCTTACCACTACTTATACTTGTGTGAGCTTGAGTCTATAAAAGCAAACACATGTGTAGTGGTTTAGGTTGGTTGTGAGAGTGGGTTGCCATTATTGAGTCTTTCTGAGGAGTGCATATGTGAAGCATGGCATGGGATGTGTGGATTCATGCTTAGATACATGAGGATGCATTAAGAGGCTTGATGCTTCAAAGGTATTCATTGTAACTCTTGTATTGCTTTATTGATGAAGAATATGATGGAGTATGAATGCTTTTGGAGGGTGGCTTTTTCCCTCTTGAGGGTTTTCCCAGGGTATATCTTGTGTTGTGGCTTGTCTATTTGATCTATGCATTATGGTTACTTTTATGCATGTTTATCTCTCATGGGTTATGTATGAAATGGATTAATATCACGGGTTTAAATGCAATATTTCCTAACAATTGGTATTATAGCTTTTATGGTTGAAGAATTTTTTTATAACCCTAGTTTGAGAGTTTTTTGCAAGGTTGAAGCCATGGACATACATGTAGGGTTTGAGGCATTACAAGATATGGAACACATGTTGTAAGTGTTTGTATGTATATTTGGGCTTTTGGGTTGTCAAGATTTGTTGGGTTTATTGTAGATCTGAAGTTTTCCAAATTTGGGTGAAAGAGGGTTTCTTGGTTTGAGTTTTTATTTGAGGGTTTTGTAGGGGAAATTTTATAGATGACCTCTTGAGACAAAATGGACCTCATGGCTGGATTAAGGTTGGCCAAGAGATGAATATTGACATAAAATTCAACCTATTTTTATAAATTTGAAAAAAAGACAAAAAAGTTTAGTTGTATGGCCTTTTTGGCCACCCAATTTCGCCTGTCGCAAAAATTATTAAAAAATATGTGGAGAAGTTTTTCATTGAAAATTTATTAAAAAAAATAAAAGCCTGTGAAGACTTTTGAAAAGCCTAAATAATTAAAAAATATATATATTTTGGGGGGGTCGTACCCCCCTGTCATGCTCCGTACTTAGCTTCGGTATTGCCAATCGACAGTATGCTATTGGCAAGGCCGGACAACATACGCCACCAACACTACCAGTCGGCGTCCTGCTAACTTGGCACGGCCTAATGGTGGGTCTCCTAGGAAACCACAGGATTAGCCCCTAGAGGCTTAAAACCTTTAATTTCCTATTCAAAATTTTTATTAATGAAATTTTTTAAACAGTTTAAAATTTGTCATTTGAAATGAATGTCACCCAGACATCAAAAGACTTTAAGCTCTATTGTATAGGCGGTCAGGTCTATATAAAGGTAGGGGTAAATTTTTTAAAATGGAAAATTAAATGATTTTTAATGCCCCTTTAGAATTTGCTATCGCCTAGTGGTGGCCCCACTGGCTAGCCACCCTAGGGCCACTAGAGCACCACCCATAGGCCTAATTGGTCTTTTTATAACCATTTTTTTCAAACTTTCATAACTTTTTCCTACGATGTTCATTTTTCAACTTCTTGTAGTCGTTAAAAAGCTCTTTCCATGCTATTCATTGTGGAGTTGGTTTGGTTCCTTGATTTTTTCATTTTCAAATGTTTTTGGGGCCTACAAGTCAGATGTTCTTGGTTTCACTATTTTGAGCATAACTTTTGCATACGAAGTCAAATTTTTGATTTCCAAGACGCGTTGGAGAGAATTTAAAATGTATTACATAGTGGTTCAATTTTTTTTTAGTTTGAGGAGTAGGATGAGTTTGGTACTTGTTTGATCGCTTGTAGGTGTCTGAGATTCAGGATGTGATTGTGTGAGAATTCAGACAAGTCAAGAGGCAAAACCTTGAAGGAGTACATGTTTTTATATGATATTTATGATGTTATAGATAATTATCAGATTGTTGCTTCTAGGTACAAGTTTACAAGCTTTTTTCAGAGTTGGGACTTTAATGGTGATAGGTACATAGTTTTTCTTCATTTTTGAGGACATGGTTGGACATGGTTTGAGACTTGGAGTTTCGTATGGGTGGTAGTTTAGTGTGGGTACAATGATGGCTATGGTTATGATGTCATTGGTATGCAAGTACATTTATGCATTGGCACGACATGATCATGTATGTGGTTTTTTGGTGGTGATATGGTTTGGTATTAGGAGATTGGTATTATCTTCTTGATGATTATTTGGTTCCTTGACTATGATTACTCATTTGTGGACATGGTTGGAAAATCATATCTGTTGTTGATTTTGTGTTTGAGTCTTGATGTCTACATGATTATCTTCTTTGATATCTCAATTTGTAGGTTACTAATGTGATGATGAGTTTGCATGTTTTAGTAGTTAGATCTACGAGTTATGTGATTGGTGGGTGTGCACAACTTATTGATTATAGTGGAATGAATAAGATGTGGACTATCTATATCCACCAGGTTTGATTCTTTGTTGTTGCATATCTCATTAGTTGTCTTGTTTTGTGGTCATTTTTGCATTGGTATGTTGCTTTGAGATTGAGAGGATGGATGGTTAGAGCACTTGATTAGTTAGTTCATGGGACTTGTAACATGTGATTTGATCACGATGTCATGATAGCTTGGTACATTCATTGGTTATACACTTTTAGTGGGAAATTTTTATAGTGATGACTTGGTGGTGTTGGATTGGTTTGGTTTGTGATATTTTTATGGTAGTTGTATGTATCTTCTTGGCTTGGAGATCTTGGTTTATTGGTATGTTACTAAAATTATAGTTGAGTGTATGTAGACCTGGATGATCTTCATGGAGGAGATGGTAGTCATGATGTCATGTGTAGCTCGGTACCATTGTTTAGTGGGATTTATTGGTAGTGATGTGGATGTATCATTGGTTATGGTTATCTTCATGTGATCGGAGATATGATTTCTTGGTTTAGAGTGTTTGCTATCATGCCATGGCTTACTATTGATATGCATTTAGAGTTTGACATGGTACTTGTTCTCCTAAGACTAGGATGTTTACTTTGGTGCATGCGATCTCCTAGGAGGAGATGGTTAGATCATGTTGTCATGACAGGTTCCTAATTCCGTGGTTGGAGCTTTGACATTGATCTTGGTAGTTCTCTTTGTATTGAGTACATTGATCATTTGCTTGATTACTTCATGATGGTGCTATGTTGCATTTAGAGTTTTTCATGGATTGATTGGTTACAAGTGCTCATGGATACTTAGAAATGTAGGTGATGGTTGGAGTTCTCTTGTGATTAGAGAAATTTTCTTGAGACAGTTACTCTTTGGAGGTTTCCTTAGGAAGATTGAGAAACATTCACCTAGATATGGACGTGAGTTCATGATGGACCAATAGAGGGGATTGTTCTTAGAGTGAGTCATGATGGCTTGGTTATCCTAGAGGAGCATTCTCATTCCCACTCTTGGTCTACTTGGTAATTTATCATTTGAGAGGTATTTTCCCATTATATCTTTCAGATGTGTTATGTTTTGTGCTTTGATTTCTCATGGGATTGGATAATTCATGGTGATGGATTATGGAGACTCATTTGAGGATTGGTTATCATGAGTTTATAATGTTTTATTTTTCATAGATATGGATCTTTAGCTATGGACAATTAGTTCTGGAGGGTTCATTTTGAGGGATGTTATGGCATGGTTATCTCCTTGTGCATTTGAGTTTATGATATCATTCTTTAATGAGGATTGTTTTGATTATATGGGAAAAATAGGTTTTAAAGGGACCTGAAACCATTTACAACAAAAGATACAAAATGCTAATAAACATGATTTTCATAAAGTCACCAACAACATCCCAATAGCCAAAAAATAGAACAAAATGGCTGTTAATCTAAAGATAAGACACTAAACAAACAACAACACCCAACAACCTCAAAACAACAAAACAACATAAAAGAAACCTACACCCATTAGGAAATAAAAAGCAACAAAGAAGAAGACCAAGCACTAATCCAAACTATTTAGGGTGTTGGCCACCTCAATCTGTTGGCTTCTATGCCTTTCAATCATATCTAGCAGCTCCTTCTTCTCAGCATCAAAGGATCTCTTCCAATCGACCGACCCTCTAATAGCAGGTCCTTTCTCATCATCTTTAGCACCTTTTTTACCTTTTCCCTTAACCAAGTTCTCTTTCTCCATAAGCTTAGAGAAATACACCTAATCCTCCCTGAGCTCACTATCTTTCTGAAAAGGACTTCTAAGGAGTCTGCATTGCTCTTCATAGAGATATGACACGCCTGGAAAATATTTTTATATCCACATTTGTACCTAGAATCTTGGCTTCCAGAGTAGCCAACCTATCTTCACACAGAGATTTGAAATCATGATAGGAACCTTTAAGGTCCACCATTCTATCAATAAGAATGTCTGAAACTGAATCCTTTAGAACATTCTTCAAATTCTCCTATCTTTAATGAGGATTGTTAGCATATGGTTTATGGGCTGATTTCTAGTATTGGGGATGGTTGCTTTGAGTTTGAACTTCTTGATTAGAGAGGATTACACCCATGTTGGAATTATGACATTAATTCATATGTTGTACTTGGTCTATGAGATTGAGTGTAATGGATGTTGTTGAGGATTTTCATTTGGGGTTGTTAGGAGATCATACATGACACAAAGTAGCACTTTTAAGGTGTTGGTTGGAGGACATTATGGTTTATAGGTTTCTCTCTTCATGGTTTCTTCTTGGATGTTCATGTTTTGGGAAGATGGTGGCAACATGTGAGAAATTATGTAGCTACTTGGGTTGCATGTGTGGATTATTATTATTATTCTTGGCACTTCATGCTTTGATTTACTTATCACACCTTGATATAGTGTTGATTGGTAGACTTGATATGCTTTGGAATTACCTATGCAGTGGGAGTTCCTAGATATGTATGTTCTTCATTGACTGGTTTGATATAGGGAGCTTGATTGTGGATTATGGGTTGCATATGTTCTTGGCATGAGTTGAATGATGTATTGATACCTTAGAGGTATGGATGGTTGGATGTATTAGCATGTGTTGTAGATGTTATTTCCAATTATATGGGTTTTGATAGTTGACAAAAACTTGGTTAGAGCCTTTGTTATCACTTGGATTTGATACTTATGTTCTTGAATTGGTGCATCTTCACCATGGCATGTTCCTTTTCTTCCATAGGTGGTACGTTGGAGGATGAGATGAGTTCTTGCTTGAGATGGTGGTTACTTTGTTCTTATTGTAGGTATCTTGATGGAGCACGAGAGCATGTTGGAGGTTCATGTGGTTTCATGCATGGCTTTGATGATGTATTTCATGTATTGATCCCTTATTCAATGTATACAACAAGTGGGAGAATGTTGAGATATGGAGTTGTACACCATTGCATAAAATGATTTATTATATGTTGTAATTAAATAATTTATTAGTTGTGATGCACCTTGGTGGTGTGGTTAATCACACTAGGTAATTATTTGGGGACCACTTGATGTTGTATTGTAACATTGTATTATTATTTAATGTGTGGGAGACATGTGATAATAATTTAATATTAGGGAAATATTAAATAAAGTGAAAATTTAGTACCCAGTATTAAATAAGGGATTAGTGGTTTTGTATTCACATGGTTTTGTGGTACATGGTTTTATCTTACCACTAGTTATATTTTTGTGAGCTTGAGTCTATAAAAGCAAACACATGTTTAGTGGTTTAGGTTGGCACATGAGAGTGGGCTATCATTATTGAGTCTTTCTGAGGAGTGCATATGTGAAGCATGGTATGTGATGTGTGGATTCATGCTTGGACACATGAGGATGCATTGAGAGGCTTGATGCTTCAAAAGTATTCATTGTAACCCTTGTATTACTTTATTGCCTAATAATATGATGGAGTATGGATGCTTTTGGAGGTTGAGTTTTTCCCTCTTGAGGGTTTTCCTAGGGTATATCTTGTGTTATCTTGTGGATTTTCTATTTGATCTATGCATTATAGTTACTTGTATGCATGTTTATCTCTCATGGGTTATGTAGGAAATGGATTAAGATCATGGGTTAAATGCAATATTTCCTAACAACACCTAGGGTTTTGTAACATGTAATTTTACAAAATAGTATTATTTCTTGAAAACCTTTTGCTGTTTGGACAACATGAATGTATTTTTCTTCTTAACACCTAATATTTTGCAACATGGAATTTTATAAAATAATATGAATGTCTTGAAAATTTTTTGTTGTTTAGACAACATGAATGTAGTTTTCTTCTTAACACCTATGGTTTTGCAACATGGAATTTTAAAAAATAGTATGAATGTCTTGAAAATCACACCTTCCATTGTTGCATTTATTTTTTCAACTTCATGTCTTTTAGATTGCAGCTTTCTATCAACAACATTAATTAAAATCCTTTTATTTCGATGATAAAATTTTCTTTTAATATTTTAATTCCTTTTCTAAGTGGTTAATTGTAGTGTTTTTGTTGTTTTACTTTAGTTTAAGTAGTTTCAACTATTTATTTTGCATCTGCAAGCTGAGCAACCACACATTTTTCCTCATCCTAACTATTGTTACCTATTATCACCCCCTAGTATTCCTTTTTATGAGCTTCTACCTTCTTTTTCATATCTTTTAATTTAAGCTTTGGAGTAGTGGCTTTGTCATCAACCCTTAGGACAACACCATCCATTTCTTGGATAGAATTTTGATTGTTTTCAATAATTTTATGTAGCTTTGCAGCAACTCTTTGCTCAACTTTGAAAGTTTTTTTTTATTAGACAATGTAGATATTTTTTTTTTGATAAGTTATTTAAAAAAATTGTCTACCTTTTCACATACGACTTTCATGTCTCCAGCCAATTAATTCTCTTTTCCTACACTAAGATCTAATTTTTACTTTTCATTATTATCTATTTCGAATTCTATTAGTTCTATGGAATTCTTAAGTTGAAGAATCTTTGAATTCATTTGTTCAACTCCACATATAGCATCATCTCTCACTTTCTTTTCTTGCACAAATTCATATGCAATACAAAAGTTGTTGACTTTATCCACTTTTGCATTGGCATTTTCCCATTGCACATACTACACAATGCTCCTTCATCAAGTTTTCAAGTGTAGGAACAATCTTTTCAATCGATACATTATCTATCTTATTCACTTTGATCTACTTATTTTCATGTGTTTTTAGAGAATATTCCTTTCTCATTACATACTTTATAAGACCTATTGCTCGAGTTCTATATTGCCATATTCCTATTGTGGATATTGCCATATTACCTGGAGGATGTGTAATGGCGGTTGGAGGGACATAAGGACCCAAAATGGATGGAGGGATGTAAGGACCCAAAATGGATGGATCAGATGAAGGAGGAACATGGATGGTTGTTTTGAGGTGATATGATGGAGGAAGGGGGATGACAACAAATGGTTTGGTGGAGTGATGGAAAGAGCCTATATTTCTTTTGGAAGAGGCTCATTGAGGACGTATAGAGGTTGTACCAACATCTTTAGATTGTGAATCTTGAGCTTGATATGTCCAAGACCTTGTGTACAGATTTGTTCTTTGACCTGGATGGGCTCTAAAATACCTCGCTCATGAAGGCCCAAACCTTTTCCTTGATAGTTCATGTTCTTAAGCATTCGATCCATGACACGATTTTTGTTATTTTGGAAGAATGATGTGATTCCATTATTAGGCGGAGGATGATGGGTGGCATATATGATTTGTTTTTCTTCTGCAAGGAGACCACCATGGAAGAATGTGAGAGTACCAAGGGGATATAAAAGTGGTGAGGGGATAGTGGGTTTAGGTGACAATGGAGGATCATGGGATGGAGATGATGGGATAGCAGCATCTGGATGGGTAGTATCAGGAGAGGGATTAGGTGATATGATAGGATCTGGATTTGTAGTAGTAGGCGATAAGGGATCATGTGATGGAGTGATTAGATCTTAAGTATCAAGGGGATCATTGGATGGAATGGATGGGGGATTGTGATCTTGAGATGGACTAGATGGGATGATAGGATCTTGATGTGGAGAAGGGGATATGTTGGTATGTTTTGGATTAGGCTCTTGGCATGACTCATCTTGTGTGGGTGGCATGATGATGGAGTGTTGGAGGGACTCCTCAAGTGGGGGAGATGGAAGGGTGGGGGATTCATGAGGTTCATGTGAATGGATTTCAGTGATACTAGGAGTGGGAGAAGTGGATTAGATTTGGGTATCTTCGCTAGCTTGGGTGGATCTAGGAGTAGAAGGAGGGGATTGGATTTGGTTATCTTTGATGGGTTCAATGACTCTCAACATAGGAGATGGGGGTTTAATGGATTTGGTGGATTGGATGGTTTCAACAGTTTGGGTGGTGCTAGGGGTGGCAATAGCAATGATAGGTGTGGGATGGAGAAGGGTCTCATCACTAATGACCGTAGATGATAGATTGGGATGGCATGGTTACATGGCTTCAAGATGTGGAGTTGGGGAAGTATTCTTTATCATGAGTCCTTGGAGAACTTCTGGAGTGAGAATCATGCATACTCTAGGCTTAGTTGGGGTGGTGGAAATAGACGAAGAATTAGGGATTGGTGGAGGATTAGGACTATGGATTGGTGGACTAGGGTTAGATTGAGGAAGAAGATTGGAGGAAGGACTAAGGGTAGATGGAGGATTAGGATTAGAGAGGGGATTAATATTTGGAGGGTTAAGATAGGGATATTGGTATGGTCAAGTAAGATTGGAAGACGTGGGTGATGGATTAGGACAAGAGGATATGGGTGGTGTATGAGGACAAGATGATGTGGGTGGTAGATTTTAATAAAGGTATTGGGATAATGTATTAGGATGGGAAGGTTGAGGGGGTGGATTAAGATAGGAGGACATGGATGGTGGATTAGGATAGGAAGATGGGTAAGGAGTATTAGGATAGGGGTACACAGATGGTGGATTGTAATAGGAATATTGGGATAGTAGACTAGGCTAGGAAGATTGAGATAGTGGATTAGGATAAGAATATTGGGATGATGGATTGGGATAGGAGGATGTGGGTGTTGGATAAGAAAATTATGTAGAGGAAGGATATAATGGACATGCGGGCGAGGAAGATAACAAATATCCCTTGTTAGAGGTAGCATAAGGGGCGTTGTTAGATATGGATGAAGATGTAATGGGATAACTCAGAGGGGTGATTGGATTTTGGAAGAAAATTGGTGAAACCTTACTAGAAATGATAGCATCAAGGGGATATATTTCATATACTTCTTGATCATCAAGACTCTCATTATCATCATCAATGTAATTAGGATTCCCCTTGACTACTATTGATGGAGGATAATGATTCATGATATCGGATGGGATGGATGTAGATTGAAAGGATGGAAATGGATGATCAGAAGGAAGAAAAAGATGATGAAAAGGTAAATTGGATTGTTTGGAAGAAGATGGAAGAATGTACCCTAAGATTTGTTTCAATATCAGGAGATCTTGGATGCAGATGGATCAAAGCTTAGATTGGGATTAGATTAAAGCTCATATTAGGATTGGATTGAAGCTTAGATAAGTATGATTGGAGGATGTGATGAAATTGATTCTACACCAATTTTAGGGGTTTTAACTAGAGGACATAAGGTGCTGACAATTAGATTTTTCCAGATTTGGTAGTTTTCAAAAATTGTCAAATTGTGCCATTTTAGGAAACTTCACAGGCATACCTTTGAGAGTGCAATTTTTCCCAAAATATTCCTAAAACTAAGGTAGGATGAATTTCCAACTAACATACTAAATTTGAGACACGCATTCTAAGTTATTACCAAAAATGATTTTTCAAAAATTGGAAAAAAACACTAAATCACGATTTTGATGGTCAAAATGAAAGTTTGAGACCCCAAAAATGTGCTGAAATGGGGGCCAACCAACAAAGGGTTGAATGGGATTCTACATGCCATCTCATAATGCAACCACCCACAAAATTTTAGCCCACATAGATACTCGAGTCAAAAGTTATGGCCTCGAGAAGTTTCTGCGTCAAAATCAAAATCCTTGAAATGAAGTCTAGGTGATTGGGATGGATGATTTGATGATGGATATGGACTCTAATGATGTTATAAGAAGCCCCTATGTAATTGGGTCGATGAAATGATGAATTTTGGAAAATTCAAATGGACTAAAGGATGAATTACGAGTGAACAAAAGGGGATGAAAGTGTTTAGATCACAACAAACAACAAGGTTTTAGGTCCCCAACTGTTTAGCTCTCTGGATTGGGCAGGATTGCCTATTCAAGGGGCAAGGTTTCCTATCTAAGGGGCGTGGTCACCTATTCCTAGGGCCTGGTTGCCTTTTCCCTGGGCGTGGTCACCTGTTTAAGGGGCCTAGTCGCATGTTCCCAGGGCCTGGTTGCCTATTCCTAGGTCCTGGTTGCCTAACTAGTTTTTGGAATTTTTTAAATCAGAAATGAGGTCAAACAAGCTATTGGAACGAGAAAAAAAGCTTGAAAAGTGCTGAAATGGACTCACTAGATGATGGAACAGGTTCCTTGAACGGTGAAACGAGATCCCTAAACAATGAAATAGATTCCCTGAATGAAAAAATGGGTTCCTCGAACAATGAAATGAGTTCCCTAGATGACAACACAAACTCTCTAAATAGACAAACAAGTTCACAGAAAGGGAGAATGAACTCTTGAAATGGGGAAATGGATTAATAGAACGATATAATGGATGCTCAGAATGGGAAAACAAACTGACAAAATGATAGAACAAGAGACAGAACTAACTGTTCAGAGTGCAAAATAACTATTTGGGTGTGGTCGCCCCTCTTCAGGGCATGGTCACCCCTCTTAGGGTGTGGTGACCCCTGGATAGGGCTTGGTCACCCCTGGATTGGGCCTGGTCGGCCTTGGACTAAGCTTGGTCGCCCCTCTGAGTGAAAGATGAACAATTTTGACTCAAACAGATTGGAAAATGACTGAGGCAAAGGGAGGGGTCGCCCCTCTTGAGGTCGGGGTCACCCCTGTTTAGGGAATGGTCGCCCCTGTTGACATAACTAAACTTGACTTAGGTAAAACAACTATGGAAAATGACAGAAAAAACTACAAACATCAAGCAAAAGGTAAGACTGACTTGACTAGTAAGATATGCACTAATTTTTCACAGAAAAGACAGTTCAAGTAGCACAATCCTATGATTAGTATGAGGGGTATGACCAACACAATCCTCTAACTAGGCTAAACAAGGCGATGTAGGGAGTCCTCAATATACACTCAGTATGTGAGAAAAAATTGTGAACACCAGCCTGTCACAAGTGCGAGTCAGGAACTCTAGCGAGATATTGAAGGCTCAGACCAACTCTTCATGTCTATCTAGGTATCACCCTAGCTTTGACGCTATGCCAGACACAACATGATTGGATTGGGGTACAACTTTGGCCTCCCCCCTTTATATACCCTGCTGGTATGCATGGTTGGAATCATCCCTTGGGGTGATGAAATCCCCAAGCAGGTCCCACTAAGAAGAGAATGCTAACCATTTTTGGCTACTCCCCAGGCTCACACAAAGTGCAAGGGGAAAGCTTGAACAATATAACACCCCCTTGGTAACACAAAGGACTTAAGTAAGCTATGATTTCTATTCACCCAAGATCATCAAATGACACAAGGGGACTGGATATGTCAATAGCTTATTTACAAACAAAGCACACAATGTATTGACTCCCCTACATAGACTATGTGCCTAATTAGTGCGAAAATGAAAGAAAACAACTAACTAAATGCCTTGGTCATTTCATCTACAACAAACATGTTAGTAGTTTTAACCTCCATTCTTCATCAAGCATAAAATACCTGCACAAACATTAGTAAAAACCTTCACAATCACCAAAAACACGAGTGAGGGGGTTAGTAATAACCAAAACAACAAAAAACAATTTGTAAAAATGACTCAAAATGCTATTTTTTTCTTGCAAAAGGCTTTGTATGGGCCTAGTCACCCTTGTTCGAGGCCTAGTCAGCCTTGTTTTGGGCCTGGTTGCCCCTCTACAGGTCTTGGTTGCCCCTGTTGCCAAAACAAAGAGTGAAATTGATTGTTTTGTCTCAGACAAGTGTCTGTGTCAGGTCTCGGTTGCCCCTCTGCAGGTCTTGGATGCCTATGTCAGGGCTTGGTCACCCCTCTATAGGTCCTAGTTCCCTATGTCAGGGCCTGGTCGCCCCTCTGTGTCACCTGAACCTACAAAATATGAAAAAAATAGCAAATGTGGGAGTAAAAGGACTTGTTTGTGGGTCCCACCGAGCATGCCAGAAATGTGTGCAAGTGTTATCACCTCTAAATATGCAAAACTAACTAAGAAATGAAAAGTAAAGAACACTAGACCACCTCAAGATTGGGCTACGTTGAACACAAACAAAAGAAAAGATAAAGCAAGTAAATATACCTTTTATCTATGTTGATCCCTTGGTTGGCCCTTGATTGAAACTTGAGTGTGTGCTCCTTTGATGGAAATGTGATGAAAAGTGGATGCAAGGTGGTCAAGATGCAAGATGAGTGCAATAAAATCTTAAGGATTCTACAATGGAGGATGAGAGCTAAATATGGAAATGCAAAAGATAAGAAAGTGTTAGAGCTTGATGAATGCTTGAATGGCTTGAGAACGTAATGGTGATAAAATTCCTAATGTCCTTGAATGAATGAAAAGGGGAGTTATTTATAGAAGAAATTGAATTCTCTAGAGAATTCAACGGTAAGGATTGAGCCACCATGTCCAAGATGGAGGGCTATGGTGAGTTGAGGACTCACAAGCCCTCACATCTTTCCATGTGGAGGATGAAGTGTCTAAAGGACATGGTGAGATGGAAAGGGTAAAAATGATGCAGAAGAAGGATAAGTACTTTGAAAGTTCCTTGGGAGGGGAGAAAATTTCCTCAAAAAAGGAACTTCTTGTTCCCATATGAGAGGAAAGTGACATATGAGGAATTTTAGTATTCCTCAAAAATCTCCATGGGGAAGAGAAAAGTGGTTGGGGAAATAAATTTGAATTTTAAATTCACATGATTGGAAGGGATAAGGTGGTTGGGAGAATAAATATGAATTTTAAATTCACATGAGGAGCAACTTGTAGATAAAACAAGGTTCTTATGAAGGAGGCTGAAAAGTACCTTGTGTATAAGATAAGGTCCTTATAATAGAAGGTTCTTGGCTTCATGTGACTGATGTGACATTTCAATGATCACATGGGGAAGAGTAGAATCCTTGGAGGAATAAAAAGTGAATTTTAAATTCACATGGAGATAATAAAATGAATTTAATATTCCTTGGGAGATACGAGAGTTGACTAAGATGTTGATTGGACTAACTGATCAATGATTAGAAGACAGTTAGTGGATAATTAAGATTAGAAGCCGAATTGTAAAAGTTAAGAGGATGTGACACATCCTAATCATGGATTAGACATGTGCACATCTCTAATGATGGGATTAAGAGGTGGATTAAGAAATAGTGATGGAGGATGTGACATGTGAGGAATTAAATAAATGTCTTATTTATTTAATTCTTTGAGGAATAGGGGGATAAAGGGTAAGGTATTTAATTATTTAACTAGATACCTTAGGGATTTTAGAGGAATTTAGGGGTATTAATTAAATAATAGCAATATTATTTAATTAATGCAAGTAAAAGGGTATTTAGACGAAAGGGGGTAAATTTGGACCAATGTAAGTGTCCAAATTTAGGGGTCTACATCAAGTTTGTTAATGCCCTGTATTTTCCAACCTCTAATTATATAGACAATATGATTGTAATTGTTGGGAAAATGTGTCTCAACCTTGTAATTATATAAGGTTTAGTATTGATAGGATGTATATATATATTTTCTAGTTACATCGATAGGTGTATAAATTGGTAGCACAAAGCGAAATGTGAGCATGTTAACTTTTTCAAAAAACTCCTAAAATGACTGACATACATTAAATAATGATATATTGTAAATCTGGACCATTTGTTATTAGGCTTTAGATCTAATGGAAAATATATTTTTGGCTTGTCTTTCCCTAGAATGTAACCCTATTTTATGAGGGAATTGTATTACAACTGCGGTAGCATGATGTTTTCTGAGAGTTTAATAGCTCGATCGTGTTGTCTCTTGATCTTTGGAGGTGATACTCCTATGAGAAGCTTGCTCTACAAGTATATTGTAGTCTTTGTGACTTATGAATAATATATTAGGTGACTTTTAGAGTGTGGGGTTTTTCTCTTGAAAGGGTTTTCCCATGTAAATCATTATGTCATGGTATGCATGATAACTATGTTTGTTCTTTTTAAGTTTCTATAACTATTAAAGATCTGTAAATTTTTGCATTATTCTCCTCTCAATATTAGTGTAGGAATTTTTTCCACTACATTAGCTTCCTTACAAGTGATATCAAAGCTTGATCACCTTTGGTTTTAGTTGTGGGTTGTTGGGTTTTTTGAACTAATCCAAATTTGAGTGGGAGCTTGTGCAGAAGAAACTTTGTGATCTAGTTGCAGGAATTTTTAGATGGCAAGTTCATCAGGGAGAATAGAGGTGGAGATTTTTTTTAGAAATAATTTTGAGATGTGGAAGCTAAAAATGGAGGATATGTTGATAGAATGAGATCTATGGGATGTGGTTGATGAGAATGTGTCAAGGCTAGATCCTACTCAATCTGCTTAATATGATGTTATGGACAATAAAGCCAATGGTTTAATAAAATTAGGTTTTGTAGACTCTATTTTAATCAATGTACATAAAGAGACTTCTACACAAAAGCTATGGAAGAAGATTGGTGAGATTTATCAAGCCAAATATTTAGTGAACAATATTTTCTTGAGGAAGAAATTATATTCCTTAAGAATGGAAGAGGGTGGCTGAATTAAAGACCAACTAGAAGCATTCAATATGCTAGTGGCTCAATTGGAATCAATTGGTGTTAAAATGGATGAGGAAGAGAAATGTCAGATCCTGCTTTATTCTTTGCCTGATTTGTGGGATTCTCTTGTGATTGCTATTGGGAGTACATCTATTATTTTGAAGACTGAAGATGTGGTGGGTTCTTTGCTTTTTGAAGAGATGGGGAGGAAGGTATCCATTACTGCCAAGGAGGGCCTAAATGCTCATGGAATACCTAAGGAAAAAGGCAAGAAGAATGTGAAGCGTGACAAACCCAAGTCTAAGGGGAGATCTAAATCTCTTGGAAAGTCCAAACTTATTTGTTGGAACTACGGTAATCTTGAACATGTTTGTAAGGAATACAAAGAAGAAAAGAAGTATAAAAAGAAGAGATTTGATTTTGATTCTAAGTCTGATAAGGAAGATGGTGATGCATTCATTGCATCTTTGTTAACTCATGCAGGTAATGATGCATGGCTAATTGAATGGAGGTAAGGTGTACTTGGGTGATGATTCTCATTTAGAAATTTTTGGCCACAGTGAAGTTAAAATCAAGTTTCCTGATGGTAGAATAAAAATGATTAATGATGTGTTGCATATCCCTAGTTTAGCACAAAATTTGTTATCTGTGAGCAAACTAATAGATGCAGATGTGCAAGTAGTATTTTCTGATGTAGGATACAAGATGGTCAGAGGTGCTAAGGTGATTTCTAGAGGTGTCAAATATGGCACATTGTATAAGTTGGATGCATGCACTATTGAGTGCAATAGTACTTTTGTGAAAGGTAAGTATGTGGAAGAAGTGAGGGTTTCACTTTTAGTAGATGGTCATGGCTTTTGGGTACTTGACAATTCTCTTTCTTTTGAGTCAAATTTACCTCTAGAGAAGATTATGTTATGGCACCAGAGACTTAGCCACATTGGAGAAAAGGGTCTAAGAACCTTGAAAAATAAAAACCTTGTTGAAGGTTTGTCTAATTGTAATCTTGAATTTTATTTTTGAGAGCATTGCATTTATGGAAAACAAAACCACATTTAGTTTTACTCAAGTTCTCATAAATCTTGTGGTGTATTAGATCTTATTCATTTTGATGTGTTTGGTCCTATATATTTTCTTTCAACTGGTAAATCCACATATTATGTTTCATTTATTGATGATTATAGTAGAAGGAAATGGGTATATTTTCTAAAGAGTAAATCTGAATTTTTCAGTCAATTTAAAGAATTTAAGGCAATGGTTGATTTGTAGACTAGAAAGAAAATAAAATGTTTGAGGACTGATAATGGCAATGAATTTTTCTTTAATGATTTTGATAGATTCTCTAAAGATTGTGGTATCCATAGATAGAAGACAACTCTGTATTCTCCACAACATAATGGAGTTGCAGAAAGAATGAAAAAGACATTGATGGAGAGGGCTAGGAGTATGTTGAGTGGTGTTGGTCTAGAACAAAGGGTTTTGGATAAATTTGTTGCCACTACCTATTACCTGATTAATAGGTCTTCTACATTAGCTCTTGTTGATAAGACTCCTATAGATGCATGGTCGAGTCACAAGCCTTCATTAAGACATCTTAGATTTTCTAGTTTTGAGGCATATGCACATGTGCCAAAAGAGAAGCATAAGAAGTTAGAGAACAAGGTTGTGCAATGTATCTTCATCGGATATAGTTATGGTGTGAAAGGATACAAGCTTTTGGATCCTATTGTACAAAAGGTAATACATAGTAGAAGTGTTATTTTTAGAGAAACTATGCCTTTTTCTAATGTATCGTAGCCAAAATAAAGTAAATAGAAATATGTGAGTCAATTTCCTTCTACACCTGAGAAAGTTGAATTAAGGCCCAAGGATAGACAAGAACTTGAGGAGAGATAATATAGCTCTAGATCTTCAGAAGAGGAGGAAGAACCCCAACTCAACTTGTTCGTAGGTCTACAAGGAATAGACAACCACAGGTGAAAGGTATTCACCTAATGATTGGAGATGTATTTTTTCTTTGAATACTAACATGGATGTACCTAGATCCATAGAAGCAGCACTAGGTATGAATGATGTAGAATCTTGGAATATTGCTATGGATGAAGAAATGACATCTTTGAAAAATAATGATACATGCCAGGATCTTGTACCATTGCTTGAAGGAAGAAAACTTGTTGGTTACAAATGGGTGTTTAAGAAAAAGATTGGTTTAGATGGAGGTATTGAGAAGTACAAAGCAAGGTTGGCTGTGAAGGGTTATTCTCAAGTTGAGGGTGTTGATTATGGTGAGATATTTTATCCTATTGCAAAGATTTCATCCATTAGATTTTTGCTTTCTATTGTTGTTGCTTATGATTTATAGGTTGAGAAAATAGATGCAAAAATTGCTTTCCTTCATGGTGATTTGGAGGAGGATATTTATATGACACAACCATAGCACTATGTGGTGAAAGATAAAAGTAAATTGGTTTGCAAATTGAAGAAATATTTGTATGGTCTAAAACAAAGTCCTAGGATGTGGTACCAAAAATTTGATACATATGTGTTGAGTTTGAGATTTGAGCATTCTAATTCAGATCATTGTATTTATTATAAAACTGATGGTGATTGTTTCCTATTTATTGCATTATATGTTGATGATATGTTATTTATTGGTAGAGGGAAATATATGATTTTAGAACTGAAATCTCAACTTGCTACTAAATTTGAAATGAAAGATCTTGGTGCAACTACACATATTCTTGGGATGGAAATTAAAAGAGATAGAGGGAATAGAAAGCTATGGCTTGGCCAAAGTATGTCAACTCAATTTTATAGAGGTTTGATATGTAGGATTATAGACCATTGTGTGTTCCTTTTCCAGTTGGAACAAAGTTATCTATTTCAGATTGTCCAACATCTCCTTTAAAGATGGAAGACATGAGTAGAGTTCCTTACCAGAGTGTAGTTGGAAGTTTGATGTATTCTATGGTTTTTACTAGACCATACATTTCCCAAGCAATGGGAGTTCTTTCTAGATATATGTCTAATCTTGGTAGAGTTCATTGGGATGCAGTTAAAAGAGTCTTCATATATTTGTAGGGTGCCTCAGATTATCCCTTATGTTATCATAGTAATATGACTGAAGATGAAATTTCCCTTGATATTCATGGTTATGTGGATTCAAATTGGGTAGGTGATATTGATAGCAAAAAATCCACCAATGCTTACGTGTTTACTTTATTTGGTGATGTAATTAGTTGGATGAGTAGGAGATAGGTTGTGGTTGATTTTTCCACTACTAAAGTAGAGCATATGGCAACTACTCATGCTTGTAAAGAAGCCATTTGGCTTAAAATATTGTGTTCAGATATTGGAATAAAACAAGGTGCAGTGAAAATTAATTGGGACAACTAGAGTGTGAAATGTCTAGCTAAGAACCCTACATTTCATGCAAGGACCAAGCACATTGATGTACAATATCATTTTTTTAGAGATATGGTCAAATATGGAAGGGTGAAGCTAGTTAAGGTGGAGACTTGGATGAATATTTTTTATTCTTTAACTAAGCATGTGATCACAAAGAAGTTCATATGGTGTTAAGAGACTATGGGAATTTTGGCCCCTAGCAACTAAACAGATGATTTTTACACCCTCACATTGATCTTGAAAGGTGTTCGACAAGTGGGAGATTTGTTGGTAAAATGTGTCTCAACCTTGCAATTATATAAGGTTTATTGTTGATAGGATGTATATATATTTCCTAGATACGCCAATAGGTGTATACATTGGTAGCACAAAGTGAAATGTGAGCATGTTAACTTTTTTGAAAAACTCCTAAAATGACCAACATACATTAAATAATGATATATTGCAAATTTGGATAGTTCATTATTAGGTTTGAGATCTAATGGAAAATATTTTGTTGGCATGTCTTTCCCTAGAATGTAACCTTGTTTTATGAGGGCGTTGTATTACGACTCTGATAGTGTGATGTTTTCTAAGATTCTGATAGAAGTCATGTTGTATCTTGATCTTTGGTGGTGATACTGCTGTGAGAAGCTTGCTCTGCAAGTATATTGTAGTCTTTGTGATTTTTGAATAATATATTGGGTAGCTTTTGGAGTGTGGGGTTTTTCTCCTAAAAGGGTTTTCCCCACATAAATCACTATTTCATGTTATGAATGATATCTATGTTTATTCTTTTTAAGTTTTTGTAACTGTTAAAGATCTGTAAAGTTTTGCATTATTATCCTCTGAAGATTAGTGTAGGAATTTTTTCCACTACCTTAGCTTCCTTACAGTAATGAAAAACTTTTGTTGTTTACACAATACAAATGTAATGAAAGGCAACCCTTGAAAATATATAACAAGTCTTAGATAGACTATAAATTGCATTTCAACTTCCTCAAATAAATAAACTATAGTTAGGTTGGAAAACATTGTGGGTTGTGATTTATATAATTCTTCTTGTTCTAAGCTCAAGGGTGGAGATTTTGGGGAGGAGTTGTAGTTGGGGGATAAATAAAACTAACTAGATTAGTTGAGGGGTGACAGACCAATTGGGTTCTTATATATAGAGGGTTTTACAACATTGTGTTTGTTGTAGGTTTGTTAATGCCATATATTTTCCAACCTCTGATTATAAACATAATATGATTGTAATGAAAACCTTGTAGTGTTTACACAATATGAATGTAATGAAAGGAAACCCTTCAAAATATATAACAAATCTTAGATAGACTATAAATTGTGTTTCAACTTCCTCAAATCAATAAACTATAGATAGGTTGTAAAACACCATGGGTTGTCATTTATATAATTCTACTTGTTTTAAGCTTAAGGGTGGAGAGTTTGGGGAGGAGTTGTAGCTAGGGGATACATAAAAGTAACTAGATTTAATTGAGGGGTGACCAAGCAATTGGGTTCTTATATATAAAGGGTTTTACAAAACTATGTGGGTTGCAGGTTTCCTAATGCCTTGTGTTTTCCAACCTTCGATTATACACATAATATGATTGTGATGAAAACCTTTTGTTGTTTACACAATACGAATGTAATAAAAGGAACCCCTTTAAAGTATATAACAAGCCTTAGATAGACTAAATTTTTTGTTTCAACTTCCTTAAATCAATAAACTATAGGTAGGTTGGAAAAAATTATGGGTTGTGATATATATAAATTTTCCTGTTCTAAGATCAAGGGTGGAGAGTTCAGGGAGGATTTGCAACTGGGGGATACATAAAACTAACCAGATTTAGCTGAGGGGTGACCAACCAATAGGGTTCTTATATATAGAGGATTTTACAACACTATGTGGGTTGCAACACCCTATTTTTTTCAACCTCCGAATATACAGACAATATGATTGTATTGAAAACCTTTTGTTGTTTACACAATATGAATGTGATGAAAGGAACCTCTTCAAAATATATAACAAGTCTCAAGCATACTAAAAATTGTGTTTCAACTTCCTCAAACAATAAACTATTGGCAGGTTGGAAAAGACTATGGGTTGTGTTTTATACAATTTCGCTTGTTCTAAGCTCAAGGTTGGAGAGTTCAAGGTGGTGAGTTATTTTTATGTTCACATATGTTTGACTTCACTAGTTGAAATCTAGTTATAGCATCATCTTTGACTTTATTTTCTTAGAAAAATTCATATGCAATACAAAATATTTCGTGTTTATCCATTTATGTATTGCCATTTTCCCATTGCATGTACTACACACGCTCCTTCCTCAACTTCTCAAGAGTGGGAAGAATCTCTTTAGTTAAAAAATATCTATCTCATTAAGTTTGATCTCCATCTTTTCAAGTGTTTTTAGAGTAGATTCCTTTTCAATTTCATAAATTATAGAACCTACTACCTCCATATTTACATTGTCTCTTCACCTTTGGAGATACTACACATGCTGCTTCATCAATTTATCAGGAGGAGGAAGAATCTCTTAAGTCAACACAGTATCTATCTCATTCACTATGCTGCTTCATATGTTTTACAAATAAATGCACAAAAAAAAGTGTTTTAGCCTATGTTCATTCACACCTTTACCGATTCATTTTATTAGCAGAGGCAAAGAGTTACTTGTTTTTCTTCTTTTCACATTGTTGGCAGCCAAGTAATTACATATTATTATTCACGTTACACTTATAAGATACATACAAATTTGTAGGTTGGAATTATCGTGTTATTCAACCTGCACTTTTTTAGTTCATGAATTGTCATATACGTTTTTGTTGGTCATGTTAAGTCACCCCAAATGGAAGGCTCAATATCACAACATTCCTACTCAGGTAAAAGAGGTTTTTACACCCCATATACTATGAGGTCTTATTTTTTTTTCATGTGAGGTTGCAATTTTAGCTGTAGTCTTTATGTCCACTTGGAGGTTTAGCTAGACACTATGTTTTCCAACCTGCATTGGCCGAAATCATGGTTGATAGAAAAATTTACACGTTTATGGGTTTCATGATTCACTCCATTACCGATTCATTATTTTTTCAATAGATGCAAAAAATGTGTTATTCTTTTGGCGTTGTTGGAAGCAATGGATGCACATTTTTTATATACAAGGTTGTCATAAAAGGTTTTGGTTGCCCTCAAATCTTTCATCTCCATTAACACATACACACACACCACAACCAATGTATCTTTCAAAAATAATACATCTATTGTTGCAATTGTAGAAGTAATTGCATACTATTATGCACATCACACTCATATGCCACATAAAATGTTGTAGGTTTAACCACTCGTTGTGTTGTTTAACTTGCACTTTTTTATTTCATGAATTACAAGATGTGCTTTTTCTACTCTTGTTGACTCACCCCAAACAGAAGGCTTGATATCTCAACATGAATTCTTAGGTAAAATGGGTTTGTACACCCCATATACTCTAAACTCTTAGTTATGTTTTCATGCAAGGTTGTGAATTTACTTGCGGTCTTTATGTCCACTTGGAGGTTCAACTACACAATGTGTTTTCCAACCTGCATTGCCTTACATCATGGTTGATAGGAAATTTTACACCTTTTTTCCTTTCCTCATTCTCTCCATTACTGATTCATTATTTTTTCAATAGATGCAACAAACGCATTATCATTTGACATTGCCAACAACAATGGATGTATATTTTTTTACATAAAAGGTTTTGGTTGTTCTCTAACCTTTCATCTTCATTAACAAATAAACATGCACCACAACCAACATTTCTCCTCAAAATAATACATCTATTTTTGCAACTGTAGAAGTAATTGCATACTGTTATTCTCGTTACACTTGTACACCACATACAAAGTTGTAGGTTGAACCACCCATTGTGTAGTTCAACCTGCACTTGTTTATTTCATGAATTGCCAGATGTTCTTTTGTTGTTGATGTTAAGTCACCCCAAATAGAAGGTTGAATATCACAACATGCCTCCTCAGGTAAAAGAGGTTTGTACACCCCATATACTCTAAAATCTTACTTTTATTTACATGCGAGGTTGCAAGTTTACTTATGATCTTTATGTCCATTTGGAGGTTCAACTAGAAATTGTGTTTTTCAACCTACATTGGCTCACATCATGGTTGATAGTAAATTTTACACCTTTATGCATTTCTTGATTCACTCCATTACTGATTCATTATTTTGTCAAAGAATGCAATAAACGTGTTATCCTTTTTGCATTGTTGGTAGCAATGGATGCAAAAAAAATTTACATACAAGGTTGTCATAAAAGGTTTTGGTTTCCCTCTAATCTTTTATCTCCATTAACACATACACATGCACCACAACCAATGATCTTCCCAAAATAATAAATTTGGTGTTGCAACTGTAGAAGTAATTGCATATTGTTATGCATTTTACGCTCATATGCCACATACAAAGTTGCAGGTTGAATCACTCATCGTGTTGTTCAACCAACACTTTTTTTTTCATGAATTTCTAGATGTTCTCTTGTTGCTCGTATTAACTCACCCCAAATGGAAGGAACAATATCATAACATGCCTCCTTAGGTAAAAGAGATTTGTACACCCCATTATACTCTAAACTCTTAGTTATATTTTCATATAGGGTTGCAAATTTACTTGCGATCTTTATGTCCACATTGAGGTTCAACTAAACATTATTTTTTCCAACTTGCATTGGCTTACATCATGGTTGATAGGAAATTTTACACCTTTCTACCTTTCCTCATTCTCTCCATTACTGATTCATTATTTTTTCAATAGATGCAACAAACATGTATTTTGGCGTTGTTGGCAGCAATTGATGCACTTTTTTTACATGCAAGGTTGTCATAAAAGGTTTTGTTTTCCCTCTAACCTTTCATCTCCATTAACACATACACACACACCACAACCAATGTATCTTCCCAAAATAATACACGTGTTGTTGCAACTATAGAAGTAATTACATATTGTTATTCATGTTACACTCATACGCCACATACAAAGTTGTAGGTTGAACCACCCATCGTTTTATTGCTCAAATTACACAAGTTTACTTCAAAATGATGGTTGGTTTTCACAACATTCCTCTTTAGGTAAAATAATTTTGTGTGCCACACCTAAAATGGACTCATCCTTGAATGTCCATGAGTGCTTGCAATTGTGTTGTCATTGTCTATGTCCACTTGTACGTTGAGCTAAACACTTCGATTGCAAACCCACATTTGTTTTATAATTTATGCATGGCTTGATTCAATCAATCATTTATTATTTTCCTTAGCTGAAGTCGGAAACCTCCTATTGGTTTCACGTTGGTGGCAGCAATGCAAGCACATTTTATTTACAATCAATGAATAATTTCTTTCTTTTTCTTGACACAATTTTCTCTAATTTTAAATGTTTGTCCAATCCCTACCTTACCTAGAATGGGGAGAGGTTTGAAATGGAAGAAGGAAGATGATTTGGAGGTGCAATATGTATGGGATGGAGGTTCTCCTTTTTCCTCTTGTGATTTGTAGTGGACTCATATTTCCATCGAAGAGGATGGGGTTGTTGACCTTGTCACAATAATTCCTCGTAGTAGACTCAATGATTTTATTTGCGGTGAAATTTTTGTTGAAGGTTCTGAAACTTCATTTGTGTGTGGGGAGAAAAGAGAGTATACCATCATGGATCCCATCAAACAAAACAATTATGTGGCATAGGTCTGTACCTTTCAACATTCATGTGTATGGTCTATTGGAGCTTCTAAAATCCTAAGGGATTTTCATCTCCATGGGTTTGGTTAGCCTTTGATAAACCCTTGTCCTCATAGGTGAGTAGGGTTTCATCTTAAAGTATGTAAATGTTATAAATTTTGGTTGACCTTCTTGATTGGTCATCGGCCCCTTAAGTCATTTCTTAAGCCATCCGACACATTGATCTACTAGTCCTATCAACCCAAAGAACCGGTTATCGAAATTTCCCACCATGTTAAGCTTTCCTAAGGTCAGGTTTTAAATTTAACCTAGAAACTTGTGTGTTAAGCCATTAACCCCAAGGGGTCCCATCGACGTCAATTGGTCCATTTAATTCTAATATTATGTGATGTGTAGGTTACAAGATTTGAAGATTGGGGAGAAGATTTCAACTGTACCCCGCCATCTCGTGAGAATTAAGTGACAAGTTAAATACAATGAGGTTGGTGAAAAGTTGATGCGTGTTCAATACAATGTGTGGGACCCACTCCCCACTACTGATCCTATGACACCACATGTTCAATGAGTGGCTGAGATCAAGTGGGTGGAACAATCTTCACAGTTCCCTGCTGGCTCGCTGAATTAAAGTGAGCGATAGTTAAAACGATCAGTGAGATCTTGACACCTTTCCTCCACTTGCTCAAACTGTGGAGCCCACACATAGTGACAGTGTCATTCAACATGGAGGAAAATGATTGGTTGTAAGTGTTTTAGCCAAGCACCGCTAGAAATCAATGGAAGTCAAGTGAAGGCTAGTTGTTCGATCATCCATCAAAGCAGAGAATCAAAGGATAGCATTCAAAGTTGGAAAAACAACATGTGACATCCATTTTTATTCTAAACAACCAACTTGCATTAATGGTTGGTAGCCTACAGAGCGATTGAGTTGATCTCAATTCATGTGATGACGCAAATACTAGTAATCATGAAGGATATTCTATGGACTCCATGCAATTGGGAATTGAACGGTGCCTGTACACTTGCTAATGGGCTGCTAAGGTTACACATGTGTGATAAACATCTAGTGTGGATGCCATTGCTTCACCTGATAAATACAACAAAGGTAGTTGCTATTTGAATCATTATCATTTAGTAGTTAAGCATTTTCTGGTGTGAATAGTTATCAAACGAGAGGATGAGCAAATCAGTGAGAAGATTCATTTGCTTGAGTTCACTAAAGTTTGGGTCAGATGCATAGGAAGTTGCTCCTACCATGAAAGCAGGCACTTCCTTTGGAAAGTATGGACTAGCTTCTAGTAAATTCATTTCAAGGCTACAATTTCATAATGATGTTGCAGAAGGAACATATGACAAAGGAAAGGGTCCAGTGAAGTCTCTTATGGGGTTAGAGTAGAAAGTAAGGTATGGACGTGGCTCCTATGGACACTAGCATTCTCTTATCAACCTCACAAGTAGTTCCTCTAACAGTGGCTCTGAGACCAATTCTACTTACAATCAGTACTTGGCCCTCTTAAATGATGGATTTCCCTCTCACAAGTAGGTGATCTTTGTCTTGCCACTCACGGTTAAGACCCCTAGTGGGAAAACTGGAACCATGGTGAATGAAGAAAGAGAAAAGAAGGAAGTTGAGGTGTCCTCTCTTCCTCTAGATATGACAAGAAGCAGTTGTGTGTATCATGGGCATAATGTTGGTGGTGGCAGGTTGATGGGAAGTTGAGCATTGGCTATGTGCGGGGTTGGTACTTTTTGTGTTGATGCATTGTGCTCTAGTGGTCATGGTTTTGTAATATGTGGCAAGTTATGGTTTTCAACATCAGTTGTGTGCTTGCGTGGCATTGTTGGGTACCTGGTTTGTGATGGTGCAAATGGCAACAAAGGAGAGCTTTGGAAAAAAATTGCATTACTCTTCTCAGTTGGTGGTTATTTTTTTGCTATGGATTTTGGAATGCAAAAGGAAAATGAAGTCAAAATTTTGATAAAATGAAAAATATATATTGAATTGCAGCTGATCCCTAAGCTTGTTGCTTCCCTTGTGTTATAAAAGGGAAACCAAGGCTCATTTTGAGAAAGAGATAGAAAAAAATAGACTTTGGCTAAGGTTTTTGGTCAAAAGTATACCAGTAGATAGGAATAGACTAGTCTGTCAACTTTGAGTTTTATGAACATATGCAATTACCTTAAATTTTTTCTCAAACATGGTTCAAGTGCAAGTTAATATATATAATTTTGATATATTTCTCTCCTCTTGCAAGTCTGGGTGAATTTTGAATGAGATATTAATGATATTTTATTCTACTTTGAATATTTGTTCAAATGCATGTCTCTAGTCTTTGTGTTGATTCAAGTAATCAATTAAATGCTTAGATGGGGCCATGAATTTACTTTGTATTTGCAAAGGATTTGATAAGTATTGATATATCAGAAAAGTCAAGCTCCATGATGCAAAGCATTGTGAGGGTAATTTATTTTATTATTGGGTCATTTCTGTTTTACTGATTCTTGCATATGTGACTCCATTTTTCCCAATAAATATGACACTAATCAATTCCTTAATGATTTACCTAAGGGGTTAATCAAATAATCGTTAAATTACTAGTTGGTAGCCAAGGTTTAAATTCATTTGAAAATTCATTGATTCAAATATTCATGTATGTCAACTCATGTCAGGAATGTTTTCATGAACATGTAGCAAATTACTTAAAGATGAGCCAATTTCTAAGTAACTGTTGCATATTTATCCCTTATCCCAATGTGATCTATGTTATGAAATGTTCAACATAGCTAAATCTTGAATGAACACACTAGGAACACCCTCCTTGGTTCCATAGAGCCTAAAGTGTAGAAGATCTTAGTCATAGACTAGATCTTGTTAGTTGGCCATTCATTCCAAGAGTCTTGAGTATAGGTACTGGCGATTCCTTAGAGATATCTTAGGTGCAGTGGAAAACACCAACATAATGGTGAATCTGCTGGGGATAAATTAAGAGAATTCTCACTAAAGAATCTAGAAACAGAGTCATATCATTT
Organism: Sequoia sempervirens; assembly: GCA_007258455.2. Taxonomy (NCBI): domain Eukaryota; kingdom Viridiplantae; phylum Streptophyta; class Pinopsida; order Cupressales; family Cupressaceae; genus Sequoia; species Sequoia sempervirens. The sequence continues at coordinate 346,007,357 of VDFB02000008.1, forward strand.
GCATTAAGTCATATTGTTTTCCATTCTGAAATTAGTTCAAATATTGAAGGATTTCTAGCCTAGACAGAGAATTTGTTGCGTATAACCTGAAGATTTCAAGATCTATGGTGGTTTGCTGGTGAAAGGAACTCAGAAAGAAGATTACATGTTAAAGAGCTTCGTGTTGTTTGACATTTGGTCCTCTACAAAGAGAGGTGGCGAATCTATCAAGACAAACCTAATGAAGAGGTGAAAAGCTCCAGATCTACAATATTTTTAACATAATTTGTAGCAGCTACAATGTTTCTAGGTATTCTTCACATATTTGAACATCATATGAAAAACTTTGGTTCCCTGTTGAGTGATTTAGCACTAGATTAGGGAACATTCAAGAATTTTAGCATGCTTCATATGAAATTTATGTAATAGAGTGCAAGAAGCATGTCATGTTGTAGATCTTAGGCAACCTTTGTATGGAATACTTGAACTAAGATCTTGATATTATGCTTGTAAAAGGAATTAAAGTGGTGTTGAATAAATTGTATAAATATTTTAAATTCCTTTTTTAAGAATTAGGGGTGAGTTGTCGATTTGTGCCATTTGGTACAAACATGGACAAAAATAAACAAGTCAATTAGCCCGGGGCCCATCAGGATGGCTTCTGTACTGATAGGTACAAAGCTATCATCTTTGACAATATTTGTGGCTACCCGAATATTATGCCACCCAAGATCAAGGATAAGATACCAAAGTTTAGTGGTGAAAAATCTGAATCAACAAAAGGACATCTACAAGAGTTTGTAGATATAATGGGTGATTATGAGGTTGACTTTGAAGATGTGGTGATGAAACTCTTTGTTCAATCATTAAAAGGTGATGCAAGAGATTAGTTCTCTTTTCTAGCTATTGCCTCAATACACTCTTGGAATGAACTTAAGGATGCTTTCATTGAGCAATTTGGTAGTAGGGTAAACCCAAGTGTGGCAAGGAGAAATTTCATGGAGATCTCTAAAGGTAAGGATGAATTGGTCCCTGCATTCAACCTTAGATTTGCCAAGGTTATAAGGGAAATCCCTAAATATATAAGAACAAATGGTGCAAAGTGCTTAATTGTGTATTTAGGAGCATTTGACAAGAAGATGACTTTCATGTTGAGAGATAAAGAACTAGGTACAATGCATCAAGCTTATCAGGAAGCTATGAATATTGAAAATAATTTGAAGTACTCAATTATGAAGAGATCTACTAGTAATGTCCAAACAATTCAACTGGGTCAATCAGAAAATATAAATTTTCATCAGGATGGGGATTCGTTGGATATTGTGCTTACATCAAGCAATGCAGAGCAAGCATCAACTTCTGCCCTGCCATGCAGGGGAGGGATGAACTTGATGTTATCTATTCAAAAGTTGTATGATATAAAGAGGCATACAAATGAGTTATCATATGACTTGTTTTCAAGGTTCTTGGATACTTTAATGGAAATTCCCACAAGATTTAGACCAAGTTAATAGATGTGTGTTAATCTATTTTTTGAAGCCTACATATCAGGATCAAGCTAGTGGCCTGAAGATATGAGGCCCCATAGCATTGAACAAGTGGTGGATTGGATAAGTATAGTTGAAGAGGTTAAGCATGGTAATATGTATTCCATTGCATTCCACCATGTGGATAGTGATTGTCACAATGAGGATAGATAGAGACTAACATTGTCAGACCCACATGGAGCATCAATATTAGGTTAGTTAGCTATTTAGTGCTATCATTTCATAGACAGTCTAAAGATAGATGCACCCGGTAGTGATGAGGATGAAGAAAAAAAATGTGAAGTCAAGGAGATCATCTCTCATTTACCCCCTCTAGATGCCTTGAGCCACGAGCTTACATAGGAGATGCATGAAATTGCACAAATGTATTTTTCTAGAATTGATCCTCTGTCATATGATAGTGAGGATACTTTTGATAAGGCTCAAGAAAGGAGTCAGAGAGGTGAAGTTGAGTCTGCACCATCTTCAGTTGAATGTGATTCCTGTTATGAGTTAGAGGTTGAATCTATGGCTTCTAGTAGTGGGTATGTCAATAGCCTTGAAGGGATTTTTTTTTAGGAAGTGAACAATTCTCTTCATGTGAAGAATTTTTGGAGCATGGATCAATAGTTGTGGGCATAAGTGATGAAGAAGTTGGTGAATATGCTTCTCTTTGTTGTTCAAGTAGCTACACTAATTTTGAAGGCTTGGAAGACCCAGGTCAAGGGATTTTTCATGATGAATATGATGAGATACATCTAATCATGTCCAAGATGGAAAATTTCTATATTTGATGAACCTACACCTAGCATTGAGGATACAAGGGAAGATGCTTATTGGTGTAGGAATAATCCTCTATTTGAAGATAGCCCTGTTGAGTTCCTATCAGATGTTACTAGCACATATGTTTTAGAGGATGTATGTAGATACCAAGGTGATCATGCATTCAAAAATATTGGTCCAGATTTCATACTTTGTCAACTGAGATAAAAATCTAGTGGCACACATATGGTGAAGATTGCTCATCAGTAGAAGGTTGAGTTGCTGTCAACCTATGATCTACAGTGCAAGAAGGGGCAGGACAAAGAGTGCAATTTTCTCTTTGATGATCAAAGGACTAATAAGGCTAAGTACATTAATGCTCTCATGAAAGGGGATTTTGTTGGTGAGTATGAGGCTACAGTTAAGTGCTTTGCAGATGCTCCTTATCTTTTGGATATGATTATGGATTTCCTTTCACCCACCAAAGACAAGGCTGATAAGAAGTATATGAAAGAAATGTCTGGTTCTATTATCTCTTTGCTTGATCTTATGAAAGAATTACTAGATGTAAGACATAGTGTTTATGAGGTTTTTAAATTTGATAAATAGTTTGGGTATGATACCATATCACATCATGATGCAGAATATGAGAATTTTATATTTGACGAATCCATGATGAGAAAGGGATATTTTAGTAGTGTTATTTCAGGTACTGATTGCAATGAGGTTAGACACCTAGAATTGCACAATATTCATGAGAATCCACTATTAGTAAAGCAAGCTAAGGTGTTTGACTGAGGAAAATTTTTCCCCTAAGGTTTGGGGGCCATGGGCCTCCAGTTTGAGGATTGAAGCCAATGGTTCATATGAGGCTTTTGAAATGAATTACAATGTTTCTTTGTAAATTTTTGTACATAGGGTTTTGTGTGTTTTCTTTCTATTGTTTCTACTTGCCTTATCTGGGTAAGCCCCCTTTTGGCCTTCTACCCTGGTCTGCTTCAGTTGGAGATTATGTTCTCGTCATACCCATCAGGGTAATGTATCTCCGAGCATGAGCCACTGTTAGAGATTCTAAAATCCAAAGGGATTTTCATCTCCATGGGTTTGGTTAGCTTTTGATAAACCCTTGTCCTCATAGGCGAGTAGGGTTTCATCTTAAAGTATGTAAATGTTATAAATTTTTGTTGAGCTGCTCGATCAGTCATTGTCCCCTTAAGTCATTTCTTAAGCCATCCGACATGTTGATCTATCGGCCCCATCAGCCCAAAGAACCGGTTATCAAATTTTCCCACCATGTTAAGTTTTCCTAAGGTTGGGTTTTAAATTTAACCTGGAGACTTGTGCGTTAAGCCATTAACACTAGGGGGTCCCATCGCTGTCAGTCGGTCCATTTAATGCTAATATTACATGGTGTGTACGTTACAAGATTTGAAGATAGGGGAGAAGATCTCAACTGTACCCCTCCATCCTGTGGGAGTTAAGTGACATCAAGTTAAATACAGTGAGGTTAGCGAGAAGCTGACGCGTGTTCAGTATAATGTGTAGGACCCACTCACCACTACTGATCCCGTGACACTGCATGTTCAACGAGTGGTTGAGATCAAGCGGGTGGAATGATCTTCATTGTTGCCCGCTGGCTCACTGAATTAAAGTGAGTGATAGTTAAAACCAGCAAGATCAGTGAGATCTTGACACCTGTCCTCCACTTGCTTGAACCGTGGAGCCCACACACAGTGATGGTGTCATCCGACATGGATGAAAATTATTGGTTGTAAGTGTTTTAGCAAAGCACCGCTGGAAATCAATGGAAGTCAAGTGAAGGTTGGCTGCCCAATCATCCATTAAAGTAGAGAATTGAAGGATAGCATTCAAAGTTAGCAAAAAAACATGTGACATCCATTTTTATTCTAAGCAACCAACCTGCATTAATGGTTGGTAGCCTGCAGAGCATTTAAGTCATTCTCAACTTGTGTGATGATGCAAATACTGGTAATCATGAAGGATATTCTATGGACTCCATGCAATTGGGAATTGAACAGTGCTAGTACACCTGCCAATGGGTTGCTAAATGTTACACATGTGCAATAAACATCTAGTGTGGACGTCATTGCTTCACCTGATAAATACAACAAAGGTAGTTTCTATTTGCATCATTATCATTTAGCAGTTAAGCATTTTCTGGTGTGAATAGTTATTAGATGAGAGGATGAGCAAACTAGTGAGAAGATCTATTTGCTTGAGTTCACTCAAGTCTGGGTCAAACACATAGGAAGTTGCTCCTACCATGAAAGTAGGCACTTCCTCTAGAAAGTCTGGACTAGTGCCCAATAAATGCATTCGAAGGTTGCAATTTCAGAATGATGCTATAGAAGGAACATATGACAGAGGAAAGGGTCCAGTGAATTCTCTTATGGGGTTAGAGCAGAAATTAAATTATGGACGTGGCTCCTATGGATGCCAGCGTTCTCCTATCAACCTCACGAGTAGTTCCTCTAACAGTGGCTCTGAGACCAATTCTTCTTACGGTCGGTACTTGGCCCTATTAAATTATCGCTTGCCCTCTGATGAGGAGGCGAACTCTGTATTGCCACTAGCGGTTAAGACCCCTAGTGGGAAAATTGGAACCATGGTGAACGAAGAAAGAAAAAAGAAGGAAGCTGAGGTGTCTTCCCTTCCTCTAGCTATGACAAGAATCAGTCGTGTGTATCATGGGTGTAATGTTGGTGGTGGCGGGGTGATGGGAAGTTGAGCATTGGCTGTGTGTGGGGTTGGTACTTTTTGTGTAGATGCATTGTGCTCTAGTGGTCCTGGTTTTGGCATATGTGGTACTTTTTGGTTTTCAATGTCGGTCATGTGCTTGTGTGGCATTTTTGGGTATCTGGTTTGCGATGGTGCAGATGGTGACAAAGAAGAGCTTTGGCAGAAATTTGGATTGCTCTTCTGGGTTGGTAGTTATTTTTTTGCTGTGGATTTTGGAATGCAAAAGGAAAATGCAGTCAAAATTTTGATAAAATGAAAAATATATAATGAACTATAGTTGAGCCCTAATCTTGTTGCTTCCCTTGTGTTATAAAAGGGAAACCAAGGCTCATTTTGAGAAAGAGATAGAAGAAAATAGACTCTGGCTAGGGTTTTTGGTTGAAAGTATACTTGTAGATAGGAAGAGATTAGTTTGTCAACTTTGAGTTTTATGAATGAACATATGCAATTACCTTAAATTGTTTCTCAAACATGGTTCAAGTGCAAGTTAATATATATAATTCTGATATATTTCTCTCCTCTTGCAATTCTGGGTGAATTTTGAATAAGATATTAATGATATTTTATTCTACTTTGAATATTTGTTCAAATGCATGTCTCTAGCCTTTGTGTTGATTCAAGTAATCAATTAAATGCTTAGATGGGGCCATGAATTTACTTTGTATTTGCAAAGGATTTGATAAGTATTGATATATCAGGAAATTCGAGCTCTATGATGCAAAGTATTGTGAGGGTAAATTATTTTATTACTGGGTCATTTCTGATTTACTGATTCTTGCATATGTGACTCATTTTTCCCAATAAATATGACATTGATCAATTCCTTAATGATTTACCTAAGAGGTTAATCAAATAATCATTCAATGACCAGCTAATAGCCAAGGTTTAAATTCATTTTAAAATTCATTGATTCAAATATTCATGTATGTCAACTCATGTTAGGGATGTTTTCATGAACAAGTAGCAAATTACTTAGAGACGAGCCAATTTCTAAGTAACTGTTGCATATTTATCCCTTATCCCAATGTGGTCTATGTTATGAAATTTTCAACATAGCTAAATCTTGAATGAACACAATAGGAACACCCTCCTTGGTTCCAAAGAGCCTAAAGTGCAGAAGATCTCAGTCATAGACTAGATCTTGTTAGTTGGCCATTCATTCCAAGAGTCTTGAGTATAGGTACTAGCTATTCCTTAGAGATATCTTAAGTGCAGTGGAAAACACCAACATGTTCCAATGATATTTTACTCTCTCCTACTTGAAGATGATGAGATGATGCTTTCTTTATAGCTACTAGTGTGGATATGGTTTTGAAGACCATAGGGACCATCTTTGACCATGGAAAAGACAACAAACATTTGTAAAAGCAAGGTTGTCAATGCCACTTCATTGTAAAGGTTATGTATGGTAGAACCAATGTTGTCTATCTACCCTACAAATAAATGTTTCACGTCGATGTCAATGGTGAATTTTTCCATGGCATTGATGACACAAGTGGATAATTGCATTCAATGTTCTTCCCTAATCTATTTGTAGAATGAAAAATGTATATTGAAAGCCTTTTGCTCATGGATGTGAGTGTCAATACAATAATGAAAAGACACATTGAAGTGATCCTATTTTCTATGGAATGATGAATAAGAGAGATGAATTCCTTACAAGAAAGGATATGATGAATGATTGGTGAAAAGTGCATTCTATTCACGCATAGAAACAAAAATATGATTTGACAAGTATCATAATGTGGAATAGACAAGACACTGGAACCTTTTTTTACTTTCAACGACCCCATGATAATGATACACCTTTTGTTATCAGGGTTCAGACTTCATGGATGTTGGATACGATGGTTCACCACTTGCATAATTCAGTTATCTCCATGGATTCCACATTTTCCACTAACAAATATGGGGTGAGGCATTAGAAACATTGACAAATAGTTCTTCATCTTTTTAATGATCTTATTGGGTATAAACTTGACAATGCTCATGCTGACTTGTTATGTCTACAATACAAATTGTATACTTTGCTCATTTTTGACGAGCAATAGAGTGGTGTACCCGTTGCATGGGTAGTCTCCTCACGAAACAATTTTAAGTACAAATCTATCTGGCTAGATGTATTGCATGCCCATGGAGGAAGAGCTAGACCTGACTAGAGAATCAATGCATTTTTTACCATTGATGCCACTGCAAAAATTTAGGCCATACAATAAGTGCATGTTTTTGTTTGTTTGTGTACCTTTCTCATTTTCTATTTAATTTCAATGCCACTTTTTCATGCAGATGAGTACTAAACAATATCATTTGGATTTTCTATTAGGGTTTTCTTTTGATGTCATGTTCTTCTATGCATTTGGCATGTTTGAAGGGCTTGGCTGAAGAATGTACATAAGTACATAGCCAAGGAAAGGGAAATGGAAATCTTCCATAAACTTGGCACGATCTTGATGGAGATCAATGATAGCAAAGACAACATCACTTAGCTATTGAACTCTTTCTTTAAGGAGTTCAATGATCGGCCCCAATTTTTATAGTACTTCAAGAAAACTTGGTGTGAAGGAGATGATTGAATTCGTTAGTTGAAAATTTTTGTCACCTCATTCAATTCACACCATTCACATTCTTTGATGTTACCTCTGATATGTTGTGGTTTACTTGACTATTGCCTTTTTTACAACCATGTGGGAAATTTTTTTTAGACTATTCCCACATGCCAACGAGGATACAAATGTTTACATTGATTTATACCATTGCATGCTAAAATATTGATACTTATGTGATCATAAAAAAATGCATAAGGCGAACGGACTATTTGTATTACACACTTTTGTATTAAATGAAACCATTCTTTAGACTAAATAAAAAGTTGCAACATGATGGTTTTTTGACGAACTATAAGTTTTGAAATATTAAATCTATTTTAGAGTGAGTGAAGGCAATTCCAAACGATGATTGTGTTCCAGATGAAACACATCCTAGATGGAATTGGGCGAAAATTCAAAGTAGGTGCAACCACTACCTCATTCAGAAATTTGGTGAGAACCTTTTTGTTTGTGAGTGCCCTTGGAGTTTGTAGGGGAACACTTGGAAAAATGCCCTTAAGGTTTCCAAATTTATTAAAGATCATCTACCACTGAAGGGGTGGTCCAAGGTAAATGAATTTCAATTCGAAGTGTGTTACTTTATGGGATACAATTGTGTTTTACTTTTTCCACTACCTAATACAAGTTTCTTGTGTGTTTTCATTTAGATGAGGGAGCTGAAGCAATTAATAGAGGGAAAGATTTGAATGAGACATTGTCACAGGGGGACATCTAAGAAAATAGTCCTAATCTTCTCACCCCTACACAAGCTCATTCTATTAGTCACATACATGATGAAAATTTGTAGAAAATGTTTATTTGGAATGACACAAATGAAATCTTGAAGAAAGCAATGTGTACACCGCCTGAATGTCTAGAAAAAGTATAGTCATATGCACAATGTGTCAAGAGGTTTCTACATGATCTACAAAAATCCAATGCATTGCTCTTTGAATTCATTTAGGATCTTGATGTGACTAAAACTAGCATTGTTCACATGCATCCATGGTTTAGTGCAAGCAAGGATCGTCCTTGACATCAAACCCATCGTACAAAGCATGTTGCACAAGAGTCAAATCACCAAACTCCTCTATGTGACTCCTTTCCCTTGTCCATGAACAATAGCTTTAATATGAATGTCAATATGAAATGTGGGACATCAAGCACACCTACTATGCATGGGGAAAAGGATACAACATCTGATACAGGTGACTATGAGAAAACCTATTTCAATTTATATATTGCAATAGGAATAGTATTGCAAATTTCTATTTCCATTAACTAGCTTCTACCATGACTTAAAACTTCTAATTTTTTTGGTCTTTCTTGTTCACTTCAACATTTTGGAAATCTAAAAAAAGGAGTCCTCATCGCCAATTGTATTTGGTGAGTGTAAACCCAATGGAAGGTATGGCTCCAATTTAATAACTATACATAGGTAAGAACATTTTTTGATATGACATTATGAAATAACATGATTCCCTATAAAATTTTGGCTACGGTGATTGGTTGATGTTGGACAATGTGTGTTCACTTTGGTTCTTCTTGAAGAGTTACTAAGAAGTGAAAATGCATACATCAGTGAACCTCTATCTGTAGGTAAGCATGTCATCTTTTCAAAAATTGTTCATAGAAGCTATCTATGTTGAAAAATGGTCAACACTCTCCTCGGGATTCATGACATGGACTAACCACCTCCCATGGATCTGTTAACTATGGTGGCTATATCAGGCATTAATAGGTCAATCTTTTAGTGTAATGACAATTGTGGGCTAGCAATTGGTATCAAAGCCAAAGGTGCCAGGTTCAAATCCCCTCGACTTACACTGAGGGTGAGATTGTTGGAAAATGGTCAATGCTTCCCTTGGGATTTGTGACATGGACTAACCACCTCCTATGGATCCATTAACTCTAGCAGTTGTATCAGGCATTAATAGGTCGATCTTTTGGTGCAACGATAACTGTGGGCCAAAAATCTACAATTTTGACATTGGACTTTCATGTCTCCACCCAACTCATTCTATTTTTCTTGTTTTCTTCTTTTCAAGTTCTTGTACAATAGATTCCTTTTTCATTTCATGTATTCTAGTACCTATTTCTCTAATTATGCATTGTCATTTTCCCATTGCACATACCATATGCGCTCCTTCCACAACCTGTGAAGAGCAAGAATAATTTGTTTAGTAAAAACATTATCTATCTCTTTCACTTTGGTCGCTTCTTTTCAGGTATTTTCATTATAGGAATTAGTACAGGCTACTCCACTTGTGTGTTGCCATTTGTCCATTGCACAAAAGAAATGCTCACATTATTTGCATTGTTGGAAAACTCATTGTCCCATGTCAGTTAGTTCGTCATGAAATTTTTTTGTTTCATTGTGACCAAGAATACAATGAAGTCCACTTTAAAATTATGGAAAATCTCTTTGGTGATGTAAATATGGCATTTCCCTTTTTACATCTGATTGGAAGAAAAAAAATGCTCACATTATTTGCAGTGTTGGAAAACATGTTGTCCCATGTCAGTTAGTTTGTTATGAAGAGTTTTGTTTCATTATGGCCAAGAATTTACTGAATTCCACTTTTAATTTTTTGAACTCTTTGGTACAATCAAAATGGCATTTCACTTTCTTCATTTGATTGGAACAAATAAAATGCTCACATTGTTTGTAGTGTTGAAAAACACACTGTCCCATGTTAGTTAGTTCGTTATGAATTTTTTTTGTTTTGTTGCAACCAAGAATGTAATGAACTCCACATTCAAATTTTATATCAACTCTTTGGTGACATAAATATGGCATTTTCATTTTTTCATCCGATTTGAAGAAGAAAAATGCTCACATTATTTGTTGTGTTAGAAAACACATAGTCCCATGTCACTTAGTTCATTATGACCAAAAATATAATGAAGTCCACTTTCAATTTTTTGAACAACTCTTTGGTATAGTCAAAATGACATTTCACTTTCTTCATCTAATTGGAACAAATAAAATGCTCAAATTATTTGCAGTGTTGGAAAACACATTGTCCCATGTCAGTTAGTTCATTATGAAAAGTTTTTGTTTCGTTGCGATCAAGAATGTAATGAAGTCCATTTTAAAAGTTTAGAATAGCTCTTTGGTGACGTAAATATGGCATTTCCTTTTTCTCATCTAATTGGAAGAAAAAAATGCTCACATTATTTGCAGTGTTGGAAAACACACTGTCCCATGTCAGTTAGCTTGTTATGAAAAGTTTTGTTTTGTTACGACCGAGAATGTAATGAAGTCCACTTTCAATTTTTTGAACAAATCTTTGGTACAATCAAAATGGCTTTTCACTTCATCTAATTGAAACAAATAAAATGCTCACATTGTTTGTAGTGTTGGAAAACACACTGTCCCATGTCAGTTAGTTTGTTATGAATTTTTTTAATTTTGTTGCAACCAAGAATGTAATGAAGTCCACTTTCAAATTTTAGAACAACTCTTTGGTGACGTAAATATGGAATTTCTCTTTTTTCATCTGATTGGAAGAACAAAAATGCTCACATTATTTGTTGTGTTGGAAAACACATTGTCCCATGTCAGTTAGTTTGTTATGAAAAGTTTTGTTTCATTGCAACCAAGAATGTAATGAAGTCCACTTTCAATTTTTTGAACAACTCTTTGGTACATTCAAAATGGAATTTCACTTTCTTCATTTGACTAAAACAAATAAAATGCTCACATTGTTTGTAGCATTGGAAAACACATTGTCTCCTCTCAGTTATTCCCTCATGATTTTTTTTGTTTTGTACAATCAAAAAATGTAATGAATTCCACATGCTCAAATTTTAGAATAACTCTTTGGTGACGTAAATATGGCATTTCCCTTTGCACATATTGCACACGCACCTTCTTCAATACTCTTATGTAGCTTTGCAACTACTTTTTCCATGACACATACTACACATGCTCCTTCCTCAATTTCTGAAGAATAGGTAGAATCTCTAAAGTGAATACAAGTAGAATCTCTTAAGTCAATACGTGTATTATGAACATGTAACACATATATTTTTTTGATCAAAATTTTCATTTCCATTTCTTGGTATGATTAACAAAAAAAATGCACATGTTAGCAAGGTGGAAAACACAGTCGGTTCTGTGTTATTTGATTTTGCTTGGTGAAAGGTCCACCTATAAAGAACATGTAGAATCTCTTAAGTCAAAACACATACTATGAACATGTAGAAAATTTGTTTGTTTGATCAAAAATTGCATTTCAATTTCTTCATATGATTAACAAAACAAAAATACACAACATACTATCAAGGTTGAAAATATAATGGGTTATGTGTTATTTGATTCTTCTTGGTGAAAGGTCAACCTCTCAAGAACAAGTAGACTATCTTAATTCAATACACATACTATGAATATGTAGCATATCTATTTTTTTTAGATAAAATTTCATTTTCATTTCTTCGTATGATTAACAAAAGAAAAATGTAGATTCTATTGGCAAGGTGGAAGACACAGTGGGTTCTATGTTATTTTATTATGCTTGGTGAAAGGTCAACCTCCCAACAATAGGTAGAATCTCTTAAGTTAATACACATACTATGAACATGTAACATATCTATTTTTTTGAGAAAAAATTATATTTCTATTTCTTCCTATGATTAACAAAACAAAAATGCACAAGATATTGGCAGGGTTAAAAACACAGTGGGTTTTGTGTTATTTGATTTTGCTTGGTGAAAGGTCAACCTCTCAAGAACAGGTAGAATATCTCAAGTCAATACACGTACTATGAACATGTAGCACATCTGTTTGTTTGAGTGAAAATTTCATTCCCATTTCTTCGTATGATTATCAAAACAAAAATGCACAACAATATGAGTAGGGTGGAAAACACAGTGGGTTCTATGTTATTTAATTGTGCTTATTCTAATTCTTCTTTGTATGGTCAAGATTTGAAAGCTAATAATTTCTTTAATGCAATTATATAATATGTCAAGTAATGTAGAAGCAAGGGTCTCTAGTTGGTTGACCAACTACTCCCGTATCTTCCATGTAATTTCCTCACTCACATAGAGGAATTGAGTCTCTAGTACAGGTTGTAGGAAAAGATGTTAAGGAGAATTGAAAAAAAGGGTCCAAATTTCAATGATGTCAATATCATAATTATTTTCATTTGTTTAATTATTTTTGGTGTATGGGTGAAAATGAGCATAGACATTGAATATTACAATCTACAAATACAGATTATGAATTTGTGTGATTGGCCAATTCATTTTTACCAAGAGATTCAAGACCTTTTCCTAGTTGGATACATTTGGAAGGTATCCATTGACCCAACAGTAATCATCCAAAAGCATAACCTTCCCAATGAGATGAGCATCAAATTTATGAGATTCCTTAAGGGGGGATCTCAAATTAGTAATCACATGGGTCTTGTGGAGGAATGGTTGCTTGCTTTGTTGAAATTCAACTACACTATTAGGTTCGAGGTGCACCATGTTAGACTATCATTCAGGCTGATACACATAAATTATGGGATACCCACATTGTATGGCATCAAGTCTAACTTGATAATCATAGTGTGCACAATTCTTCCCGATAGTGAGAATGTAGAAGTGATACCTGTTCATAAATGGTTGACATAGTTGAGAATGTTTGCAAAGTTTTCAAACATTGTATATATGACTGTATCCAATTTCAATAGCATTTTGATGTCATTAGTGATTGCCTCACACTTATTTCCATGTTATATATTTACAGTGATGTTTGGAACTTTTATGGATAGTTAATACATAACACACTATGGTTACCATAAGGAATATGATTTTTAATTTTTCTTAATGATTAGTTATCTATTACATAGGTTTTTTATTTTTTTGTAGATGGATAAATAACTACACTTACATGTTTCATATGATATTTGTGTTGTTTGCTTATTCCAAAGCTAGATTCATTTATTATTAATATATCTTGTTTCCTTTGGTTTGGCATGACTTTATAACCCCATGAAATAGGAACCACTCTTGGAATAAAATGATCCACCATGCACACTAGAAGAGAACATATTTAACCCACACATTACAAGTAAAAAATTCATTTGAATGTATGTCAAGAACTAATATTATATCCAAGCAGAATTTGTAGTAATAATTAAGACTTCTTATGGTACTATCATGTTTATATACACACATTTTATACTTTTGCAAACACACAATAAACTTTACATTATATTGAAAAGTAAAGGCATTACAATGTCACCAAATTACATACAACAAAGCACAAGTAATACACTTGACGACTATAACAAGAGCCTAGAACAAGAGCAAGTTGATATAAAAAGCTTTAGCTATCTCTAGAAAGTACTTAAAATGTAGATTTGTATTCCATTCATAATAACAAGGGAAAAATGTCATCAGCTAGATATCAATATCAATGCTCGAGAGGAAATGGAATAGGGACTTGTTTGAGAACATTTTCCTCCTCATTTACTACCATTTGTGAGCATGAACAACTAGGGTACAAATTTGCATAGGTATACAATTAGAATCAAAATTGTAATAAACAAACACTTTCATGTACATGTTCATTGTGAACATCAAAATGAGACAAATGGAGCATACCTGTTTGAGAACAACTTCGTCCTCATTTGTTGTCACTTGTGAGCATGAGTATCCAGGGTGCTTCTCTTGCATAGGTTTATTGGTATTATTTCTCTTTAATATGATTGCCCATAAATGATTAGAAACAATTTATGGGGTTTATGTACATGTCAAAAACATCCATCTTTTGACATAGAATTAATTTTTACAAGGAAAGTTACTAATCGCTATACAAGAGATAAAGTGGAGTAGTTTATGGTGTAAGAAATTGTTGCCAATTGTGTTTTTTCTTTTGATATGTGAATTCAGGCTTTAATTGGCCCCAACCAGTGATGCCACAAATAGTGGGGTGTCATTCAAATATTTTGAAAGACATTATACTCAAGGACCAGTTTTAAAGACACTTAAGAAAAAAACTATTCCAATATGGGACTTGAACTTGGTACTTATTGCTAATAGTCAATAGGTATGCCATTGCACCATATGCCCATGTGCATTGCCAACTATCTTTTTGAGTAATTGTATGATAGATACATAAGTCCACTCCTTTATTGGACCTCTCATCTTGACTGTAAAGAACTCAATACATGTGTTGGATATACCAGTCCACATTATGTATTTGATCTATCATCTCTTACTTTCAATACCCTAGTATATGTGTGAGAATGTATTGTAGGTCCATCAGAGGTTGGACTTATAAATTGTATCATATAATGTTTCCCTGTAGTTGTTTTAGTAATAATGTTTATCATAATTTTTGATGTAGAGATCTATTCATCATTGGAGAAGATCAAAACTAGTGGCATACATGATCTCTATTTTCTATAGATACTTTGTAATGTTCTATATAAAAGGCCAAACTCAAAAGGAATGTTAAAAGCTCAAAATTTGAATTTTTTTTTTGCATAAAAGAAAAGACAAACTACAAGATGGAGGTCAAAATTTTACTTTAAAGTGAGGATCTAATCTTATGTTCAATTTTGTTTGTTTTTTTAATTTGGAAAAATACTTAAGCCAAATGCCAAGATATGCCTAACATTTTAGCAACACATGTGATGAAAGCAAATGTAAAATTCTTCCATAAAATTTAGGTTTTGTAGATATGATTAAGCACTCGCCAATCAAAATTTAAGTGCATATAATGATACAAGTTAAAAGAAGTGCAAAAATAAGGACAAAATTTTTACTGTACCAAAGAGTTATTCGATAATTTGAAGATGAAATTCATTACATTTTTGGAGCATAGGAAACAAAAACTTTTCATGACGAAGTAACTGACATGGGACAGTGTGTTTTCCAACACTACACATAATGTGAGCATTTTATTTGGAAATGCCATTTTTACTCTACCAAAGAGTTGTTCTAAAATTTGAAAGTGGAGTTCATTACATTTTTGGAGTGTACAAATAAAAAAAAATTCATGACGAAATAATTGACATGAGACAATGTGTTTTTCAACATTATAAACAATGTGGGCATTTTATTTGGTCCAATTAGATGATGAAATTAGAATTCCATTTTGATTGTACCAAAGAGTTGTTCAAAAATTTGAAAGTGGACTTCATTACATTCTTGGTCATAATGAAATAAAAAAATTTCATAATGAACTAACTAACATGAGACAATGTGTTTTCCAACATTGCAAATAATGTGAGCATTTTTTTTCTTCCAATCAAATGAAAAAAGGGAAATGTCATATTTACATCACTAAAGAGTTATAAAATTTGAAAGTGGACTTCATTACATTCTTGATCGTAACCAAATAAAACATTTTCATAACTAACTAATTGACATGGGACAATGTGTTTTCCAACACTACAAATAATGTGAGCATATTTTTCTTCCAATCAGATGAAAAAGGGAAATGCCATATTTACATCACCAAAGAGTTGTTATAAAATTTGAAGGTGGACTTCATTACATTTTTGGAGTGTGGGAAACAAAAAATTTTCATGATGAAGTAACTGACATGGGACAGTGTGTTTTCCAAAACTACAAATAATGTGAGCATTTTATTTGTTCCAATCACGTGAAAAAAGGAAATTCCATTTTCACTCTACCAAAGAGTTGTTCTAAAAATTGAAAGTGGACTTCATTACATTTTTGGAGTGTACAAATAAAAAAAAATCATGATTAAATAACTAACACAAGATAGTGTGTTTTCCAACACTACAAATAATGTGAGCATTTTATTTGGTCCAATCAGATGAGGAAAGTGAAATGCCATTTTGACTGTACCAAAGAGTTGTTCAAAAATTTGAAGGTGGACTTCATTAAACATTCTTGGTCATAATGAAACAAAAAATTTTCATAACGAACTAACTGACATGGGATAGTTTGTTTTCCAACACTACAAATAATGTGAGCATATTATTTGTTCCAATCAGGTGAAAAAAGGAAAATTTCATATTTATGTCACCGAAGAGTTGTTCTAAAATTTGAAGGTGGATAGTGTGTTTTCCAAAAATACAAATAATGTGAGCATATTATTGGAGCGTAGGAAAACAAAAAATTTTCATGAAGAAGTAACAGACATGGGACAGTGTGTTTTCCAAAACTGCAAATAATGTGAGCATATTA
The DNA here is from genome assembly GCA_007258455.2 of Sequoia sempervirens. Lineage (NCBI taxonomy): Eukaryota > Viridiplantae > Streptophyta > Pinopsida > Cupressales > Cupressaceae > Sequoia > Sequoia sempervirens. Next base: position 346,024,128 of record VDFB02000008.1, read on the forward strand.
TTTCTTCCAATCACATGAATAAAGGAAATTCCATTTTCACTCTACCAACTCTTTATTCTAAAAATTGAAAGTGGACTTCATTACATTTTTGGAGTGTACAAAACAAAAACTTTTCATGATGAAATAACTGACATGAGATAGTGTGTTTTCCAACACTGCAAATAATGTGAGCATTTTATTTTGTCCAATTAGATGAGGAAAGTGAAATGACATTTTGACTGTACCAAAGAGTTGTTCAAAAATTTTAAAGTGGACTTCATTACATTCTTGGTCATAGTGAAACAAAAAAAATTCATAACAAACTAACTTGTATGGGACAGTGTGTTTTCCAACATTGCAAATAATGTGAGCATTTTATTTGTTCCAATCAGATGAAAAAAGGGAAATGTCATATTTACATCACCAAAGAGTTCTAAAAATTGAAAGTGGAATTCATTACATTTTTGGAGCATAGAAAACAAAACTTTTCATGATGAAATAACTGACACGAGACAGTGTATTTTCCAACACTATAAACAATGTGAGCATTTTATTTGGTCCAATCAGATGAGGAAATTGAAATGTCATTTTGACTGTACCAAAGAGTTTTTCAAAATTTGAAAGTGGGCTTCATTACATTCTTGGTCATAACAAAAACAAAATCTTTTCATAACAAACTAACTGACATGGGATAGTGTGTTTTCCAACATTGCAAATAATGTAAACATTTTATTTGTTCCAATTAGATGAAAAAAGGGAAATGCCATTTTACATCACCAAAGAGTTGTTATAAAATTTGAAGGTGGACTTCATTACATATTTGGAGTGTACAAAACAAAAAAAATTCATAATGAAGTAACTGACATGGGACAGTGTGTTTTCCAACACTACAAATAATGCGAGCATTTTATTTGTTCCAATCACATGAAAAAAGAGAAATGTCATTTTTACTGTACCAAAGAGTTGTTCTAAAATTTAAAAGTGGATGTCATCACATTCTTACTCGTAACAAAACAAAAAAAATTCATAATGAAATAACTAATAGGGATAGTGTGTTTTCCAACACTACACATAATGTGAGCATTTTATTTGTTCCAATCAGATGAAAAAGGGAAATGCCATTTTTACTGTACCAAAGGGTTTTTCTAAAATTTAAAAGAGGTCTTCATTACGTTCTTGCTCGTAACGAAAAAAAAAAATCATAATGAAATAACTAATAGGGCATAGTGTGTTTTCCAACACTACAAATAATGTGAGAATTTTATTTGTTCCAATCAAATGAAAAAGGGAAATTCCATTTTTATTGTACCAAAGAGTTCTAAAATTTAAAAGTGGAATTCATTACATTCTTGGTTTTAACAAAAAAAAAAATCATAAGAAAATAACTGACAGGGGACAGTGTGTTTTCCAACATTGCAAACAATGTGAGCATTTTATCTCTTCTATTCACATGATAAAAAGGAGATGACATTTTTACTGTATCAAAGATTTTTTTAAAAATTTAAAAGTGGACTTCATTACATTTGTGGTTGTAATGAAACAAATTTTTTTAAGGAAATAATTGATAAGGGACAATGTGTTTTCCAACACTGCAAACAATGTGATCATTTTATCTGTTCCAATTAGATGGATAAAGGGAAATGTCATTTTTAGTATACCAAAGATTTGTTCTAAAATTTGAGAGTGGAATTCATTACATTCATGGTCGTAACGAAACAAAACTTTTCATAAGGAAATAACTGACAGGGGACAACGTGTTTTCCAACATTACAAATAGTTGCCCACATAGATACATATATATACATACACATAACATTTATTGCTATACTCTATTGAATACCATGTATGCAATTAGTCTATTCAATACCATTGACTGCTATATTCAAATTTGTTGAGGTCAAATGATTTGCATGCCAACTTTTTTCTTTCATTTATAAGCAAGCTACCATAAACAAAAATACTAAGTGGAATTTCCTACCATTATTTCACATTATCTATAATGTAATTGTACAGGGAAATGAAAAGTTTGATATGAAATGTATAAAAACATAGTGTTCAGACATATGAAAATAATATATATCTACACCATTATTGTTCAATAATCAAATGATGAACTCACAATGCACAATGAGTATTATAAGCTTGTCTCATCATCTCCTACGCTACCTATTATTTACAATCGAGGACATACCTTCGTAATATATGACATGTTTCTTTGGGTTATTGTCTATTTCAGGAGGGGTGATTCCAATTCCATGAACCCTTGCAAATGATGAACATGAAACAACAAATTTCTGGAGAGGTTGTGCTTTCTCCTTCGCACTTTGAACACCTTCAACCTATAAGAAACACTTTGAAAAATTAACGTATGGATGGAAAAAATATAAAGTAGTATGATATATACAACAAGATATCGTTTATATGTACCTATGGAAGAGAAGGCTTCAAGTTGGAGAGGTTCCATATCACGAAGCTTCCCACACAATCTTTGATAGTTTCTATGCCAAAATTTTTGATAAGGTAGTTTGTAGTCACCAGTAATGGCCTTTACAATGCTGACTCACACAATATTTTGGGTGGGGAATGTTGTGGGTACATGCATTTCTACTAAAATCACTTATAATGCCTTTGCTAACCAGTTTATGCCGCCAACAAAGGTCAACGCGATCATTGATCTTAAAAGTGATGCCCTTGAACTCTATCCTTTCTTCATCAATAGGGTTTGACTGCAATGGAAATTTCATTGACGTGAATCATAATTCAAGACATAAAGGATTCATAAATAAATTGGAATAGAAGCATGGAAGTGTGGTTTTTCTATTACTGATATAGATGGCACATTGCTACTCTCCCTGTCCACATGTCCATCTTTATTGCCATCTCCCCCTTGCAGGGGAATGCTCTCCCCCTCCCCATGTTCATATTTATTACCCTATCCCACTTGCAATCTGGTGCTCTCCCTATCCTCATTTCCATCTCTATTACTATCTCTCAATTCCATTGAAAATATATTGCCAATAAGGTCAAGGCCCATGTTTTTGGTAGACTGCAAATTTCCAATAACATTCTTATCCTACAAAACATGGTAGAGGTTGGAGAAGACAAAGAAGAAAAGCAGACTTTACAAATTCAGACAAAAATAGACTTATCACCATCATGGGAGGGAAAATTCCAACCAAATCCAAATGAGCGCACAATATATAATGAAATCTCTTTTTTTGATATATAAATTGTTATCGTGCAATAGATGGTAGGCATTTCACAACAAGAGATACATAGACAAACATATCAATTTGAAACTGTCATTTCCAATAATAAATGTACACAAGGAAAGGAGATACCACACTTCATGATAGATTGGTGAACTCATAGGAATGTAGTGCTCATCTCAATATTTGTTTTCCACCACTTTTTAGCTTCTTTTCCTTACATCGAAAAATAAAAATATGATCATCTTAGTATGTAAATGTGAAAAACATTAAAAAAAGTAATAACATACAATCTATACCCCTAATCAATAAATCAAAACAAATACTTATTGATTCGTCTGCCACTCATTTTCTCCCATCCGTAGGCACCCTTTCTTATTTTCTCCCCTCCCAAGGCACATTTTTTAGTGTTGACTAGACACTAACATGCTTGGGTCCATCACTTCATTGTTCATCCTTACCCTATAATGGCAGGAATTGAAATGCCAAATCAAATTCACATGCATGCAACCAATTCATTGAAATAATCAAAACAAACATTAAATAGAAGATTTTGAAATCACCATTTTTTCTCATTTCTTCATGTGAGGATGCCTTGAAAATTTTGACCATGTATGTTCCTTCTTCTTCTCAATGTTACATGCTAGATTGGGAGGAACAACATCATCTTGTGCTTTCATGGGAACTGCTTTGTCTTCCAAATCAACAGTACCCTGCTTGAGGCCATCACTTCATTATTCATCCTTTCCTTTTAATAACAAGAATTGAAATGTCACATCAAATTCACATGCATGCAACCAATTAATCGAAATAATAAAAGAAAACATTAAATAGAAGATTTCAAAATCACTGTTTGTTCTCATTTCTTCATGTGAGGGCACCTTGAAACTTTTAACTATGTACACTCCTTCTCAATGTTGCACGTTGGGTTGGGAGGAACAACATCATCTTGTGCTTTCATGGGCATTGGTTCATCTTCCAAATCAATAGTACCTTGCTTGAGGCCAACACTTCATTGTTCATCCTCACCCTGTAATAGCAAGAATTGAAACATCACATCAAATTCAGATACATGCAACCAATTCATTGAAATAATCAAAACAAACATGAAATAGAAGATTTCAAAATCACCATTTCTTATTTCTTCATGTGAGGGCGTCTTGAAAATCTTGACTGTATACACTTCTTCTTTTCAATGCTACACGTTGGGTTGGGAGGAACAACATCTTGTGCTTTCATAGGAGCTGCTTTATCTTCCAAATCAACAGTACCCTACTTAAGGCCAACACTTCGTTGTTCATTCTTGCATTGTAATAGCAGGAATTGAAACGTTGCATCAAATTCACATGCATGCAACAAATTCATTGAAATAATCAAAACAAAAATTAGATAGAAGATTTTAAAATCAATGTTTCTTCTCATTTCTTCATGTGAGGGTACCTTGAAACTTTTGACCATGTACCCTCCTTCTCAATGTTAGACATCTAATTGGGATGAACAACATCATCTTTTTCTTTCGTGGGTGGGTGACCCCACAATAGTGGTTTACAATTTTTGGCCAAACTGGATACTGAAATAATTTTTTAAAACTAAATTTTCACTTTTGGGCACCTATAGTGGCTAAACCGTGAGGAATTTGAAGATGATGCAAACTAGAGTTTCATGAAATTTTGTCTATAGATTCTAAATATATTTTTTTCAAAATTTTTGGAATTAGATTGCACTTCATTTTCCATCTCCCTCGAAAACTAGTTTTTTTCAGAAAAACAACATTTTTAAAAAGTGACGCTCACCGTGTAACGTATAAATTTTTTTACGTGAAGGATAAAATTCTAATTCTTTAAAATTTAGATTTGTAACTTTGATATCTAGTGCTTCCACTTGGTTAGATATTTTTTATTGAATATTTTTTCTTTAATCAAGTTTTAATTCAAACCAATTATAATTCAAACATAGCACGACCGTATAACGCGTAACTTTTTTTGTATGTATTGAAATTCTTTTTTTTTTCTTTGTTGGATAAAGGAATTCAATATCTGGTGCACTAATATTTTTAATTTTTTTTTTTAATAATCTGCTATTTTTCCACATGTGCAGAACATAGAGCTTGATTTTCGGTGAAAAACCTACATTCATGAGAAATAAAAACTAAATGTAATAATAAAATTAAAATTATTTAAAATTATACTTTCTGGGAAGCTTGTAATAAGGACTACATACTTGCAAAAATTAAATTTTAAATGAATTCATTTGATCCCCCAAAAGGTAAATCAAAAGTGGTTTTTTATCAGCATTTTGATAGGTGTAAAGGAGACTTTGTTATAGGTATGGTTTAAAACTAGCGGGGTTCTATCCAAGCGGGTTTGATTTAAGGTAGTTTGGTCAAACTCTCTTCAATTGGAACTCTTTAAATGGAACTTTTAAGGCTTAAATAATTATATTTTCTAAAAATGTGTGATTTTAGCAAAAATTAGTTCCTCCCAAAAATTGTAAACCAGCTTTGTGGGATCGGCCGTGCACAACTTCCTCTACCAAATGATCAATAATCTTAAGTGGGCACAATGTCATATAAGTTAATGTTAAGTGAACCTTGTATGCATCAAAACAAAAAAAGAAACCAACCAAAATTCAGATTTAACAGTTCGATTCCACATTACCATTTTGTCTTTTGTCTTTTTCTCTTGCAACAACTCAATATTTTTTTCCTTCTTTTCTCATTGTTCTCCTCACTATTGTATAACTCCATTTTATCCTTCACCTCATCCTTTCCTTCCTTAGGAAGTAGATGAAATATTTGTTTACCATAATATCTATAGACCCTTTCAATAACATGCTTCTGCTAGATATTCTCTCGTAGCTTTAGTTGGTACTCCATATTATCCACCTTCTTTTGAAGATACTTTTTTAATTTCTTAGGGGGAAGAAGGGGTTGTTTTGGTTCCTCCCCAACACACTTTGGCCACACTTTTGTGGCATGAGAATAGGATGGTGGTGATCCTAAATCCTATGCATGTTGAACAATTTCCAATCATGAAATTATCTCATACATTGTTCTAAAATACAGTAATATACGTATCTTGCATTCTCCACTTCTCTTATGTATTCAACAACAACCTACACAAAATATTGAAAAACTGAAATAGTTTAATATATTTGATATTAAAATAAATTGAATGCACAACATATACACACAACCAAATAATGCAATAATTGAGTTATTATATCTACCTTCCTATCATCCACATCACCCCATGCTTCATTCACACCCTCCCCATCCTTAGGGTCATGGCCCTTTGCTTGCTCTTCCTTTTTATCATGGACTATGGAAAGAGCATGATCGTATCCCTGATTATCAACCTGAATTGAGGGAATGATATACTATCAAAATCAACATATTTGTAACAGACATGAAATTTTCTAACTAAAATTGTAAAGCATTTTGATTGACGCATGTTGGAAGTAAAGGATAATTGAAAGTTCACAATCAATTACTGAACACATCACTGCCTCAATGTTCAACATTCTCCTAAAATTAGGGGAAATCCTTTGTACAACGGTTGCTTCCTCTTGATTCAAACATTCCTACTTTCCAGTCAACATCGTAACTAGTTGTCAAAGATTAAAATTATACATTTGATTGCATCTTGTAATTAGCGGATCTTACCTACACGTTCATTGAACATGACCATCCCAAAGGAGATACACCAGTACAAAAATTTTTAGGTGTACTGACCATCTCAAAAACATTCGTCACTGTACAAAGAACTTTCCCTTTTAAATTACGCATCCCTGGTTGGCTATAAAATGTAAACAGTTGCAAGTGTTACAAACAGTTAAAGTTTCAAAATGATGCAGGGGCATCCATTGATGCACCCTTTTGTTGCACTTTGTTGTCATGTTGCTAAACTTTGAGTTTTGGTTTTTTTGGGTTCAATAAGTTTCATTTCGACCATTTACGACCACTTGGGGTCATATTGGATTAGTTTTGGGTGATTAGGTGCAAAGTTGTCAAAAAATGCAAAAGTTGTCAAATGTTGTTAGTGTTGTAAAATGCAATTTTACAAAATTGGTTTGGAAGTTAGGAAGTAGTTTTGGGAAATGGAAATGAATGTAATGGCATAAATATGACATGTACACACAGGCACCAAGGTTGGAGAATGTTGGGGGAAGAACGAGAATGAAAGAAACTCATTTTGGCACGTTCTTTCCTTGCATTTCTTGTTGAAATAATCAGTAATCTTCATGGTACAACCTTGTATGGTACAATATGAACATGAAATTAATTGGAAAGGTTGAAGATGTGTTTTAAGATTATAATTATTTTTGTTTGAATCAATTTTATTAAGTTTTTCAAGTGAGATATGGCAATTTCATTGAGGGAAAGTCTGTAAGTTTATTTTTCTAAAAAGTTGTAGTATGAGAAACATGTTGTACAACCTGGTATGATCTAGTATGACCCTACTAGTCATTGAGGAAGTTAGAGAAGGGTCTTAGCTTTCTGATGCTTTTTGTTTGATCAATTTTTTTTGTATTTTCCAAACGATATAGCCATTTGTGTGTGAGTATGTATAAAATCTACCTAGGGTTTCCAGAAACACAAAAAAAATATATTTTTGTTTGCCATTGTAAAAAACTCATGAAAATTGGTAGAAATTTTTGTATTGAGGATATCTAGAAACCCTTTCTTGCTCAAGCCTTTAAAAGTTGGAATGTGTGAGGAATCAATGATTGTGTGTCCAAATTTGCTTGCAAACTGTTATAAAACCTTATTTATGAAGGGGCAGAACACATCTATGCATTCCATGCTTGTGATTGGATGGAAATCATTGAAGAGTGTTGTAGAGGGTTTTTTGAATCCAAAATTCCCAAGTTTTCATGTTATCCCCTTTTTTGAGTGCCATTAGGCTTAGGAGAAAGTTAACAAAAATGAACAAGAATGCACATTTGCATCATTCGCATTGAAGCATTGTTTGAAAAGTGTCAAGGGTGTTTGTGATTGAGTCCTTCCTTTGCATCACAAAATTTATTGCACCGTCTATTGTAAGCAATCATATATTTTTTCAATCATAAGAAGAATTTGAAATGCAATTTTTAGTCTACCTAAGACTTGTGATAAATTTTGATGGTTCATTTCATTACGCTCTTTCCATCTAAATAAAAAAAGGTTTTCAATACATTCATACTATCAAAAAAATTAAAGGTTGGAAAAGAGATGGTGTTATGAAACTTGCAACCCATATAGTGTTGTAAAAATCTATACACATAACATCCTGGTTGATTAGTCATCCCCTAGTTTGATTTGGTTTCAATTATGTATCCCCCACCTTCATAATGAAATAACTCGCAATCCACTTTGTATTTCTTCCTTCAATTATTTTGTGCATTTATTTTTCAATCACATGAATAAACTGAATTGTAATTTTAACTATAACTAATAGTTGTGGTAAATTTTGAAGGTGAATTTCATTACATTCATACTATCTAAATAAAAAAAGCTTTTCAAAACATTCATATTATTTTGTGAAATTCCAAGTTGGAAAACACTGGGTGTTATAAATCCTGCAACCCACATATTCTTCTAAAACCATCTACAAGTAACAACCCAATTGGTTAGTCACCTATCACCTCTATTTGGTATGTTTTCTAATTATCTTGAGAACCTTTTGCTTTGTAGATAGCAAGAATGCAATGAAATTGGAAAACATTGGGTGTGAAAAAACCTGCAACCCGCATAGTTTTGTAAAACCCTCTACACATAACAACCCAATTGGTTAGTCAGCCCTCAAGTCAATTTGGTTAGTATTATGCATCCCACACTTGCAACTTCTCTCTATGCTCTCAACCATTTAGATTTAAACATGTAGAATGAAAGAACTGACAACCCACATTGTGTTTTCCAATTTTCCATTATTTTTTGCATTTCTTTGTTTCAATCATATGAAGAAATAAAAATATAATTTATATTGTAACTAAGAGTTATTATATATTTTGAAGGTGAACTTCATTACATTCTTACTGTCTATGAAACAAAATGCTTCCAAGACATTCATAATATCAATATAATTGTAGATGGAGAATACATAAAAGTATCCAAATTCACTTGAGGTGTGACCACCAATTAGGTTCTTATTGTGTAAGTAACCAAAACGTTGTCATTACATTCATATTGTCTATGTGTTGGCCTTATCGTTGCATGAAAATGTCGACCTATCAATGCCCGATACAAGTGCCAAATAAGACCCATGGGAGGCGGTTAAACCATATCACAATTCACGTGATTAGTAGTGACTGAGGGGTGGAAGCCTTAAGATTCCAACAATCCCCCTAGTGCAACCATGGGATTCAAACTTGCGACCTAGCTATGATACCAATTATAATAAAACTAATCATCAAACCTAACAGTGTAGTTGAATTTGAACACTGCAAGCAACCATTCCTCGACAGGACCCATGTGATTACTAATTCAAGATTCACCCTTAAGGAATCTCATAAATTACATGCTAATCTTGTTGGGAAGATTGTGCTTCTGGATGACTATTGTTGGTTCAATGGATACCTTCCAGATGCATCTAGCTAGGAAAAGGTCTCGCATCTCTTGGTAAAAACAAATTGGCCAGTCATAAAATATTACAATCTCTATTTCTAGATTGTGATATTCAATTTCCATGCTCATTTTCACCCATAGAATGAAGACACAGTTAAAGAAATGAGCATAATTATGATATTTTATGTCACTAAACTTTGGTTCTTTTCTGTCAAATTTCCTTAGCATCTTTTCTCGTAACCTGTACAAGAGACTCAATTCCTCTATCTGAGTGACACAATTACATGGAAGGTACAGGTGGTAGTTGGTACACCAACTAGAGACCCATGCTTCTACATTGCACAACATCTTGTATACCTACATCAAATAAATTATTAGCTTTTACATCCTGACCATACGAAGTAGAATTAGAACAAGAAAAATTAAATAACACAAAACCCACTGTGTTTTCCACCCTACCAATATGTTGTGCATTTTTTTTTGTTTTGGCATTAAGATATACAGATGATACCACTAGAAATATCTCGAAAAACCCACATCAAATATGCAACATGTTTTCTCCTCTAACCTCTAAAAGTAACCTCTATAAAAACATGACAATATTTCATGCTAACTATGAAAGTTTGGAGTGTACCTTTCTCATTTGCAAAATATTCTCTTCTCTCCATCATACATCGATGACACCTTTTGATAGCATGGAGCTTAATAGATCATATTTTGGAAGAGTTGGTGTTGTGTGCTAGAGAGAAGAGCTTGTTTTGCAAATATTACAAAGTTGTTCCAAATATGGCTAGTTTTCATGAAATGTTGTCATGTTTTTATAGAGGTCTTATCTGACGCTTGTATCGAGTATTTGCAGGTCAAACTTTTCATGCAATGGAAAGGAAAACAATGTTTAATTGCAGGTTGGAAAACACTAGGTGTTATGAAACCTATTGTGATCAGGTGAAAATCCTTATTCCTAAACGTGTATCAATAAAAAAAATGCAAGAAACAAAAATGAACACCTAACACCTCAAGATTGGGCAAAATGTTAAACTCAACAAATGTAACGATTATACCTTGCTAAGTTGCTCCTTGGTTGGCCCTTTGATTTTTGATGTTGTGTATGCTCCTCTTGATGGAAACATATGTTAAAATGAGATGCAAGATGGATGAGTAATGGATTCAAATGTTGTGATGAAGGAAAAGTGTGCAAATCGGCAAGAGTTGGTATCAAATGGATAATCCCCCTAAATGAGAGAAAAGAGGGGGTATTTATAGAGGAATTTGAATTCTCTAGAGAATTCAATGGTTGAGATTAAGCCAACAAGGCCAAGATGAAGGACTATGGTGAGTTGAGGACTCACAAGCCCTCACATCTTGACATGTGGAGGGTGAAGTGACCTAAGATGTGATGATGTGGAAGAAGGACAAGTACTTGGAATGTACCTTGGGAGATGAGAAGATTATCTTAAAAGGCAAGTTCTTGTTCCCAAATGGTTGGAAAGTGACATGAGAGGAATTTTAGTATTCCTTAAAAATCTCCATGAGGAAGAGGAAAGTAGTTGGGAAAATAAATGTGAACTAAAGTTGGAAGAATCTCATGGACAAGACAAGGTTCCAAAAAGGGAAGTACTTGTCCACATGTGACTTGATGTGACAAGTCAAAGATTCTAGAAGATGCATGGGAAAAGGGGATTCTAGGAAGAATAAATGTGAATTTTAAATTCACATGGGAAAGAGAGTCAATGCTAAGAAAGACAAATGAAAAGGTTGACTAAAAGGGTATGCTTAATGTGTCTAATGACTTTGATTAAGGTTGTGCAAACACATGATTAAGAGGATTAATGAAAGATTAACGAGAAATTGGAAGATGTGAGGATGTGACACTAATTTTTAATTAATGTGTGCACATCCTAATCCAGAATCAATTAAATTAATCCATATTAGAAGAGGGTTATGGAGGATGTGACAATGAGAGAGAAAAAGAGGAATTAAAAATTGACTTAAATTCAAAGAGGTCACATGACTAAATTAAATAAATTGATGTATTTATTTAATTTAGAGAGGAAATATGTAAAAGGTAAAAGTATTTAATTATTGAATTAAGCACTTTAAGAACCTTATACAGATGATGAAATATTAATTAAATGAGTGATTTAATTAATACTGACGAAGAGAATGAAATAGGCGAGTAAAGGGATGAATAAGGAAACAAATTTTACCATATGGAAGTGGTAAAATTTGGATGTATACATTTTTCCCCTCTTTGAAATGCTATTAGGATAATAGGGTTTCAAAGAAAATAAAATGCAGATAACTCTATAGAGGAAGCGACTAGAAAAGAGATGGCCCAGAATGGGAGAGGCTTCATGAGCTACCCAAACAGAGGGAAATGGAAGGGGATGCCCAATATTCCAAGGGAAGTCCCATGATGGAGGAATGGGGAAGAATGGTAGGGTATGGCCCCTCGAGAAGGCAGATGGGGGAGGAAAAGGGGTCCCGGGCGACTTCTCGAAAATACCAAGTGGTATACGTTGTTGGAAAGAGCATGAAAAATGGAGAAGATTGGATTGTGAATAGAGTAAAACGGATGCATGATTTGAAAATGGCAGCCCTGAGAAGATAGAGGGGGAATGAATTAATTGGAGGAAAAAAAATTAAATAAGGGGTAAAAAATACCCTTTAATTAAAAAGGTAAAAAATGGGGGGAAAGTTATATAAGCTAATTTTATGAATTACCTCTCCTCATTTGAACAGCTGTCAGTTGAGGAAGAAAGGAAGGATAAGAGAGGGAGAGGACTAGAGGGAATGATGCCAGATGACTACGACACTGATATTATCCATTGAGCAGAAGAGGTGCAGATATTCTATAGCCATTACATTGTTCCACACCAGGTTAGGCCCAAACCCAACTTCATGATTTTTAACATTTTTCAAAGTTTTAGTAAAATTTGAAAACATACGTTTGGGTGGGGGAGTAGGTTAGAAGAGTGGGTAGTCGGTGAAAGGTAGATGTCACCGAGGGGTGGGGAGAATCTCCTATGAAAGGAAATGGGCAGATGGGAGAGGACGAACATGCCCCAGTAGAGGGAGAATTCGCCCAAGGGCAAAGGGTAGGAAAAGGTGGTCGGGCCTTGCAGAGGGGCATACCTACCCATTGAAGGTGAGTCCACCCATCCGAGGGTGGGTCCACCCATGGTCGGGGGCAGGTCCACCCATGGATGGGGCAGGCTTGCCTGAGCCCAGACGAGTCTACCTGCGGATGGGGTAGGTCCCCTCGTGCCTGGGCGGGTCTGCCCGCAGAAGGGGGTGGGTCCACCCGTGCCTAAGAAGGTTCGCCCATGGATGGGGTAGACTTGCCTTGGCCCGAGCGGGTTTTCCCACAGATAGGGTGGGTCTGCCTATGGCCTGGGGTGGGTCTGCTCATGGCCAAGCCAGTCCGCCCCAAGCCAAGCAGGACTGACAAGGTGAGGGAGAAAGAAAAGATGGGAGAGGGGGGACAAAGATGAGAAAGGAAACCCAAGATTGGGAATAGAAAGGAAAAGAAGAAAGAGAAAAAGAGAAAATGGGAGAGAAAGACTGACATAGTTGGCATGACATGGATGTGGGACTTTGACAGATTGTAGACGTGTGAGAGCCGGTATGAGGTACTAGAGATTTGCATAGAGGCCATGAATGACATGGATCATGAGGCATTGGCACAGGCAGGATTATTACATATGCTATCATACCCGACTATTAAGGCCCACAAGGCCATGTTGACAGCACTAGTAGAGCATTGGGATTCAACTACCTCAATATTTCATCTACCAACAAGGGAGATGGCAGTGACCTTAGAGGACATATGGAGAATTTTAAGGCTCCCCATAGTAGACCTCCTAGTCAACGAGTGTTAGGTAGAGGGGGAGGCACTGGATCAGTCTATCTGGGTCGTGTTTGATGGTGATGAGCTACCAATTTAGCAACAACAGATAGATGTGGATAGATGTCTCTCTTATAGGGTGCCCACATTGTCCCTATATCTAGCAAGATTGATCAACGAGATCTTGATTCCAGACAGGAGCGGTAGGTTCCTACATCTCAAGTTTGTGGAGGTGATTTGACACATTGTTGAGGGTTGAGAGGGGTAGTTTGCATGGGGGACCTGTCTGTTGGCACAACTGTACAGGGATATGCATGTGATATGCTATCAGGAGGTATTGAGCTTGACACACGTTACACTGCTACAGGTATGGGCCTGGGAGCATATTAGGATTGTCAGGCCAGTTTTGGTGAGAGGAGTGGAGGATGATAAAGCACTACTAGCCTAGGTGTGGGGGACAAAGGCTGGAGTGATACTGCACTATGAGGGATTCAAAGACATGGATGCATGGAGGAGGCTATTTGATGTGCTGCTGGCGGAGATGATAGTGTGGCATCCATACATGCTGTGGTAGTTCAAGGAGTGGGGGGAGGATGAAATTAGGCATAGGGATTATTTCTCCACATGATGCTATATTATCAGGAATGATCCCTTCATAGTTGAGTTACACAAACTAGACTGGGTGACGAGGAAATTCAAGGTGAGGCAGGATATTCTATAGGCTCGAGAGATGTTCCGATAGATTATGCGTGAGCGTCCATGGGGGGATGAGTGGGAGTCACTACAATTAGTGTCATATCTAGGTAGGAGATTTGGGGAGAGAGATGCAGGGATGACAGATCGATATGCCCAGTGGTTTCGCCGACATCCACCTCAGCAGATTATGCCTATGGTGCTTGTTAGCTCTCAAAAACATAGGTTTGAACCACGATAAAATGCCAAGCTCTCACAATGTTTCAGGGTAACAGACAAGGCCAAATGATTTGAACCTTCTTCTCTTTAGGTGCTACTAGACCTAGGCAGGTATACCTATTTGAATAAAGTAGACTTGACCTCTGTTCATTTCCTAAAGCAATTTACCCACACTAGCAAATGGGAGTGGATAAATGAGTTTTATTTTGGTATAAATTGTATAAGCAATATCAAGGAAAAAATATAATGTGTTCATATGTAAAAAATGAATGAAATTAAACAATGAAATAGTAGAGACTAGTGCCTTATTGGGTGTATGGAGTCAAATGAAAATCTGAAATGAGTAACTTCTTTCTGGCAGAAACTCAAATTGTTTGGCATATAGGTTTAAGTTTATAACTAGTATAAACATGCAAGAATGCAATTACCAAGTTCTTCTTAATGATCCAAATGAGATACCCTAATTAATATGATTGACTAAAAGGATTTAATCTCTCCTTGAAAGAACCAATTAATCCAACCATACAGATACAAGAAGTGTGCACTGATAAAATGAAAAATATACTTGATATATCAGTTTAAATAATTAGAAAACATCAACCTTGGAGACAACTTCAACAATACTTTCAATTAACACAACAAATAATTGATACCAGAAAAATGTCACCACATCAAATGAATTCAATTGAAATCTCCATTGTTTCAAACATGCATCATAGTCTCAAAATTGTAAAATTTTTGTATCCTACTATATTTTTATTTGATCTCTGCTCTATATCCCTCTTTCCACAATCAAAAAATGAACATTTATACCTTAGTATTCGAAAGGATGCATCCTTTTGTATTCAAATCTTGGTGATCTATTGTATTTAGGATTTTACTAACATTCATCAGACACCTGCAAAGACATCATGTAGTTCTGCCGACACCTTGAGTCTCCTCGACTGTCAATAGATTATATATCGCTATGGTGTCATGCAGTTTGACTGATGCTTTGAGTCTTCTCGACAGTTATCCTTTCGGTCTCAAGTGTATCGCTATGACTCTCACTGATGAAGTCCTATTGTTGTGACTTTGGGGGTCGGTGAGACTTTCCTTCGACTACTTGCATCGTGCTGAGAATTTTCCTTTGGCAATTCTGATTGCTGAGACATAACAATTCTCCTGCTGATGGAAAAACACCCGGTGTGACCTTCCTAGCTCTCACCGATGAAGTCTGTCTCACCGATGACCAATTCCTCCAAATGTGTCACCAAGTCTTTACCAATACAATACTTGTCGCTATGACATAAGGGGTTGGTAAGACTCCCTGACTTCATCTTGATGACAATGACAAAACCCACCTTTGCTTTATTAGTAAGACCAAGTGAATACTCTAGGACATTACTCCAATAGCTTAAGTTTGGCTGATGAATTTCATTATCGGCGAGACCATGAATATTGCTAAGTCCACCTACCGGTGTATTTCTGTTATAGCGATAGGGTAAGTTGGCAAGACTTCCTCGAACTCACCCCCATAACATTATACTACCAACAGGATCTACCTCTACTTTATAGGCGAGACTGAACAAATGTTGCAGGATGCTACTCTGATGACTCTTGTCTTAGTGACATAGCTCTTTGTGTTTCATTAGTAAGACACATATATGCTCGCTATGACTCACCCCAATAATTTTTGTCTTGTTGATAGGATCTTTCTTTCGCTGAGAGTATGAATTGTGTCTTCCCAACGTGTATTACCAAATGAAATTTTATCAGTAAGAAAATCCTGATCTCTTGACGATAGACTGCAAAAAGACATGCATTAGTATAGAATGCCTCAAGGATCGGGGAAACCTGCATCATGTTACACTGATATGGTTTATAAATTCAAATGCTTAGGGCGAGGTGAATTCTATTGGACCAAATGATGAAAAAAAAACTAAAACAAGGGAAAACATGTTATGCAAAGCAGATTTTTGTGGTTATGGTATTGGAATTTTTGGGAACTAATGGGTATGTGCAGCCATGAAATTTTCAAAATTTTACAGTTCTAACAGTGGCTCCATCTGGGGATGAATGATTGTGAGATCATTGCAAGGATCCAAATTTCTAGGTGAGCAGACCAAACTTTCAAGGTTATGGACCAGTGAGTAGGATGGAAATGGAGATGAACATGACCCTATACTATTGTACATGGAAAGATTTATTTAATGAAGGAATTTCAGGATTGTCCATGTACTAGCGATTCCTGTTCCTTTTATTTCCTAGACTATTGTGCATGGAAGAGAAATTTTTGAGAGGATTTCCAAGAGTTGTCCATGCACTAGCAACCCTTAATCCTCAGTATTGCTCAAGAGAAAAAATGCTTC
The DNA here is from genome assembly GCA_007258455.2 of Sequoia sempervirens. NCBI lineage: Eukaryota > Viridiplantae > Streptophyta > Pinopsida > Cupressales > Cupressaceae > Sequoia > Sequoia sempervirens. The sequence continues at coordinate 346,040,970 of VDFB02000008.1, forward strand.
AATAATTTCCCATGTACAGGAAAGTCCTATTCTTCACCAGTCATATTTTACAAATAATATGAATCTTCACCTTTCTTGCCAACAACAACAAAGGGCCCTAGCCAGAAAGCTTCAAATTTCTTGTGTTTTCCCTTCTCTTGACATCTTGCATTCCACATTAACACCAGATCATTTTCTTCAAATTTTCTATCTTTCGCCCTTTTATCAAATAAATACTTCATTTGTGCCTGCAATTTCACATTTTGGTTTTGAGCTACTCTTCTTACTTCATCAAGCTCTGCCAGTTGTTCCATTCTTTCCTCCATTGGTTCTAGAATATCTATATCCTCCTAAAGGATAAATTTGTAAACTGGTAACAAATTTTGTAAAGGCATCCTAGCTTGTGTTCCATATACCAATTCAAATGGGGATTTTCCAATTTCCTTTTTCACAGTTATCCTATCAGCCCACATAGCCAACCTCAATTTTGAATCCTAAGCCCTTTTGTTCCCACCTAGCATCCTCCTTATGATCTTCAAAAGACTTTTGTTGTTGGACTCAGCTTGACCATTAGCTTGTAGATGGTAAGGAGCTGCATAAGAAAAAACAATACCATATGTACTGCAAAAATCTCTCAACTCATCAGATTGGAAACACATCCCATTATCTATAATCAATCTTAATGGTGTGCCAAATCTGGTAATAATGTTATCTATTAAAAAATTGATCACAACTTTACTTGTTGCTTGCTTGGTTGGGACTGCCTCCACCCATTTGGTGAAGTAATCAGTAGCTACCAGGATCCACTTATGTCCTCCACTTGATTTTTCTTGTATCTCCCCAATAAAATCAATTCCCCACTAATGAAAAGGGGCTTCAACCTACAAAGGTCTGAGTGGTAAAGCTCCCTAATACTTCATTTTCCTTGAGAACTTCTGACATGCTTCACATCTTCTTACATATGAAAAAGAATCATTAAAGACTTTTGGCCAGTAATAACCTGCCCTGAGAATCATGTGTGTAGTTGTCTTTGCAGAATAATGGCCTCTACAGACATCTTCATGCATTTCTCTTATAACGTGCTTGGCTTGTGACTCATCTAGACATAGCAACAACATCCCGTCCCTATTTTTCCAAAACAAATCACCTTCCATGAACAAATATTTGGATGCTTGCAAATTCAAGTTTCTTCTTTGATTATCACTTAATCCTTCAGGACAATTTATGTATCTGAGGTAATATATAATGTCTGTATACCAAGGAGTATGTTCAATACTTGCAACTACATTTCCTTCATCTTTTGCATTACAAATTTAATTTTCTTCAACATTTGTTTATGCCATTAACTTGGCCAAACCTTGACCTCTTACTAATTTGGTGATTTGTATTTCCATATCAAATTTTTGAATTTTATTAATCCACCTGCATCTCTGTCCAGTTACCTCTGACTGTGTCAAAATATCTTTAACAGCTGCATGAGGGACATAAGCCATCACTTTGGCTCCAACAAGATATGGTCTAAAAGATTTTATGGCTTTCACCAATGCAAACACTTGTTTCTCTGTTATATCATATTTCAATTCTGACCCCTGCAATGACTTGCTAAAAAAACACACAGGCTACTCATGACCTTCCTCATTCTTTTGTAACATGACAACAGCTATAGTATGCAACAAAGCAAATGAAAATATTTGAAAGGGTTTTGCAAAATCTAGAGATTTAAGGACAAGAGCATCCTTGATGGCCCTTTTGATGGATATGAAAGCTTCCAATGCTTCTGCAGTCCAATCTACCTTTTGTCCCTTCCTTAGCATCTTTGATATGGGCTTAACAATTTCAGCAAAATTAGACACAAATATCCTAACAAAATTGATCTGTCCAAAAAATGATTGGATAGCCTTGATGGTCTTAGGAATAGGGATTTTATCTATTGCCTCAACCCTCTCAGGATCTATTTTAATTCCCTCCTTTGACACAATATGTCCTAAGAGTTTTCCCTTTGTGACTGCAAAATGACATTTCTTAGGGTTCAAACTAGTACCATATTCTAAAGCTTTAATAAATACCTTTTCTAGATGTTCTACATGATCTTCAGCCCTTTTTGAATAAGTAGTAAGGTCATCTTGATATACCACCATGATAGCATTAATCAAGTCTGCAAATGCTATGTCCATAGCTCTTTGAAAGGTTGCACCTTAATTTTTGAGACCGAATGGCATTCTCACATAAACATATGTTCCCCATGGGGTTGTAAAAGTTGTCTTGTACTGTTTAGATTCTTTGACTTTGACCTGGTTGTAACCAAAGAACCCATCCATCATAGATAACAACTCACACCCTGTTACTTTATGTATTACAACCTCCATATTAGGTAGAGGATAATTATCCTTGAGAGATGCCACATCTAGATTTTTGAAGTCCACTCATAATCTGATATCCCCGTTCTTCTTCCTCACAGGAACCAGGTTCGAAACCCATGTTGAATGCCTGATTGGTTTAATAATACCCCCATCTCTAAGCTTTACCAATTCCTCTTGCATTTTTGGTTCCAATGTTGGTTGCCTAAATGGCTTTGCATCTGACTTCAATAGGATTTCATGTTGAAACAAATCATCCCTATATGCTTTGAGATCTTCATAAGACCATGCAAACACATGTTTATATTTTCTCAATAGTGCAATCAACATTCTTCAAATTGTCGGGCTTATTTTCTTTCTAATGTATACCTTTTTTGGTGCTAGTTCAGTCCCTAAGTTGACCTCTTCAATATCCTCTCTCTTGACTGGTACCTGTTTCATGAGGGACTGATCATTTTCATCATATACCCTTTCCAATGCTACTAGCCCTTTGGGAAGCTTATTAGTTTTAAGCTGTAAGACCTCTTTCCCAAATATTGTTTTCTTTCCATCTACTTCTTCAAAAAAGGCATTGAAATCGACTTCTTGAGCTTCATATTGATCTATACAGTGAAGAAATTTCAAGAGGTCAGCATCATCATTAAAAACCTGTCAACTGTATATATTGTCAGGCACAACAGGTCTTGTTTTGAACTCAATTTGAGACACTCCAGCTAGTGTGATATCATCTCTTCTCAATGCTACATTGGCTAAAAAGTCTACCATTATGTTTTTCGACCTCTCAATCCATTCAATGGAGAAATCATCAAACAACTCAATTGTGTCCCATACAACATTCTTGTATTGCTTCAGCCTCTTGTGTTTAGTTGCATATTTTGATTTAACTTGAGAAACAACTAGCTTAGAATCCCCTAGAATAGCTACCAGTTTGATCTTATGTTTTACAACCATATTCAATCCTGTTAGTAAAGCTTCATAGTCTGCTATATTGTTCGTGCATTCAAATGCCAAAAAAAATGAATATTTAAATGTGACTCCTTCAAGTGAAACAAACACTATTCCTACTCCATTACCTTCTTGGCTAGATGCTCCATCGAAGTACATTTTCCACACACCATCATAGTTTTTTACATGTTTATCAATTGGATCACCATTGAGTAACTCTGGCTGGGTTGGTTCTATCTTAAAACTTCCAAGATCCATATCACAAAAGTAATTGACTTGATCTTGAGGTACACAATCCACAATTGGGTTCATCCTTGGTTCCCTGTACAACTTAACTTCTTGGCCATTCATTGGAATTGTTGCATAAGACAAATCAAATTGGACATTTCCCCCAACCACTGCTATCCATTGTCTTGATAGAAGCATCCCGAACTAAGGAGGGGTATCAATTACATTTATATCTATATTATAAGCCACCTAAGGATAAGTGACTAATTTAATTTCAACATCTTTCATAACACCTACTACCGGAATAGGCCTGCTATCCATTTCATGACACTTCCCTCCATTAATATCCACACACATACCAAGCTATTTCATAACTCCAATTGGCATGATATTGATAGCAGCACCAGAGTCTATCATGCAATTCCTCAACAATTTGTTGTTTATAAGCAGTGTGGTAAAAAAAGGTTCAACTTGTGGGAAATTTACCAATACATCATTTAGACACACTTCTGGGACAATCATCTTCTCTTGCTTGTTAACTATTTTAGTGGCCATCTGATTTTTAGAACTCGTACTTTTCTCGTTTCCATTTGATATCAATTTAATTTCACTATCCCTATACTCCTTAATTCCCATCATCTCGAGCAATGGGACATACATTTTTACCTGTGATAATGCCTGAGAGAAGTCAAAAGAAGAACCTTCTGCCTTAATCACTTTCTTTTGCTCCAATGTTCCTCCTTTGCTTTCCTCCTTTTCCCTTTTATTCAATTGATCGGTTTTTTGCTTCTCTTTGTGTAACTCTTTATCCTCCTCCTTTTGAACAAGCTTTTTTTTCATTCTTATCATGTTGCTTATTTTTTGTTCTCTTCAAAACTCTTGGTGTTACTTCTCTATCTTTCATAAATATTCCCCTAGGAGCACCTTCCTTTTCATTCATTGTCCTATTTCTTAACCAATACTTTCTCTTTGCTTGTTCAACTACAGCAATGGTTAACCTCTTTATTTCCTCTTCGATGAGTTTCCTCATATTGCATTGAGCAGGCACCTCAACAAAGTATTGTTCTGTATAATTTTCTTTAGAATCGGAAAAAACTTGTTGTTTAGCCATGTGGACATTGCACCTTTGATTTGAAAGATCGTACTCACAACCTTCATCTTCTGAAGATGAATATTCCTCCTCAGTAGGGTGAAAGGTATTTGAGGTCAAGTACACTGTGTGATCCTCTCCACTGTCACCCACTAGAATTCCTTCTTCCTGCATTTCTTGGGCTACAACACAGTGATCTGGGGAATGTGGCCCATCACAACCTTCACACCAGAGATTATTATTGACCATATATGCCTCCTTCTTCCTTAAAGGATCAGGTGTTTCTTTGTTCCTGGGTCTATCCATTATAGGTTTTCCATCCTTCCAATTTGTATTGTAAGGCATGTCATGTAACCTAGGCCTCTCACTTCTATATGTGTTCTCCTATTTGTATTGATAATTATTGACTTGTTGAGGAACCCTAGGATTATCTCTTTTACTAATCATCCCAACAGCTTTCCTATTGTTTTCAATGGTTAGTGCTATCTTTTGGGCTTTAGCTAAATATCTTGGAAACCTGTTTCTTAGTTCATAACTTTTTTTTGGATCAAATGCATTCAAATAAATACTCAATGTTGTAGAGTCTAGAAAATTTGGCCTAGGTGGTATCTTATTCTGCAATTTGTTGAATCTCCAGTTAAAATCATAAATTGACTCATTATGATTTTTTTGAATCCGTACTAATTCATGTCAAGCGGCATCTAGTGCACACAAATTTCCATATTGTTCAAGAAATCGATCATGAAATTCTTGGATAGAATCAACAGAGGCTATTGGAAAGCTATTGAACCAATCCCTAGCTTCTTCGATGAGTGACATCATGAACAACCTCATATGTAAATCTTCATATGATATATCCAAGTTTTGGACAAAAGCATTAAAATCCCTCAAATGATCTTCAACAGTAATTGCACTGCTCCCTATAAACTTAGGAACAAGACTTCTCCAACTGCTATCCATAGGGTAAGGGTATAATTGAAACCCTGTCAAATCAAATTGTCTGATCATTGTTGTATATTGCTGAGAGGGAGGATTATGCAAGTGTTGATACTGGTACACTATATTATTGTATTGTGTATGAAGATAAGGCACATATTGTTGACCATGAAGTGGTTGTACATTTGTATGTTGTGATGCAATATACAGTGGATGGTTTGGTTGCTTGCATTGATCTCTCATATGATTTTGAGGAGCCTTTGATGGGTCTGAAGGCCCTGTATTATTATTTCCCTGCCTATGAGGTGGTATATACTTTGAAAAACCAGCTATCTGAGCATCAATTTGGGCTTTCTGCAATTTGAAGTCTTGGATTTCTTTTATCATTTGGATCTTTTCTTGTTCAACTTTTGCTCTTTCTACTTCTTGTTTATGAAACTCGAACTGTGTTTCTATTTCTTCACGAGTTGAGAACTCATAATTTTCTTGAGGAGTTACATGATCAATAGGCTCATTTTGATTACCCTCCATTCTTTGATCATATTCCTGTTGATATGTGACTCTTTCAGCCTCGATTTTAGCCTCAAATTCCACTTGTTTATGAGGATTATAAAAAGGATTTCTTTGTTCTTTAGGGGTATAAGGTTCTCCACTTGAATTATCTCTCCATGTATCATAATGGTCATATGTCTCACAATGTGGTCTTGATGCTTTGTCGATGCTTTGTCTTTGTTCATTATGCACATGTCCTCATTTATCTTCTCAACCTTATCAACCTTATCATCCTTATGTGTCCACTCACTGTTGCAAGCAAGACCTCTAGCAGGACCTCCTTTGTACTGGGATCTTCTACCATTCATGTTGAATTGATGCAATATTCTTGTCATAGTCACCACTCACTTTGTTAAAAGCAAGAAAAATGAAATTATTCTTGATTGTATCCCCAGTGGAATCACTCTTTCTGAAACTTCTCAAACTATGAATCTTTCTTCAATGACTCTATATGATGATATTCAACCACATATTCTGAAAATGATTCCCCAGCAGAGTCGCCAATTTGTTAGCTCTCAAAAATGCAGGTTTGAACCACGATAGGTTGTCAAGCTCTCACAATGTTTCAGGGTAACAAACAAGGCCAAATGATTTCAACCTTCTTCTCTTTAGGTGCTGCTAGACCTAGGCGGGTATACCTATTTGAATAAAGAAGACTTGACCTCTATTGATTTCCTAAAGCAATTTACCCACACTGGCAAATGGAAGTGGATAAATGAGTTTTATTTTGGTATAAATTGTACAAGCAATATCAAGGAAAAAATCTAATGTGTTCATATGTAAAAAATGAATGAAATTAAACAATGAAATAGTAGAGACTAGTGCCTTATTGGGTGTATGGAGTCAAATGAAAATGAAATGAGTAAATTCTTTCTGGCAGAAACTCAAATTATTTGGCATATAGGTTTTAGTTTATAACTGGTATAAACATGCAAGAATGTGATTACCAAGTTCTTCTTAATGATCCAAATGAGATTCCCTAATTACTATGATTGACTAAAAGGATTTAATCTCTTCTTGAAAGAACCAATTAATCCAACCATACAGATACAACAAGTGTGCACTGATAAACTGAAAAATATCCTTGATATATTAGTTTAAATAATTAGAAAACATCAACCTTGGAGAAAACTTTAGCAATACTTTCAATTAACACAACAAACAATTGATACCAAAAAAATGTCACCACATCAAATGAATTCAATTGAAATCTCCATTGTTTCAAACATGCATCATAGTCTCAAAATTGTAAACATTTTGTATCCTAATGTATTTTTATTCAATCTGTGCTGTATATTCCTCTTTCCACAATTGAAAATGAACATTTATACCTTAGTATTTGAAAGGATGCGTCCTTTCATATTCAAATCTCGGTGATCTGTTGTATTCGGGATTTTACTAATGTTCATCAGACACCCACAAAGGCATCATGTAGTACCACCGACGCCTTGAGTCTCTTTGATTGTCAATAGATTATATATCGCTATAGTGTCATGCAGTTTAACTGACGTTCTGAGTCTTCCCGACAGTTATCCTTTCGGTCTCAAGTGTATCGCTATGACTCTCACTGATGAAGTCCTATCATTGTGACTTTGTGGGTCGGTGGGACTTTCCTTTGACTACTTGTATCTTGCTAAGAATTTTCCTTCGGCAATTCTGATCGCTGAGACATAACAATTCTCTTGCCGATGGAAAAACACCTGGTGTGACCTTCCTAGCTCTCACCGATGAAGTCTGTCTTGCCAATGACCAATTCCTCCAAATGTGTCACCAAGTCTTTACCAATACAATAATTATCGTTGTGACATAGGGGGTCGGTAAGACTCCTTGACTTCATCCCAATGACAGTGACGAAACCCACCTTTTCTTTATCGGTAAGACCGAGTGAATACTCCAGGACATTACTCTGATGGCTTAAGTCTAGCCGATGAATTTCATTATCGGCGAGACCATGAATATTGCTAAGTCCATCTACTAATGTATTTCCATTATAGCAATATGGTAAGTCGGCAAGACTTCCTCGAATTCACCCCGATGACATTATACTACCGACAGGATCTACCTTTGCTTTATCAACGAGACTGAATGAATGTTGCAGGACACTACTCCGATGACTCTTGTCTTGGTGACATAGCTCTTTGTGTTTCATTGGTAAGACACATATATGCTCGTTATGACTCACCCCGATAATTGTTGTCTTGTCGATAGGATCTTTCTTTCGCTGAGACTATGAATTGTGTATGCCCAACGTGTATTACCAAATGAAATTTTATCGGTAAGACAATCCTAATCTCTTTCCGATAAACTGCAAAAAGACAAACATTAGTATAGAATGCATCAAGGATCAGGGAAACCTACATCATGTTACACCGATATGGTTTATAAATTCAAATGCTCAGGGTGAGGTGAATTCTATGGGACCAAATGATCAAAACAAACTAAAACAAGGGAAAACATGTTATGCAAAGTGTATTTTTGTGCTTATGGTATGGGCATTTTTGGGAACAAACGGGTATGTGCAGCCATGAAATTTTCAAAATTTTACAGTTCTAACAGTGTCGATTGAGAAGGCATTATGGTTTGGATAAGAGGATGAGAGATGACTGGCAGCCAAGAGGGGGAGATAGCGTCCACGAGGATAGCAGAGAGGAGGACAACAGAGAGGAGGACAACAGAGAGGAGGATAGGGAGGAGGACAGGGGGTGGCTGGAGCAGTAGAGGAGCTGGTGAGGGTGGCCAAGAGGAGGAGATGGTG